>JANRMT010062825.1:21477998-21547568 GCA_026402145.1 Polypterus bichir lapradei | reverse complement strand
ATAATAATAATAATAATAATAATAATAATAATAATAATAATAATAATGTTTTATTTATGTAGCACCTTTCATAAACTCAAGGACACTTTACAATTCAATACAAGACAGTAGAAATTACATACATGAAGAAGAATAATACTCATTGAAGAGATGTGTTTTAACAGATGTTTGAAATTAATAATAGACTTTTTCATGCAAAGGCTGAGAGGGAGAGAATTCCAAATTTTACAACAACAACAACATTTTTTTATATAGCACATTTTCATACAAACAGTAGCTCAAAGTGCTTTACATAATAAAGAATAGAAAAATAAAAGACACAATAAGAAAACAAAATAAATCAGCATTAATTAACATCGAATAAGAGTAAGGTCCAATGGCCAGGGGGGACAGAAAAAACAAAAAAAACTCCAGACGGCTGGAGAAAAAAAAAATAAAATCTGTAGGGATTCCAGACCATGAGACCGCCCAGTAGCCTCTGGGCATTCTACCTAACATAAATGAAACAGTCCTCTTTGGATTTAGGGTTCTCACGGAAAGGCTTGATGATGATGGTCACGTAGAATTCTGCCTTTTAGTCCATCCATCATTGTTGGAGCATCATGAAGCTTTGAGTAGGTGGAGGTGGCGCAGGCCACCACCACAAAGAAACCGGAAAAAGAAACAGAAAAGAGAGTAGGGGTCAGTACGGATTTTAGAACTACCCTGAATAGTTATTATGAGGAAATTGAACATACAGAGTATCAGGATTAAGTTAAATTAAGTTAAATTGAAGTTATAGAAAGGCCCTGTTAAAGTAATGTGTTTTCAGCAGTGTTTTAAAGTGCTCTACTGTATTAGCCTGGCGAATTCCTATTGGCAGGCTATTCCAGATTTTAGGTGCATAGCAGCAGAAGGCCGCCTCACCACTTCTTTTAAGTTTTGTTCTTGGAATTCTAAGGAGATACTCATTTGAGGATCTGAGGTTACAATTTGGAATATAGGGTGTCAGACATTCCGATATATAAGAAGGGGCGAGATTATTTAAGGCTTTATAAACCATAAGCAGAATTTTAAAGTCAATCCTGAATGACACAGGTAACCAGTGTAGTGACATTAAAACTGGAGAAATGTGTTCGGATTTTCTTTTCCTAGTTAGGATTCTAGCAGCTGCATTCTGCACTAGTTGCAAACGATTTATGTCTTTTTTGGGTAGTCCTGAGAGGAGTGCGTTACAGTAATCTAGTCGACTGAAAACAAACGCGTGAACTAATTTCTCAGCATCTTTCAGTGATATAAGAGGTCTAACTTTAGCTATGTTTCTTAAGTGAAAAAATGCTGTCCTAGTGATCTGATTAATATGCGATTTAAAATTCAGATTACAGTCAACAATTACCCATAAGCTTTTTACCTCCGTCTTGACTTTTAATCCTAATGTATCCAGTTTATTTCTAATAGCCTCATTGTATCCATTATTGCTAATCACTAAGATTTCAGTTTTCTCTTTATTTAACTTGAGAAAGTTACTATTCATCCATTCTGAGATACAAGTCAGACATTGTGTTAGTGAATTTTAGGGGCTATCACTCTGAAAGCTCTGCCACCCATAGTTATTAACCTGTATTTAGGTACAGTGAGTAACTTAGCGCCCAATGATCGTAATGCAGGGGCAGGAGTGTAAGGAAGCAGCAGCTCAGAAAGATAATGAGCGGCTAAACCATGAATGGCTTTAAAAGTGAGAAGGATAATTTTATATTTGATTCTTGAAGAAACCGGTAACCAATGTAACTCATAGGGGACAGGAGTGATGTGAGCAGATTTTTTAGTGTGTGTAAGTAAACAAGCAGCAGAATTCTGAACATATTGTAATCTGTTGATATATTTAGTCAGGAGGCCATAAAACAAAGCATTGCAATAGTCCAGACGGGTAGAGATGAAAGCATGAATGAGTGACTCAGTATCTTTCACACTCTGGAAAGAATGCAGATGAGCAATGTTGCGAAGATGAAAAAAGGCTGTCTGTACTATTGAGCTGATGTGTGATTGAAAAGTAAGAAGCTGATCAAAGATGACACCCAAATTACGGACTGATGCTGAGGGATGAACCAGGATCCCATCAATGTCAATTTTTAGCCCACAAAGGGTAGAGAGGACAGATTTGGTGCCAACTAATAAGGTTTCTATTTTATCAGGATTGAGTTGTAAAAAATTATCTGTCATCCAATGATCGATTTCCCGAATGCAATCAGTCAGTGCAACAGGTGAAGATGTTGCAGTTCCATTTATGCTTACATAAAGTTGTGTGTTATCGGCATAGCAGTGGAAGCTCAGACCATACCAACGGATAATCTCCCCTAATGGGAGCATATAGATGTTGAAGAATATTGGACCAAGAACAGACCCTTGAGGGATGCCTTGTGTGAATGAAGTAGTGGCAGATTTGGATTCCCTAATGAAGATGTAATACGGGCGATCACTGAGGTATGATGTGAACCAAGAAAGACTGGGACCAGAGATGCCAATAGCTGAAAGTTGGGACAGTAAAATGTCATGGTTAACTGTATTAAACTCTGCACTCAAGTCAAGAAGAACTAGAATAGTGGCCATCCCAGAATCTGCGGTTATCAGTAAGTCATTGGGTACCTTAAGTAAAGCAGTTTCAGTGCTATGCAGGGCTCTGAATCCAGATTGAAAAGGCTCAAGCAGGTTTTGTAAATTTAAATAATCATTTATAATTGAATTCAGGTGTGTCAATCAGCCCCATTGCCACAGGTGTATAAAATCACACACCTAGCCATTCAGTCCCCATGTACAAACATTTGTGAAAGCAAATGGGTCATTCTGAAGAACTCAGGGACTCTAAGCGTGGTACTGTAATGGGATGCCACCATTCATGGTTTGTAAAATTTCATCCCTGCTGGATATTTCCCAGTCAGCTGTAAGTGGTATTACTGGAAAATGGAAGCGTTTAGGAACAACAGCAACTCAGCCATGAAACAGAAGACCACGTAAAGTCACAGAGTGGGGTCAACAACTGCTAAGGTGAATGGTGCATAACATTCACCAACGCTCTGCGGATTCCCTAGCTGAATAGCTCCAATCTGTGCGGCAGAAGCTTCATGGAGTGGGTTTCCATGTCTAAGCAGCTCCGTGCAAGCCTTACATCACCAAGTCCAATTCCAAGTGTTGGATGGAGTGGTGGTTACGTGTTCTGTGGAGTGACAAATCACAGTTCTCTGTTTGGCAGTCAGATGGGAAAGTCTAGGTTACCTGCCTGACTGCATTGTGCTAAGTGTAAAGTTTGGTGGAGGAGGGATAATGGAGGAGGAATGTTTTTCAGGGTTTGGGCAAGACCCCTTACTTCCAATGAAGGGCAATCTTAACGCTTCAGCATAGCAAGACATTTTGGACAACGCTATGCTTTTTGGATACAGTTTGGTGAAGGTCCTTTTCTATTCCAGCATGACTGGGCCCCCATGCACAAAGCAAGGTCCATGATGAGTTTGGTGTGGAAGAACTTGAGTGGCATTACCCAGAGCCCTGACCTTAACCCAATTGAACACCTTTGAGATGAACTGGAATGGAGATTGCGAGCCAAGCTTTCTCGTCCCACATCAGCGCCTGACCTCATAAATGCTCTACAGAATGAATGAATGGGCACAGATTCCCATGGAAACACTCCAACATCTTGTGTAAAGCCTTCTGAGAAGAGTGGAAACCATTAGAGCTGAAAAGGGGTGACCAACTACTTATTTAAATTCAATGCCATTAAAGTCTGTGTTGGAGTAATGGCCAGGCATCCCAATACTTTTGTCCATATTGTGTATGTACAAGGCTTAGGATATCAGTCCTGTATTTATGCTCCTCTATTATCTAAAGAAAGTATGCATGTTGCTATATATTACATGAACGTTTTAAATGTATCAGTGCTGTTTAAATGGATCATTTGGATCTTTACCGTTCCAACACATTATAAAATGCATCTCTCATTTATTAAAAATAACCAACATCAATGTCAAGGCATTTATGATTGGCCAATTCTGCCACACTTCTCATACTGAAGTACACTTTTTTCAGTTTTCTTCATGGTAGAGTAAAGCATCTTTCTTGCACTTTTTAACAGAATATGAAATACACAGGTCATTCATTACAATTCACAAAGCAGACATTATTATTGTAGTATTATATTCGGAGTGACACTTCATCATTATAAATAAACAAAGAGTGACGAATCTGGATGCATTAAACAAATGTTTAAGTTTGAAGTTGCTCAAATATGTGCCCTGATCAGCCACATTAAAACTACCTGCCTAATATTATGTAGGTTCCCCCTTGTGTCGCCAAAACAGCTCTGACCCATTGAGGCATGGACTCCACAAGACCTCTGAAGGTGTCCTGACACTAAGACGATAGCAGCAGAACCTTTAAGGCCTATAAGGTGCAAGGTGGAATATCCATGGATCAGACTTATTTTTCCATCAAACACCACAGATGCTCGATTGAACTGAGATCTGGGGAATCTGGAGTCCAAGTCAATAATTGAACTCTTTGTCATGTTCTTCAAACCATTCCTGAATGTTTTTTTCAGTGTGCCCAGACACATTAATCTTCTGAAAGAGGCCACTGGTATCAGGGAGAATACCATTGCATGAAGGGGTGTTTATGGTCTGCAACAATCTTTAGGTAGGTGGTACATGTCAAACTAACACCCCTCTGCAAGGACCCAAGGTTTTCCATCAGAACATTGTCTAGAGCATCACACTGCCTCCACTGGCATAGTGCATCCTGCTTTCATCTCTTCCCCAGGTAAAGGGCACACACACACCCAGCTGCCCACATGATCTAAAAGAAAACATGATTCATCAGACTAGGCCACCTTCTTTCACTGCTCCATTGCCCAATTTTGACAAACACATGCCCATTGCAGACACTTTTGGCAGTGCACCGGGGTCAGCATGGGCACTCTGACTGGACTAAGGCTAGATAGTCATATATGTAGCATCCTGCAATGCACTGTGTCGTGACTCCTTTCTCTCTTGACCAACATTACATTTTTCAGCAATTTTTGCTACAGTAGCTCTTCTGTGGGATCGGCCTAGAAAGGTCAGCCTTCCCTTCCTACACAAATTAATGTGCCTTGGGCACCCAAGACTGTATTGCTGATTCACCAAGGATGGTTGTCCATCTTTGGACCACTTTTGGTAGGTACTAAGAACACCTCAAAAAACTATTCATTTTGGAGATGCTCTGACCCAGTCATCTAGCTATCACAATATGGCCCTTGTCAAAATCACTAAGATCCTAACACTTGCCCACTTGCTTCCAACATATCACCTTTAAGAACTAACTGTTCACTTGCTACCTAATATATCCTAACCTTTGACAGGTGCCAGTGCAACGAGATAATCAATGTTATTCACTTCACCTGTCAGTGGTTTTAATGTTGTAGCAGATTGATGTATATAGTAATTCAACATAACAAGGGTATGTTTATGTGTGAGTATATGTATTATCCTACCCATGCACATAGTGGGCTCCTTCAAGGTTTTAAGAAGATAATCTCTACCACGCAAACCACCCAAGTCTCGCCCCTTCTGGATCTGGAGATTATCTATACTCCCATCCCGATGGAAGTCAGTGTCTTTTAATTTGATCCTTGAAAGATCATGACAGAAGGTAATAGGGGTTCCTCTTTAGCTACAATATTTTATTTATTGTTAATGGCAGAGACCAATGTTTTCCTTTTATTTTGTGCCATTTAAACAAGATTGCTAGATAGATAGATAGATAGATAGATAGATAGATAGATAGATAGATAGATAGATAGATAGATAGATAGATAGATACTTTATTAATCCCAACGGGAAATTCAAAAAATCCAGCAGCAGTATACTGATCCAAAAAAAAAACCCCAAAAAAACCAAAAAAAAAAACCCAATATTAAATTAAAGAGTAATAAAAATGCATGTAAAAACAGACAATAACTTTGAATAATGTTAGCATTTACTCCCCTGGGTGGAATTGAAGAGTCGCATAGTGTGGGGGAGGAATGGTCTCCTCAGTCTGTCAGTGGAGCAAGACAGTGACAAAAGTCTGTCACTGAAGCTACTCCTCTGCCTGGAGATGACACTGTTCAGTGGATGCAGTGGATTCTTCATGATTGACAGGAGTTTGCTTAGTGCCCGTCACTCTGCTACAGATGTTAAACTGTCCAGCTTTATTCCTACAATAGAGCCTGCCTTCTTAACAAGTTTGTCCAGGCGTGAGGCGTCCTTCTTCTTTATGCTGCCACCCCAGCACACCACCGCGTAGAAGAGGGCACTCGCCACAACCGTCTGGTAGAACATCTGCAGCATCTTATTGCACATGTTGAAGGACGCCAACCTTCTAAGAAAGTATAGTCAGCTCTGACCTTTCTTACACAGAGTATCAGTATTGGCAGTCCAGTCCAATTTGTCATCCAGCTGCACTCTCAGGTATTTATAGGTCTGCACCCTCTGCACACAGTCTCCTCTGATGATCACGGGGTCCATGAGGGGCCTGGGCCTCCTAAAATCCACCACCAGTTCCTTGGTCTTGCTGGTGTTCAGATGTTCACAATTCTGTGGAACATATATATGTATATATATATATATATATATATATATATATATATATATATATATATATATATATACACACACACAATGAATAAAGTTCAGAAAAGGTGACTAAGTTTATAATAGTTAATGGCAAAAATCCATCAACCTCCTTAGTACTATGTTTACCCCAGGAAAAATTAGCCAAAAACATTGAATTCTTTTCAACACGAAAAAATGTTATTACATGTTAACAGAAACATATAAATTCCAAAACATTAATGTAAACACAATAGAAAAGGCATGTCTAGTGTCCACTTCTGAACAGATTTAGTGCACATCCCTTGTGCGATATGTTTTGAGACACTCACCAACTTACAGCCCAATGTTGCAATCAGGACAGTAGAAGTGTGTTTCTTTGTGCAATTTTCTTATATTTTTTCTGTTGCTTGCACACAAATGGGTGGAATGCCAGTGCCTGATCTGCATGATCGACATATTCATTGTGTTATTGCAGGTTACCACAGCACAAAGCTTAGTGACTTTTATATTTCCCTGGACACAAAGATTGACCGGTGCCATGCTGTAAACAGTGTGTAGGGGTTTAATTTCTTTTTTGTCCTTGCACTTATAATTATAAAGGCAATTATATTTTGCCTTTTTGTCACGCAGCTACTGTCACACCCCCACTGAAGCTTAATGCAATCAAATTCAATGGACATATCATGGCGGTTTGGTCATACGGTGTCATATCATGCGTCGGTTTTACTTTCCGTGTAAACTTTTAAGTGGTCAAATCACATTGTCATCACTATTGCTCATTTCGAGCAATTTTTCAGTTTTACTTCATTATATAAGTGCATACATGGCTTTTTGTTTGCCATTGTGTTTTAAGTAAGAGACTCCACCCCATTCATAAATATTGATGAGCTACCTTAGAGTGGAAAAAAACATGGAAATATTCATGATTCTTTGCAGCATAATAATAATACATTTTATTTGTATAATTCCTTTCCCATGCTCATGATGCTATTTGAACCACTAAGATGGTAGCAGAATATTGTCCCAATCATTATTCCCACTTAAAAATATAATGTGGATTATTACACATCACCCCCAGTCTGACTTGTGGTTAACTGTAAAGCCCGAGTTATGCTCACAGTTAATGTCAAGGAGGTTAACACAACTTCATACATATAATGCAAACTATATACTGACGGAAAAATACAGTGCAGCACTTTCAGGAATAAGAAAAGTATAGTTATATATTGTGTACTTTCAAAACAAGCTGTCAGTTTGTTTTAGCTTTCTGTCTGACAATAAAGTTTGTGCAGTGAGGCGTTGAAACTTCACCCAATGTCCAAGTGGAATAATGAGTGATCAGGTCACCTTTATAAGCCCTTACATCAAAGCTTAGGTCAGAGAAAGACAAAGACCACACTTGGTCAGCCATCTGTGCATTCCATAAAGCCTTGACCGTCACCGGTAGAAAGGTAGAGGGCCACTGGCATACTGCAGAGAGGCATGCCACTAATGAACATTGTCAGACCCTATGCATTAATCTGTTCTCATGTGTCCAAACAGAGAGGCATGATAGAAGATGTGGTCACTTTCAAGTGATCTTATTGAAGAAGACCAGTCAAATCAGATTGATTTGAGATCATTTCATACACACATTTTTGGACCCGAACCGTCAATAGTCTTTATTGAGATGAGCTGCGCAAACAAGGACAAAAATCCATCTAGGAGGTAGGTACAAAAAATGCTCAGTGCTTTTATTTAAAATCCCAAACAAACAGTGCTTCAATAGTGTTCAAATACTTCAATAAATAAATAATCTGTAAAATAAGTGCCCATGGAGGTTAAAAGGTTCAAGAAATAATCCATAAAATCAAAGTTAAAATCAGGAAACTGTCTTTTAAAACTCACCTAAGCCCAGGTGCATCTTTCTCTGCTTTACCTGCACAGGACCTTGCAGCAGAGGAGACACCAAACCCATAGGCACAGCCAGGCTCAGGTTCGCTGCTCTCCCACGGGTCCCTAGCAGGGTGCTGTGCCAAGCCTCACTCCTTCCATTCTCGCTGCCACCCATCAGCCTTATTCAAGAGCGAGCGATGGATTGCACCGGCTACCCCAACAAATGCTCAGCCAAATGGCCATCTTCTGCTATGAAGTGTCGACCCTATGCTCCTCAGAGGGGCTCTCCTCCCAGCTGCCTGCTTCCATCCCCTCTTATGCTGGCGTTTCCTCATCCTTCTTTCATTCATCCTTCTTTTCATTTAACCTATGTCTCTCATTGCCCTTTCTCATTCTTCTCTTTCTGTTTTGATGTTCTGTCCATTCTTTCTCCCTCTGCCGTGCAGGCTCCTCTTATATTGACTTGTCTAATTGGGTGCAGGTGTGACACGCCACTCCCTTTGAGGTAAGAATGAGGCATCTGACTGATGCTCACATTCTCACGTGTATGTGTGATCAACCAAGCACCCAATCATTCCTGCAACAAAGCGCGATCGCTCACACCCACATTTCCAGGGTTACAATTATTTGTTTAAAATCACACTCTGCCACAGACCCTGTACAAAAACTGAAAACAGAGACGATGCAGAGACAGTGACAGGACAGTGAGGGACAGGCTCCATGCTCCTGGACTTAGAGTAAGAAAACATATCAGAAACCCTCTTGATTCTACACCCTACAGCAAGACAATACCAGGCCTTACACAGCTGCTGTGGTCACAGATGTACAAACAAGCTTAGTATAATTCAGAGTTAATGGGGTCAGGAGCCTTTCCCAGCAGCACTAGGTGCAAAGTAACAAACAGCAGTGTTCAGTGCACTAGTTCATGCTAAGGCCCACTCACTCACAACCCCAACAGTCACACTCATAAATTAAATTATATTCAACAAATAGTCCCCAATTTCCACAGTATCTAGTAATTAGACAAATTGCATATTCAGGATCATTTTTAAAAACACAATCTCTTTTGAGCCCTCTTAGCTAAAAGGTGATTGAGCTTGGTAGCTCATTTACTTTTAGTCCTTAAAACCACAGTAACATTTTCTTTTTTTCTAATCTCCAAATAGTTTACTTTTTGTTGAATATTTCCTGTCATCATACACCTACAATTTATACTGCATAGGTTATACATTCAGACATTTTTTCCGATATTTATTATTATTAATTTTTCATATAAGTATTATTATTAATCAGACTTGAGGAATATTTAAAACTTCTTGGTAAAGTTATTTATCATTTTTTAAGAACTCATCCCAGTGAAGTGAACAGCACATTAGTCACTATGAAAGGTAAAAGTTGAACTATATATCATTATGGTCAGTGTTAACAGATTTTTAAAAATCTGTCATGATTAATTTCACACATTTTAAATAACATTTTAAAAAATGCCCTTATACTTCTTAAGTCACTATGACTTTCTATTAAAAATAATTCAATTAAAACAGAAATATGGCTTTCAAATAAATGAGAACGGAAATGATTACTTTTCAGCATATAATGTACTTTGTTGTATATGCACTTAGGTGAAACAGGAGGAAAGCAAACAGGATGATGACTTACTATCAATTAATCGTTCTCGTTTCATTATTCAAGGAGGTAGCACTTTTAGGCAATTCTTTAAGTACTCTATGCCTTCAACCGCTAAGAGATTAAAGGATCATACTATAGAAAGTCAGACTTTGTTAATGTAATCAAGCAATTAAACATTATAACTTTATTGATTAATCCTGAATCATGACTTAAATCAAACACTTCTCCAAAGAGACACACATCTAACAAGGTCACTTCTAACCTTTAAGTCACGTAGAATTGATTTAATTTCTTTAAAATATTAAAAAGATAGCATTTATGGTACCTTTAAAAAGTATTCTCCACTTGGAAGTTTTCATATTTTTTTGTTCTACAAGACCGACTCACTGTGGATGTAATTTGGTGTTTTTGACGCTTACCAAAAGAAAAACATTCTTTAATATCAAAGTGAAAACAGATCTCTGCAAAGTGATCTACATTCATGACAAATATAAAACACAAAACAATTGATTGCGTAAGTATTCACACGCCTCAGTCATCACTGGTGCACCCAATTGGTTTTAAAAGTCACATAGTTAGTTCAATGGAGACCACCTGTTTGCAGTTGAGGGGTTTTACTTAACTATAGCAAATGCATTTCAGTATCTAGAAGGTCCAGCTTGTGGTATTCAGTATCTTGGCCTTACCTAAACAATGAAGACAAAAAGAGCACTACAAGAAAATACATGAAAAGCACAAGAAGATATGGAAGCAAGAAAATCTCCAAGTCACTGCATATTCCCTGGAGTCTGGTTAAATCAGTCATTAAGAAATGGAAAGACTATGGTACAGCTATACATCTACTTAGAGCAGGCTCTCCACAAAAAACAAATGACCATTCAATGATATAGACTAGTGAAGGAGACCACCAAGAGAACTCTGAAAGAGATACAAGCTACAGTGTCCAAGATTGGAGGGACTGTACAGAAAACCACTGTTACTTAGGTGCTTCATGAGTCACAGTTTTATGGGAAAATGGCAAACAGAAAAAACACACATGACACCTAGGGATACTCTGAAGTTAGTTGGAAGAATGTCCTACAGTAGCTTTTTGACCATCATACTAATTGGCATATCTGAACACTGCACATTATCAAAAACTCCAGCTCCATTGTGATGCATGGTGATGGCAGCATCATGCTGTGGAGATGCTTTTCTGCAGCAGGCTCTAGCACTAGAATTACCAGAGCCAACGAAAAAACTCATAAATCCGGCCCACCTTAAATACCTTTGCACCTCTCCATCAGCCTCTTTTGTCTTGTAAATGTGTCGATAAGCCCAAGTAGCAAGCAGCCTGCTATACCATCCCCCCACCGTCTCAGAACGGGCAAGATGTTCTCCCAGTTCCTGCCTTGATTGATTATCTGGGAGTGAGCTACCCAGAATTGTAAGGGGAAATAATTTGATGTGTGCTTTGTGTTTACAACAATCTATGTAAACACCTCGTTAAAATAGAAACATTCCTCATGTTTTAGTAATAAATGACAAAATGTAGACATGAACTGCATAATGTGTGAAGGCTGATGGCCAAATACCAAATAAACAGTTTCACAAAAGGTGCAAGTACAATATGACAGCTTCCGTGGTGCAGCGGTTAGATCTGCCAACTTATAATGCAGAGGTCGTGAGTTTGAAACCAGTGCCCTGGCAAATTTACCGTTTTGAGTAGTGAGCTACTCTTATTGTTAATATTATACAATAAAAACATACAGTACATTTGATTTGTGTCTGTAACAGCCGGTGTAAATTTATAGCACTTGTAAGAGTTAGCTTTTTTCACTTTTATTCTCTCAGTCATGATCACGATACAACCCCCATCCAGCCACCCAAGATCTGACGCGGTTACTTTTTATCTGAAGCTGGGAATAACTGTAGATGTGAGTGGTGTTTTGAGACAATGGAACTGGAAATTCTCTGATCTTGTGGGATAAAAGAAGACACACATACGCTGGTGAATCTCCCTTCTTCATTTCTCACCCTCACTTGAATTTTTTTTATTCAGTTTTATTGAGTGTTCCTGTTCATGCTGAATTAGTATCCACCTCATGGTCAATGATGTCAAAGCTGCACTGACAAAAAACAGAGACATAGGTATATATGAAATTTGGAATAACTCATTTTATGACCTGTATAGTACATTTTGGATAACATTGTGGCACTGATGCAACATTATTCATATTATTCATATTCATTCGCATGCCTTCTTGCGCTTGTAATCAGTGACCACGGTTTTTTTTTTTTCGATCTTGTCCATGCAGTCTCCACATTTTCGTGCAGGTGCTGTTTCTTTTGTACTCCAGGACATGCAGAGGAAAGAATACTACAGAGAGGCCAGTTCTGCGCTATATGCAATAATCAGATTCAAATGTTAACAGTTCCCACACACCCAAGGACCATCCTTTCTACATTTACCACATGTGTAGTTCTCTCTGTGCTGTGGTTACTATTACACTAAAGAGGCAGGGGAAGCGGCGGTCTTGGAACAGAAGCTTGTTGATGTTGCATCCTCTTTTGCTTTATCCATCGCCTTTTCTTGTAAGAAGCGACGACGAAGTTCTTCTGCAAGGTGAGCTACGAACACTCTTCTCTTCTCAGTGGCCCCCGTGCATGCCTTGTACAGTACATGTGCGTTGATCAACACCAAGTCAAGCGTGTTATACCACACAACAACCAGCCACCTGCATGCTCCTGCTCACACTGAATATACGCTCACGCCTTCTGGTGCACAATGTCAATGCAGCACCGGGCAAAAAAGAAAGAGACAAATATACAGTATGTTACATTTTGAAGAAATCATTTTATGATCTGAATAGTACCAATCAGAAAACATCATCGCACTAATACAATATTTTTGAAAACGAACAGCATCAGATCAGGTGTGAATTTATCCTGGCGCTGTTAGTTAGAGTCAGATCAGAAGTGTGTGGGGGTGGGAAGCCATGGAGAGCATGAACGTGACTGACAGAATAAAACTGAAAAAAAGCTAACTTTTAGAAATACCATACATTTACACTAATTACAAGCGCAAGAAGGCATGCAAATGAATATGAAAAATATGAATAATGTTGCATCAGTGCCACAATGTTTTCCGAAATGCACTATACGGGTCATAAAATGAGTTATTCCAAATATCATATATACCTATGTCTCTGTTTTTTTGTCAGTGCGGCTTTGACATCATCGATCATAAGGTGCATACTAATTCAGCGTGAGCAGGAACACTCAATAAAACTGAATAAAAAAAAATTCAAGTGAAGGAGAGATACGAAGAAGGCAGATTCACCAGCGTTTGTGTGTCAGCTTTTATCCATCCAGATCAGAGAATTTCCAGTTCCATTGTCTCATAACACCACTCACATCTACAGTTATTCCCAGTTTCAGATAAAAAGTAACTGAGTCAGATCTGGGGCGTTGGGTGAGTGTTGTATCGTGATTGTGACTGAGAAAATAAAGGTGAAAAAAATGCTAGCTTTTACAAGTGCTATAAATTTGCACAGACTGTTACAGACACAAATCAAATATATGTTTTTATTGTATAATATTAACAATAAGAGTAGCTCACTGCTCAAAATGGTAAATTTGAGGGTGAGATGGTTTCGAACTCACGACCTCTGGATTATAAGTTGGCAGAGCTAACTGCTGCACCACGGAAGCTGTGGTATTGTACTTGCACCTTTTGTGAAAGTGTTTATTTGATATATGGCCATCAGCCTTCACACATTATACAGTTCATGTCTACATTTTGTCATTTATTACTAAAACATGAAAAATATTTCTGTTTTAACAATGTGTTTACATAGGTTGTTGAAGACACAAAACACACATCAAATTATTTCCCTTTATAATTCTGGGTAGCTCACTCTGAGATAATCAATCAAGGCAGGAACTGGGATAACTTTTTGCCTGTTCTGAGGCAGTGGGGGGATGGTATAGCAGGCAGCTTGCTGCTTGGGATTATTGACACATTTACAAGACAAAAGAGGGTGATGGAGAGGTGCAAAGAGATTTAAGGTGATTTATGAGTTTTCCCGTTGGCTCTGGTAATTCTAGTGCTAGAAGGCTAGTGAGTGTAGAGGGTAAAATGATAACAGCAAAATACAGAGAAATCCTGGAGGAATACCTGATGCAGTCTGCAAGAAACCTCTGTTTTCAGAGAAAATCTGTCTTCCAGCAGTGCAACGCACTTGAGAATAAAGCCAGCGCTAGTCAGGAATGGCTTAAACCCAAAAAGTGTTAATATCTTGGAGTTTGCTGAGTTGAGTCCAAGGGCCTCACTTATAAAACTTTGCATGGATTCAAATTTGCAAGTGTTAAAATATATGCACACCAAAAAAACAGGAAAATGGTATGGAAAACAATAAAAATACATACTGTATGTGAAAAAAAAATCTGATTCATAAAATGTGGCATACACATATTTCTATACCATTTACCATTTACAGTATAAGTCACAATCACCTTGTAAATGTGCATACCTTAACGCACCTCATACTGCGCCCTGGAACATCCATATATGAGGTCTGACACTAAAAAAACAAGACTGTGCTTATAACTCTTTTTATCTAACAAATGAAGAAAATTAACTATGATCGCCTTCAAAATAGTTCCCTTCTAAATTGACACATAGCTGCACATGATGCTGCCAACATTCAAAGCAATTCTGCAGATAATTTTCTGAAAGGCTGTTGAGGATCTTTGTCGTTTTTGCTTTCACATCTTTCACTGACCAAAAATGGTTTTCTTTGAGTACCAACCAATGCCATTCAAATATAGGGCACAACATCCTAACCCTCAGTTAATAATTGAAAGGTTTCTGTTGTGGATTTCTTCACTTTTATGAGAAACTTGAAGTTAACTTGCTTTTAACTCTTGCACTCTGACATTTTCCGAACAAGGGTAAGAAAAACGTCTACAGGGTGGGCCATTTATATGGATACACCTTAATAAAATGGGAATGGTTGGTGATATTAACTTCCTGTTTGTGGCACATTAGTATATGTGAGAGGGGAAACTTTTCAAGATGGGTGGTGACCATGGTGGCCATTTTGAAGTTGGCCATTTTGGATCTAACTTTTGTTTTTTCAATAGGAAGAGGGTCATGTGACACATCAAACTTATTGGGAATTTCACAAGAAAAACAATGGTGTGCTTGGTTTTAACGTAACTTTATTTTTTCATGAGTTATTTACAAGTTTCTGACCACTTATAAAATGTGTTCAATGTGCTGCCCATTGTGTTGGATTGTCAATGCAACCCTCTTCTCCCAGTCTTCACACACTGATAGCAACACCGCAGGAGAAATGCTAGCACAGGCTTCCAGTATCCGTAGTTTCAGGTGCTGCACATCTCGTATCTTCACAGCATAGACAATTGCCTTCAGATGACCCCAAAGATAAAAGTCTAAGGGGGTCAGATCGGGAGACCTTGGGGGCCATTCAACTGGCCCACGACGACCAATCCACTTTCCAGGAAACTGTTCATCTAGGAATGCTCGGACCTGACACCCATATTGTGGTGGTGCACCATCTTGCTGGAAAAACTCAGGGAACGTGCCAGCTTTAGTGCATAAAGAGGGAAACACATAATCATGTAGCAATTTCGCATATCCAGTAGCCTTGAGGTTTCCATTGATGAAGAATGGCCCCACTATCTTTGTACCCCATATACCACACCATACCATCAATTTTTTTGTTCCAACAGTCTTGGAGGGATCTATCCAATGTGGGTTAGTGTCAGACCAATAGCGGTGGTTTTGTTTGTTAACACAAACACAATGGGCAGCACGTTGAACACATTTTATAAGTGGTCAGAAACTTGTAAATAACTCATGAAAGAATAAAGTTACGTTAAAACCAAGCACACCATTGTTTTTCTTGTGAAATTCCCAATAAGTTTGATGTGTCATATGACCCTCTTCCTATTGAAAAAACAAAAGTTGGATCCAAAATGGCCGACTTCAAAATGGCCACCATGGTCACCACCCATCTTGAAAAGTTTTCCCCCTCACATATACTAATGTGCCACAAACAGGAAGTTAATATCACCAACCATTCCCATTTTATTAAGGTGTATCCATATAAATGGCCCACCCTGTATACTTGAACACGCATACACTTCATCAATCAAGAAGAGCCTTTTCTCACCGTGACAATTTTGAACATGTTCTCTAACAATTCCTTTGTTTCTCCCCAACCACTCTTGGTTCCAAAGCTTTAGGTTTAGTCTCTTTTTTTTGTGTCAGACCTCATATGATGCATGCTTATCAACCTCATACTTAATTAATCATAATGCTGCTGATGTTCATTGGCTGGTAGAGCAGCATCTGACTTGACACATTAAAACCCCACTACCTGCATTCAGGAGTATCTGGCTGTGCTCCACAACTGACAGCTTGCCCTTATAGCGCCTCTCCTCTGCATTTTTGGGGTCAGGGAAAGGCATAAGGCCCGAGCATTTGAGCAGATATTTGGTACAGTGTATTACTCCCGTGTGGCACGGTGGCACAGTGGTAGCACTGCTGCCTCGCAGTAAGGAGACCTGGGTTCGCTTCCCGGGTCCTCCCTGTGTGGAGTTTCAATGTTCTCCCTGTGTCTGTGTGGGTTTCTTCCCACAGTCCAAAGACATACAGGTTAAGTGCATTGGTGATCCTAAATTTTGCTTGGTGTGTGTGTGTGTCCTGCCCAGGATTTGTTCCTGCCTTGTGCCCTGTGTTGGCTGGGATTGGCTCCAGCAGACCACTGTGACCCTGTGTTAGGATATAGCGGGTTGGATAATGGATGGTATTACTCCCTGTTGTGTTTTTGCATGTCCTTTGGAGTTTAGAATGCAGGGTCAGCACAGAGGCCCAGGAGCAATTTTCAGGTTATGTGCCTTGCTCAAGGTCACAACGGAGTAAGATCTCTTCTGGCAGTAATGGGATTTGAACAGGCAGCCTTCCAGATAGGAAAAGAGCCATCACTCCACCTTATTAGCCGGTGTTACCTGGCAGATGTATTTACATGATTGCTGTTACAATAAATAGTAAAGGTCATATGAAAAACTGACAGTTCAACCAGTCACCATACCAACAAGCCAACCCCCACACACAGCACCTTCAGCAAGTCATCTGATCAATGAATCACAGGTTGACCCAGGCCACTGAGTCATGACATTTGTCAGTCCCATCTTGGAATCACAGATAGTTGTGTGTTAATGGAATGTCACTTCCCATGGTTCATAAAATCAGCTGCATTCTTGCTAAATGCCTTTATTTGCAATATGAGTACAATGAATTGCTCCAATTACATTAGGAGAACAGGACACTGCTACAAATTGACTTTTTAAGTTGACAAAAACATGATTTATGTATGAAGACCCACACCAGCACAGCGGCCATGATATAGTTGGCCATTTCCCTGAGAAGTGACAACAGGTAGCTGATATAAACTGATGAATGACCAAACAAGTTCTTCAGTGCAAATATGCAGCATTGGCCATCTTAAAAAGGGAACTACAATACAGTCTGTACATCATATTAATCACTTTTGAGGTGTAATGTTTGTCTTATCAATGCATATTATAATGGCTTGGGGATATGAATTATTATATGAATGAGTCATCATTTAGCTAGTTTGATGGCACTTCCATACTTGATCAAGGGTGTCATCATTTATCTGTTTCTCCAAAATGTTGCATACACATGGGTTAGATTTGCCATATACATATGTTTGTGTGGGAAGTTGCGTATTTAGATTTAGAGCTTCTTTTTGTGCGCATTCAAGCTTTATAAATTAGATTTCAGATCTTAGATCAATTTAGAAATTTGTGCTTGGACTCACAGTCCTCTTGAACACTTACAGAATTTGAGAAATTTTGCTAAGAAAATGGTGCACAAATGGCATCCACGTGTGCAAAGCTAATAGAAGCAGAGGCCTGTACATACAGACTCAAGGCTGTCATAGCTACCAAAGGTATCCTGAAATCTATTATTCTCTCCTGAGTTTTTTGAATGTTAAAATCCAAATTATTATGGCTGCACTACAATGTCAGATTTTCCACCTCTATAATAGTGTTATGTTGTCTCCAAATTTAAGAAGTTTGACAGATGAATCAGCAGAGGTATAGTCATTTGTATAAAGTGAGAAGACTAGATAGGAAAGGACACATCCTTGCGGTGCACCAGTACTAAGGGTTAATGGGTCAGACGTGTGTGTGCCCCGCCACACATACTGCTTCCCATCTGTAAGAATGGCAGGTTGAGACTGGATGAGTTTCTTATCTAGGACCTTTGGGATGGTTACATTGAAAGCAGAGCTAAACTTCACAAACAAGATCCTCACATATGCCCCTGTCTTATCAAGTTGTCAGTAAATTAAGCTCACACCAAAATTCACTGCATCATCCATAGACTAGTTGGTTCTGTATGCAAACTGAAATTAGTCCTGGAAGTCTGCTGTAGTATTCTTGAAGTCATTCAGAATAAGGCTTTCAAAGGTCTTTATTACCACAGAGGTTAAAGCTGCTGGTTTGTAGTCATTTAGGCCTGTGACCTTTGATTTTTTTGTGACTGGAATGATGGTATAGGTCTTGAAGCTGGCAGGAACATTGCACAGATTTAGAGATTGTTTGAAAATGTCTGCAAATGCTGTAGACAACTGGTCTGTACAATGCATGATTGTGGATATTGATATTGATACACTTTATTAATCCCCAAGTGGAAATTGTCTTTTTGAATGACCCTTTGTAGGGCCACTGGAGCAATTTTCAGGTTAAGGGCCTTGCTCAAGGGCCTAACAGATTAGGATCCCTTCTGGCAGTAATGGATTTTGAACCGGTAACCTTACACATACCAGCGCAGATTTTTAGCCTCAGAGCCACCACACTGCCATAAGGGCAAATAAGAGGACTGCAGATTTTTTAATATTTTGTTTTTCTGAATAAGTTTCAGACATCTTTTGCAGTGATGAAAGGAGGTGGAAGCTGAGAAGAATAGGAGTGTAGAGTAGTAGCAGTGAGACAATTAGGTAGATTTATGCCCCATTGGCTTTCAAAGCAACAGTAAAACTGATTTAACTGATTAGCCAGACTGGGATCAGCAGAACTGTTTGTTATTTGTTTCTTGCAGTTTTGGACCTGTTTCAGGTCTCCCCAGAAAATTGTACTGTCATTTGCGACAATTGTTCCTTCATCTCATCTGAATACTTTCTTTTCGCAACTTTGATCCCTTCATCTAAAATTTCTTGGCTTGCCAGATCTGAAAGCACACTCTTTGTCCTGCTGCAGTCTTCTGAACTCTGGCATGAATCAATACTTATTATTGCTAAACTTCACAATTGTTTTTGTTGGAATGCAAACATCTTCAGAAAAAGTAACATATAAAGTTACAGCATCAGTGCATTTGTGTATGTTGGAGGTGGCAGTTTTGAAGGCACTCCAGTCTGTACAGGCAAATCAGTCCTGGAGCTCCTTTATTGCCATGCTGGTCCACTTTCAAATTGTTCTTTTTTTTACTGACGTTACAGTTTTCTGATTTTGAAATTAAGCAAAAATAAGGTGAATCATAGAATGGTAAGAATTACCAAGGTGGGCACTGGATAAATATCCTTAATAGCTGCTTAGCAGTGATCAAGAATACGTTCATCTCTGGTATGGTGTTTTATTTACTGTTCATATATAGGAAGGACCTGGTTAAAACTGACATAATTAAAATCAATCAAAATAATGATTTGCAAGTCGTAGAAGTTTTTTTTCTATTTCAGTGATTACATCAGCGAGTCGATTGTGCACTTCATGAGTATTATTACGAGAACAAATGTAAACATCGACTAGAATTACTGAGGAAAACTCAAGTGGTAAATAACAGCCTACAGTTTATAACAAGCACTTTTAGGTCTTTCCAGTGTGTGTTCAGACCAAAGCGTGTATGTTTGTTTATTAGTTTATTTATTTATCAATGCATGTATTTATTTATTTATTTATTTAAAGAGCTTTCGTAAAAAGCCAAATTCCCCCTTGGGGACAAATAAAGTTCTGTCTATCTATTTATGTATCCTGCCAGTATTCTTTCAATTGCTGCATGGTAGAAGAACTTCAAAACACTTTTTGACACTCTGGATTTCTTCATTGTCTGAGATGATAAATCTGCTGCCTTGTCTTTCTCAACAGAATGTCTGCATGTGTGGACCATGTTAAGTTACTTTTGATGTTGAATTTCCAAGTATTTGAGTTATATTAGACTTACCAACCAGCTTCTCTATTTGATTGTTTTTCCTTTAAATTATTACGTTTTTTTAAGGACTACGCAATTCAGAAGTGAATATGTCTCTTCTTTTTAAAAAAACTGCTTCATTATGTGAATACAAAATGAACATTTTGCCCTTCATTTGTTTCAGAGAATATTTTACAACTAACAAAAATAAAAATAAAATAAATTTGTCAGTACGTTTTGCCGTATACTGATATGTAGTTGACAGAGTCAATCAGACTGTAACTCTGTGTACTTGTAGTGAATTTTGACAGGAGCTGACTGGCAGCTGTTTAACACACACTCAAACACTCTTTCAAATGTTTGAGCCCTAGGTGGGCTTTTCTTTTGCACACAAATACATAATTCAAATTGAAACTGAAATTGTAAACTGACTGAAAATTAAGTGTAAGATGTATTGCCTGCTGTGAGGTGCATTCTTCACTGAAACTATTACCACTGAGTCTACTTTTTTACTTTCACATTTTTTATTGTCTGTTAATGATGCAGAAGAAGAAATATGTTTTAATAATCACCCAGATGGCAACTACATTAAAAACGCCAAGCATGTTTAAAAAAATATATAAATCACATAATGGGCTGTTGAAATATCAGTTGTTAAAATAAGAAATCAGGCAAGAAGTACATTAACATATAGTAATATTTGACAGTTAAAAAATTATATGACACACATGTAGCTCTGAAAGAACTGAAAGTGACCACTGAAGTAGTCTCCAGGTGGAGCTTAAAATGGCCTACTGATGATATGGTCATAAGGTTAGGGTTAGGAGAAAGTTAGTTGGCAAGAACTCGACTTGAAGAAAGGAGACCAACCAAACACTTCATAAGAAAGGTAAGAGGAGAGACATGTTTACAGGTTGGCAAATCCATGAGGCACCCCTACCAGACACAAAAGGTTGAAAGCCAAAACCAGTGTGGATGACAAGGCTTGTTGTTTTTCTGTTTATTTTGATGATTCATTCCTTCTTGACTTTATGTGTTTTTATTTTGTTAATAAAAAACACCGTTTTAAATAGTTTGGTCCATTTGGTGTTCATTCAGAGTTCAGCGATTGCTTGAATGCCCTCCCTTTCACCCACTATATACAATGCAGCTCTTCGGGGGCAGAGTCTGAGACATTTCATGATGATGATGATCACATCGTAGGATGATTTGTAAACAGTTCAGTGCTAGCATGTAGATCATGCGTGAGCAATGGTGGTCCTGGGGGGATTGCAGTGGCTGCAGGTTTTTATTTCAACTCAGTTGCTTAATTAGAAACCAACCTTTGCCAGAAACAGAAGTTACTTAATTTCATGGGTTGCTAGTGCTGTAACTATGTAGTGTCAAGTCAATTTTTATATTGGTGATTTTTTTCATTTCCAAGGATATTGTTGTGACGATGTGGGTCCCCTCCAGACTCCCACTTCACATATGGGAGCCTCTAGAACCCAACACCATCGATAGTTTTGACCCAGATGAGCTGACAAATGGAGACAAATCTCACACAGAGCAACGGGATGGTGGAAAAGGCCAAAGTGCTTTTATTAAAAACCAAATCCAAACAAAACAAAAATTGTCAATAGTGCAGTGTTCCAAATGTCCATAAATAAATCCATAAAAAACAAGTGATAATTAGGGGATAAAACCGATAATAAATACATACGTAAATACAGAAGTTAAAATACAGTCATTAACTCCTCTCAGCCCACCTCCTTTTTCATCTCCCCGGCTCACCCATGACTCGTGTAGCCAGTGGAAACTCAGCAGCCTTGAACTTTATTCCTCCGATCCCCATCTTGGCTGTCTCAAACCGCGCAGCCAGACCATCTGAGGTTGGCTCTCCTCCCATCTTTCGTCATGCACCCGCAGTTGTTCAATGGATCCATAGGGAGGTCATCCACCACGCTCGCTCCACTCGACACAAATATTCAGTGGGGCGAACCGGCCCCTAGAGCGCCACAGCCTATGGTTCTTCGCAAGGCTCGATCATCCTCCCAAGACTGCTCTTCACATCTTTTTTTTTTTGTTCTTTATTTCGCCTTATACAATTTCTTGTATTAGGAATTTGTTAGTTTTCACATACCCCATGGGGTCAGAGCACAGGGTCAACCATTGTACAGTGCCCCTGGAGCAATTGCAGGTTAAGGGCCTTGCTCAAGGGCCCTGCAGAGTAGGATCCTTTTTGGAAGTGACAGGGATTCGAACCGGCAACCTTCGGGATACCAGTGCAGATCCTTAGCTTCAGAGACACCACTCCACCCATCTTAACCTCAGTTCTCTCTTAATCTTTCAATCTCTCTCACCGACCTTCCATCCCCATTCCCCCTGTGCCGGCCTATACTTGTACGGCTCTGTGGGCGCAGCACCTTAATCACACACTGCAGGAAGTGGGTGAAGCAATTGAGAAAAATCGCACCTGCACCTGCACATGCAGCTTGCCCCAATTACCTCATTAACTCCCCGCGGTCATGCAATCGTGCCCACGGAAACTGACATGGCTCTCTGGATTTATTTAAAACTGGCCATTTTTTTGAAGCTATGGATTCACTATACCATAATCATCTAAATGATTTCACATTTAAAATAGATGAGTAATTCTCAGTTCTTCACTTTTTCTCTTCACTTTCCTTTTCAATATTTTAATAAGCCAGATAGTTCACAATGAATACACACAGGTATAAATGGGAACAAATTAGATGGAGAACTGCTGGCTCCTTTGTTTTTCACCTATTCTTACTAATATGGAGCAATTAAAAGCAGTGAATGCAGATGTTTAAGACTAAAATAAAAAATTAAGGGTGAGATATCTTAACAAGCAAGACAACTAAAATGAAGCAGAAAAATTTTGCTTGAGCAATAAGCACTTCATTGTCAATAATTAAACTTCTCATTAGGCAATTAGGTTGGAACAAAAACCTGCAGTCACTTTTATGACCAACACTGCTCACCCCTAATGTAAATGATACATTTGAAAATATCTCATTAAATTTGCAAGAAAAAACTTTAAATATGGAAATGTTAAATGAATGCCTACGATAGACTGGCATCATTGTCAGTGCTGTTTTCTGCCTTGTGCCCAGTGACTTTGGCCCCCTGCAACCCTGAATTGGATCAAATGAGTTTAGAATGTTGTGATATGCTAAATATTTGACTGGAAGTGCTGACGTTTTGCCACATGATACTTCAGAGGGCAGCACATAGATTTCTGCTGTCTTTTGTGGTCCACCTTTTCAGAAAAACAAAATATACTATAGAAGAAGTTTTAAAAGGCTTGATGCAGGATCTCCTGCAGTGTGAAGTCTTGCATCTCATGAAGCTTCACAAAAGGTAACTAATAGTCCCTTTAAAATAAATTTCATACAGAAAAATACTTCTTATGATAGTACTTTATTAGTATTTTCATTCTGCTTACCCTGGTGAGGGTTACAGTGGCCAACCAGGCCATCTTATTTCTCTTTAACTTCCTCCATCTCCTCCTGGGTAATTCATACACATTCCCAGGCCAGCTGAGAGATCCTTCAAGTGTGTTTGGGACCTACACCTGGATCTTCTACCAGTGAGCTATGAGCTTCATGCCAAAACCATCTCATCTGGCTCTCTCGATCCAGAGAAGCACAATTCTACTGCAGTGTAATCCTCTTCCTAACACACACAGTGAGCCCAGCGATCCTACAAAGGAATCGGTAACTCTAAACTCCATTTTTTTTTTATTACTACACAGTTCTTGATGCTATAGGTGAGGATGAGGATGTAGACCAACTGCTAAACTGAAAACTTAGTCTGAGGATTTAGCTCCATGTTCACTACTCCAGTCCAGTACAATGTCTGCAAAAGTGCAGCCACTGTACCAATTTGTTGGGCATGCTTGTAGTCAGTTGTCCCATTATGGGGAGTCATACCTTTCAATGGACTCTGAAGGTCAACTAAGAACAACTGTGTGCCTCATTCAGTGAAAGGAGGCATTCAGCTTGAGCATTGTTATCAGAATTATATATATATATAATTATTATAAATAAGAAGCTTAATTTCAGTAATGAAAATTATTGGACTCACAGGATACGTTTGTGGAGGTTTATTAAAACAAAACTTATTTTAATGGATTAACAGAAGTCAGGATGATGGATTAATTGCCCCTGTTACTTTTTATCCTTGATATTTCAATCCTGCACTCATTAAATAAGTCTGATAGATTTCACTGCTGGGACCTTATCATTTAACTGTTCCATTTTACAGTTTTACCCTTTTTTGGCTAAGATTCAGATTTTCATACCAAGCCAGCACACCATAAGTTAACATGACACAGTACCATTTTTTTTTAAGAATTCAAATTAAGCTTCCAGAAATAGAATAGACACCACGGAGTAGTCCCTTTCTGCAGACATCTTCTGCATTTTGATTAAAAGTTGTTGTGTCTATTCTTGTCCCAAGATACATTTAACTTTAAACTGACTCTACTATCTGGTCTTGAAGGTGAATAGTTTTTCTTCTAAAACAAATTATCAGTTGTTTAGTTTTTGTATCATTACATTGTAGAAAAGACTACAATACCAGTTAACATATTCCTTTACTATTGGTAAAAATGGTAAAACAAAAATCGAAAGTCAGATTCAAAAGAGGGTCATAATCAATATACAGATTCCTAACACTAAGCCCAACTTTTGTTAAGAAGAACAATCAATCCATTGAAGGATAAAGTAAAGTGTGTTAAATTGTATCTTCCATTATGTCATCAATATGAACAATTGCAGCAACGTGACCATCTATGCTGTAGTGTAAATAAAGAAAACTAAGACATTTACAAAATTGTAAGAGCCATTTGCTAGTTATGTAAGCTATATTAAATGATTGCCTAAATATTAGTGTATAGTCTATGGGAGGTTTTTATAACCCCCAAAAGATGAATTGAATTGGTATATTCTAACTACTTTTATGCTCCTCTAGACTACAGAATAGTCTTAGTGACCTGCCTTGTCATATGTAAGGCATGGAGGGTACACGGTTTTAAACCGTACCTTATGTGCTCATTAGTATGAAAGTTAACGTGCTCTATTAAATGTGCAGTGCCATACATTAGAACCGTGGTCTCCAACCTTTTTCCCCTGAGAGCTACTTTTATAAAATGAAAATGGCCGGGAGCTACTCATGTTTTCTAACATTTATTCTCATTGTTTATTTCAACCCAAAAAAATGAATAAGCTTGTTATGCCTGAACATTTACAAAATCTTGGTGTCCACAACTCACATTTTGCATTAAAACATCAAAAAAAAAAATGTACTTCACCTTCAAATGCATTTTGTATGTCTCTATGCATTTTCCAGTGGGTCTCACACTATTGAATTAAAACATGAATGCTGTCAAAACAAAACAATGCAATTCCAAATGCACAGATATGACTTATTCATTTGTCATTTTGTTCCATGTCACTTTTTCACTTCACAAGAGTATTCACATGTCCAGTTGCATGTGTGATGTGTTTTTTTAATTATTTAGATGAATGGCACTGCATGGAGTCAACAAGAGAGGTGTATGGTGGAGTGTAGCCACTTATGTTCACTCTTATGGAGTCATTTAAATGTTCATCTGTCAGTCTTGTTCTGAACTTTGATTTCATGACATTCATGTCAGAAAAGGCAGACTCACAGAGGTATATAGACCCAAACAAAGCAGACATTTTTAGAGCTGCTTGGTGAAGATTCATATAGTTATCTGGCTCTACTAAGCTCCAGAAATGCTGAGAATGCTGTTGAGACTTTAACTGCACATTATTTTGAAGGTTTACTAATATATAATACAGGTAAATTCCATTACAACGAACTCCCAGGGACCTAAAAAATATTTTGTTGTAACGAAAATTTCGTTGTAATGAGATTCTGTATTTGTTACTATAGTGCTTTCTTTAACTTGCGCCCAGGCGTTTGCAATCATTTTAATAGCTTCTTTCGCATTAATTTTAATCTCCTCCTGCCTACAAGTTATGCTGACAAGAATTTTTCTCATCATTTCCTTGCGATAATATACTTTCAGGGTGCGAATGATGCCCAACTCCAATGGCTGAAGCGCTGCCGTGCAATTGGGTGGGAGGAATTGAACGCAAATATTACCTAAATGTGGAAGCATGTTGTGGGCAGCACAGTTATCAATCAGGAGCCGAATCATCATTTTCTTCTTCATATTCAGGTTTCTGAATACTTTTGAGACCCCCCCCCCCCGGCCCCCCCCAACGGGAACAACACGCTGAAGTGCGTCCCAAAGCACAATTGCAGCGTCTGTGGAAGATTGTTTGTCCGTTACTGGGGAAAAAACAGGCTCATAGCGCTGCAGTGAAGCAACACAGAAGCAAATCATAAAAGATCGGGGTCACGCTATAAGTCCCTGTCTTGCACCCCAAAACACGAGGCTGAGTCTCAGTACTTTAGCAAAACCAGCTTAATTAAGCTTGAAAAAAGAACGGCACACTTATTTATTGTAGCATGATCTGCCACTATGCTATACACAGACACAGCAGTCAGGCAGGGTCATGGCCAGATCAGTGATCAAATAATCCTGTTACCTGCATTTACAATATTCCGTGCATATCACCCATCGATATCTTTTCTGTTTGCTTTGGCAGAGAGATGCAGCATAGCTGAGAGATGCAGCATAACTTTGAGCCAGCTGTTGCCCCGGCAAAAGATAAAAAGTCTTCCATAAACGCGGAGATCGGACTTCGGGGCGCTCTTCGGCGTGCTGTCTAGTTGGGGGAGTTCCCAAGAGAGGTTACAAACCTCACATTTTCTTGAATGAGTGCCGCATTAATAGGAATGTGTCTTGAACGAGCATCACTGAACCACATAAAAACTGCTTTTTCAACGTCTTCAAATGCAGCAGTTCACATACAGTCATATGAAAAAGTTTGGGAACCCCTCTTAATTCTTTGGATTTTTGTTTATCATTGGCTGAGCTTTCAAAGTAGCAACTTCCTTTTAATATATGACATGCCTTATGGAAACAGTACTATTTCAGCAGTGACATTAAGTTTATTGGATTAACAGAAAATATGCAATATGCATCATAACAAAATTAGACAGGTACATAAATTTATGCAGCCCAACAGAGATATTACAGCAATACGTAGTTGAGCCTCCTTTTGCAAATATAACAGCCTCTAGACTCCTCATATAGCCTTTGATAAGTGCCTGGATTCTGGATGGTGGTATTTTTGACCATTCGTCCATACAAAATCTCTCCAGTTCAGTTAAATTTGATGGCCGCCGAGCATGGACAGCCTGCTTCAAATCATCCCATAGATTTTCGACGATATTCAAGTCAGGGGACTGTGACGGCCATTCCAGAACATTGTACTTCTCCCTCTGCATGAATGCCTTTGTAGATTTCGAACTGTGTTTTGGGTCATTGTCTTGTTGGAATATCCAATTCCTGCATAACTGCAACTTTGTGACTGATGCTTGAACATTATACTGAAGAATTTGTTGATATTGAGTTGAATTCTTCTGACCCTCGACTTTAACAAGTGCCCCAGTCCTTGAACTAGCAACACAGCCCCACAGTATGATGGAACCTCAACCAAATTTGACAGTAGATAGCAAGTGTTTTTCTTGGAATGCGGTGTTCTTCGTCTGCCATGCAAAGCGCTTTTTGTTATGACCAAATAACTCAATTTGTGTCTCATCAGTCCAAAGCACTTTGTTCCAAAATGAATCTGGCTTGTCTAAATCAGCATTTGCATACAACAAGCAACTCTGTTTGTGTAATGAGTACAGAAAAGGCTTCTTTGTCATCACCCTGTCATATAGATGTTCTTTGTGGAAATTGCACTGAATTGTAGAACAATGTACAGATACACCATCTGCAGCAAGATATTCTTGCAGGTCTTTGGAGGTGATCTGTGGGTTGTCTGTAACCATTCTCACAATCCTGCACATATGCCGCTCCTGTATTTATCTTGGCCTGCCAGACCTGGGTTTAACAGCAACTGTGCCTGTGGCCTTTCATTTCCGGATTACATTTCTTACAGTTGAAACTGACAGTTTAAACCTCTGAGATAGCTTTTTGTAGTCTTCCCCTAAACCACGATACTGAACAATCTTTGTTTTCAAATCTTTTGAGAGTTGCTTTGAGGATCCCATGCTGTCATTCTTCAGACGAGAGTCAAAAGGAAGCACAACTTGCAATTGACCACCTTAAATACCTTTTCTCATGATTGGACACACCTGTCAATGAAGTTCCAAGGCTTAACGAGCTTATCAATGCTGAAGTAATCAGTATTGAGCAGTTACATGCATCCAAATCAGCAAAATTACAAGGGTACCCAAATTTTTGCACAGCCAATTTTTCACATTTGATTTAATTTCATACAACTAAATACTGCTTCACTAAAAATCTTTGTTTGAAAAACACCCTGGTACTCACATGTACCTAGAAAATGAAGGACATACCACTGTTATCTTCTTTGTTGAGAGTAGAGTAAATTATTATGCAGGCTGAGAGGGGTTCCCATACTTTTTCATATGACTGTACGTTTGCAACCCGAGTTTTTCTTCTTTTTTTGCTCGGTCTTTTAAGAAAGCTGTCAGTGTCGATGTTGAAATTCCGAATTCACTGGCAAAGTCTTTTTTCTTTTTGCCACAACCGAGAGCTGTAAAGTTTTTTTTCTAATATGAACTGTTATCATTTTTTCATGTCTGCCATTTCTATAAGAGGGTGACAATGAGTTAAATACCAATGGATGTTTTTGAAATGTTGATGAGCAATAAGCAAAAGATATCACTGAAAACGACAGAGGAAACAAAAAGGCAAAAAAAAAACAGTACCAGGAAAGTTCGAAGAAAGAAAAAAAAATTACAATGTTTCTGTTTGGGGGATCGTTGTGCACAACTGAGCTGTGGCCACAGACCTAACTGCTCTGTGAATGATTCATTCAGGCATTTCAAGGTCTTTTGGGCCCTTCGTTGTAATGAAAGTATCTGCTGAATGTACTTCGTAGTAATGAGATTTCTATAGACTCGCATCATATGAGGAAACTGTCGGGATCATAAAAATACTTCGTTGTAATGAAAATATTGTTGTAAAGATATTTGTAGTAACGGAATTTTACATGTATATAAAATTCAGTGTGTGTCTGTCTGTCTGTACGAGTATGTCTGTCCGCTTTTTACTTAACAGATTTAGATTGTTTTTTTTTTCTATAATTTGCCTGAACATTCCAGTTGATTCTGCAACTTCTCTCATTTCGCTATGAATCATAGTTTGCTTGTGGTACCGATTTATATGCGTGAATCTGAGATCCACACAACGGGCTGGGGGAGGGGAACTTCCTCACTCACTCGCCAGCTTCGGGGTGTGTTCCTTAACTCCGCTTAGCTAGCAAACAAGAGAACAATTGAATTCAGCTTTGTTTGATATTTAAAATAAAGTGTTACTTAGGTCTTGATGAGTTTGAGCCCGGATATTCTCTTAAGTGTTTGCCACATTGAAAAGATAGATTGCAATTCAGATTGTAGATTGTGAATTTGTGTTAAAAGGGTTGTGATATGATTTTTTGGAAGATCGCCCACCCCTAATTTGACTAATCAATTTTTCAAATTTATGTAGGATTCATTAACCCTTTGGCAAGCTACTTGGAAAGGGGTTTAGAGCTACCGGTAGCTCATGAGTGACGTGTTGGAGACCCCTGCGTTAGAATGTGTTGAATATAAAATATATCATCTTTAAGTATAGATATACTGAAGTTTAACAAGAAAAGGTAAGTTTATAGAAGAAGCACTTTTTCTCATTTTTTTGCTTTTTATTCTAAATGTGTAATAAACGTTTCTCTTTATTCTTGTGTGGATTGATCCTGCCTTATGCACCCGCAGCTACAAAAATTAAACCTTAAAATTACAAAACAAAATTTGAAAATAGCAGAAATATAATCCTCAATATTAAAAAAAAAGAAAATAGTTGAAATATCTTTGAATGTGGACATTGGTGGAGAATTAAGTAAATTATGTGAATTCCTTTCTACAAATTTTCTGACTTGTAAACAGAAAAATAACTGTGTTGAAGGCCAGACAGTGAACAAAAGGTGCAAGCACATTATCAATATAAAGATTTTTAAAAGATTAGATTCCTAGTGTCTTCCAAGACTTAAATACTGTGTAATGGAGGGAGGGTTGGAGTATAACGTTATCCTTTAATGAAGCCGCAGACAGCAGTGTCTTTTCCTCAAAGTGTTTTTTGCATTGGTGCCATATTTTGAGTGAGTAAAATACAATCTGATTACTACCCAACAGTATAGCTGAATGTCTGGTAGCATCATGCTTTCTTCCGCTTTAGAACTTTGTAATATTGATATTTTACTATTGTAACATTACATTCTTATAACGGAGTACAATTTTTTTTTAATAATTACAGGAACACTCTGAAACAGGAATAAAAATTTGGGGATGATTTGATGATTTTCATTTTAAATGTATTAACTCTGCCTGCTAGAGAGGTGTGAAAACTTGACCATTGTGACGCTAGGGGTTGCTGTTGCCCTGTGTAACCCACAGTCAATATGTCCAGACACCAGGTAAAAGTCCCAGAAATAATTTAATTTCTTTATAATGTGCACAAAGCACCTCCACATCCACAATGCTCAATAATAATACAATAATAAACAATAATCAACAATAAATCATCCTCTCCACCCAGCAGCTCTGTCATACTTCCTCCCAACTCCAGCTCTTTCTGCTGGGTTTCCCACAGTCCTTTTTATAGTGCTCGACTCGGAAGTGCTTGAGTCCTTCAGTCCATGTGAGTCCATAGCACTTCCGGGTCAGATGAAAACTCTTCTTTTTCTTCAGTTCGGAAGTACTTCATTTCTTCCGTCCCCGTGATTAGGGAGTACTTCCGGGCTATAAGGAAAATATAAATCCCTGTGCCCCCCTGCAGCGTCCCCTGGCTGCCCCCACAGTATCCAGCAGGGCTGTGAAGCCGAACTCCATTGTCCATGATGCCCAGTGGGAATTCGGGGCACCTCCATGTTGCAGTGAAGACTCAATCTAGCGGCCTGGGGGTGTTGGCCGGGATAAACTGCCGGCCATCCCTCACACCATCTATTAAAATCTTGTCCTAATGCTTTCCATCAAACTGCCCAAATTGTGTTTAAAAAGATTTTTAAGCTTCTTTGTAATTATATTTCTATGACATTCGAATTGTTCTGTAACTGTCAGCGGATAGCCTTCTAATACACTCTTACATGCTAATGAGTTTACTCAAAAAAGAAACGCTTTTTTCTGATTAATTTATAGTCCAGATGAGCTTGCTTCTTTAAGCATATCTATATCTGTACAAAGAATGCTTCTTTGTCAGTTATGTACAGATTCTTTACTCCAAAATTAAACGATCCTTTTGTTTACTTTTTCTGTTTTCAGAGCAGTCTGGGAAATGAAGAGAAAATAAACTCAATTATATTTGGCAAAGGCTAGCGACACTTTGGCTACAGTTTTGTATGTACCTTTTATTGACCTGTAGGAAATGGTAACAAGTTTATTGTTAGTTGTCAGGCAGGTTTTATATTGAAAGATGTTTGTAAGAGACTTGTGACTGCTTCCTTGAATCTGGGACATTGATAGATGGTTTGAACTCTGAGGACAAATAACATAGCAGTGGTAGGTACAAAATATTCAAAGTGCTTTTTATCAACAAAGTGGTGTCACAGTGCATAAAGTGCAAAATATATTCTTCAAAAAATACATACATAAATAGTCCCAATAAAAACAGTGTCATTTGTGGAGGTTAAAATCAACAATAAATCCCATAAATGGGTTAAAATCTGAGGTTAAAAGCACAGGACCTGTCCTTTAAAATTCCACATGAGCCTCTGTGCTTTCTTCCAAAAACTTGTGTCTCCTCCACTAACCCATTATGGTCTCCTCCGCAAAAGGAGATGTCCCCTGATAGATGTAGTCAACTTTCTTTTTTTGTGTTTCCACCACCATCACCTGGCCTTCAGTGGGAAGTGCTCCTTTCTCCTGCCTCCATCTCTCAGTTTTCAGACTGACGCGACTCAGAGCAGTTGGTCGTTTCTGCTCCTAAAGTGTTCAGCAAGAGCAACCTGGCCCCATGAGCTCAGCCTACTCACACCCCTCTGGCGCACTTCATGACCTCATGCCTTCTCTCCATAGCAGCACCGGCTCAGCCACGATCCTGTCTCTTCATCTTTTTTTGCATTCCTTTCCTTTTACCTTCTGTCTTTCTTTTTTTGTCCTTTTTTCCTGTTCTCAATTACTCTCTCTACTTAGGCGTCTTTTATCCCTGTGGGCATAGGTGCTTTAACACTAGAATTACCAGAGCCTACGAAAAAACTCGTAGATCCGTCCCACCTTAAATCGCTTCTTAAAACCGCTCTCACCTCTCCGCCAGCCTCCTTTGTCCTGTAAATGTGCCGATAAAAACAAACTGCAAGCAGCCGGCTATTCCATCCCCCCACCGACTCAGAACGTGCACGAACTTCTCCGAGCTCATGCCTCGATTATCTAGGAGTGAAGTGGAGTTTTAGAGTGGAAATAATAGATTGTTATTTGGAACACACGCATTTCATGTGTGTTCCGTTTCTACAGTAATCTGTGTAAACACAATGTTAAAACAGAAACTTTTTCATATTTTAGTAATAAATGTCACAAAATGTAGACATAAACTATAAAATGTGTGAAGCCTGACAGCCAAAGAGCAAATACACTTTCATAAAAGGTTCAAGACTTTTACATCAGCTTCCATGGCGTACTGGTAAGATTTCGTCACTTAGAGCACAGCAGACTTGTTGTACTTCAAGAGATCCGAGTTCGAATCTCCGCTAGGGAGAAAATTTATTTATTTTTAACCTTCGCCGTTCTGCCTGCCTGAACTCCCTGTCTATCTATATAGTAATAACAGTATTTTTTTTTATTATTTAGGAGCTTCCCTGTCTGCCTATCATATAGTGCCTTTCCTTCCTACCTATCTATATATCTATCCCCTTAGCTGTTTTTTATATATCTATTATACAATGCCTTCCCTGTTTATTTATATATCTAGTGCCTTCTCTGCCTGTCTATCTGTCTGATTGCATATAGTGCTGAACTTACTGCTCTGTATTATTCTGTCCTCTGCATGTCCTGGAGTACAAAAGAAACACCACCATACAGCAACATGTGCGAACTGGCAAGATCGGGGAAAAAACACGCGGTCACTGATTACAAACCGCAAGATGAATGAAAGAGACAATATATGTAAAAACATCATCGCACTAATGCAATATTATTTGAAAACAAACAGCGTCAGATAGGGTTTGAATATGCGCCCTATCTGACGCTGTTCGTTTTCAAATAATATTGCATGTACTGTGCGTTGAAAGTGCGGCACTGAATAAGCAGACTCCTTCTGTAACAGCGTCAGCGTGTATTCAAACCCGATCTGACGCTCTTCTTTTTCAAATAATATTGCATGTATTGAACTATTTTAGAATAAAAACATACATTTGATTTCAGTCAGTCTGCAAGAGCCAGTGTAAATGCATGATAATTATAAAGGTTAGCTTTTTTTTTTAATTCAGTTCCATTCTCTCAGTCGCGTCCACGATCCCCCCCCCATGTGACACTGCTTTTTTTCACATAAAGACGCGCTATAACTCAAATGTGATTTATTTGGAGACGCGATATAGCTCGAATGTGATTTATTTGGAGACGCACTATACTCGAATTTTATTTGTATAGGGAAGAAAGTACAATGTCAGGTGCTCATTCAGTGTAATAGGAACCATAGCACAGAGAGATGTGTACACTGCAACAAGTACACATGTCGTGAATGTAGGAAGGGTGTGTGGGAATTGTTAATATTTGAATGTGATGATTTTATATAGCACGGATCGGAAATCAGCAGTTCTTAGCATTGCACCACGCAAGCTGTCGTATCAACCGCCTACTGTAAATTGCTTTATTTTTTCTTCACGTATAGTCTAGAATAAAAGTGCACTTGTTTTGTTATTCTTGTACACCAACATATGTTCCTGTGTTTGAGCGACACGGACATGCTCAAAAAAATAGACGTGTAATGCCACGAAAAGTGCACGCAGGCTCTTCAGTTCGCAAGCATTGGTACGAGAATGCAGTCATAAATACGCTGCAGAGCTATAGCGCATCTTTATGTGAAAACAGCATTCTCAATTTGGGGGGGGGGGGGGTGTAGGGAAGGATCCTGAACACGACTGAGAGAATGAAAAGTGAATAAAAAAAAATAACCTTTACAAGTATAATAAATTACAACGGCTGTTACACACTGAAATCAAATGTATATGTTTTTATTATAAAATAGTAAGTATAACAGCAGTTTACGTCTCAAAACTGAATCGCGCAGGATCGAACTCATGACCTTTTGAACACTAGTCAGTGATTGATACCATTATGCTACCATGGCAGCTGGAATAAGTATGTGTCAATGTGGCATGCTAAGGTGGCTTTTTTCTGCAGTTATATTTTTGAATAAAAGCATACTTGTTCTGTTATATTTGTACCTTTTGTAAATGTGTTTGATATTTGGACTTCAGGCTTCATACATTATATAGTTTATGCTTACATTTTGTCATTTACTACTACAATATGAAAAACGTTTCTGTTTTAAAAATGTGTTTACACGGATTACTGTAGAAACAGAACACACGTGAAATGCGTGTATTCCAAATAATGATCTATTATTTCCACTCTAAAATTCCACTTCACTCCCAGATAATCAAGGCATGAGCTGGGAGAAGTTTGTGCACGTTCTAAGTCGTTGGGGGGATGGAATAGCCGGCTACTTGCAGCTTTTCTTTTATCAGCACGTTTAGATTAACAAAAGACGCTGGCGGAGAGGTGAGAACGGTTTTAAGAAGCGATTTAAGGTGGGACGGATCTACGAGTTTTTTCGTAGGCTCTGGTAATTCTAGTGTTAACAACAACAACAACAACAGCATTTATTTATATAGCACGTTTTCATACAAAAAAATGTAGCTCAAAGTGCTTTACAAAATGAAGAATAGAAAAATAGAAGACACAATAAAAAATAAACATAAGTCAACATTAATTAACATAGAATAAGTAAGGTCCGATGGCCAGGGTGGACAGAAAAAAAAAAAAAACTCCAGAGGCTGGAGAAAAAAAATAAAATCTGTAGGGATTCCAGACCAAGAGACCGCCCAGTCCCCTCTGGGCAATCTACCTAACATAAATGAAACAGTCCTCTTTGTATTTAGGGGTTTCATGGAAGGACTTGATGATGATGGTCACGTAGACTTCTGGCTTTCAGTCCATCAATGTTGGAGCATCATGATGCTTTGAGTAGGTGGTGGTGGCGCAGGCCGCCACCACAAAGAAACCGGAAAAAGAAACAGAAGAGAGAGTAGGGGTCAGTACGGATTTTGGAGCCACTATGAATAGTTATTATGATGAATTGAACATACAGTGTATCAGTATTAAGTTAAAGTGAAGTTATAAAAAGGCCATGTTAAAGTAATGTGTTTTCAGCAGTGTTTTAAAGTGCTCCACTGTATTTGCCTGGCGAATTCCTATTGGCAGGCTATTCCAGATTTTAGGTGCATAACAGCAGAAGGCCGCCTCACCACTTCTTTTAAGTTTAGCTTTTGGAATTATAAGGAGACACTCATTTGAGGATCTAAGGTTACGATTTGGAATATAAAGTGTCAGACATTCCGATATATAAGATGGAGCGAGATTATTTAATAGCGAACTCTCAAGCATTAATGAGGAAACCGGCTAAACCGCGCACATCCGCATATGAAATCAGGTCCGGCCAATCTCCCCATCAATAAACCAGGGCAGCACGTCCAAGCTACCATATGTACCTACATCTGCCTGGAGCCTGAAAGCACACTGTTTAAATTTAAAACCTGCACAGTGCCACAAACCCCTAAACGCAGTCCCCAAGGATAAAATGTTGCCCTCCTGCAAGATTGACTGTAAACCTTGCACCACATTAATAATCTCATCTGTTGCAATAAAAGGGAATCCCATGATAGATAAGTCTAAAAGAAACACATAGCAACTGAAGTGCACATAGTTTTAGTGACTAAAAAACACAAGAAAATGAGAGAATTTAATAGGTATTTAGTTATTAAACATTTTCATACAGCCTTCATTTCAGTTTTGCTGATGCAAATGATTACATTCAATTAAAAACTGCTTGCTGTTCACATTTAATAGGTGCAATAAAAACAAAGATGCTGGAGAGCCACATTTCTAGTAAATTCAAAATTACCTCTCACTAGCTGAAATATGTTTTAAAGTGTACATTGTTTATACAAAATGTTGTTATTGTAGTTACAAAACAGATTGTCATAGAGTTGATGTGAGAACTTGTTAGCTGGCAGAGATTGGAGGTTTTCACTTTCTAAAACCGGCTGTCTACAAGATGCAGCATATGCATAACACTTTGGATTTTCCACCACCAAGCAATTGAATTGTTCCAATTCCCACAGTGAGCCAGAGGTGGAGATTGAATTGTCAGGTTTGTAATTAACACCTTATCCACTGTGTTATAATCAGCCCTATGAGTTTTAGTTGATAGCATTGTTTTTAAACAGGAGAATTTTGTCAAACCTGTTCAGTGTTTGTAAAGTAATGGCTATTCTGTTTACAGTTATGTACCTTGAAAATCAATCACACAAGATTTTTTTTAACCTAAACTAAAAAATATTTAAGTAAGATAAAAACTAATCAATGATATGATTAACATGTACTTACACCTTATGCAAGAATTTTCCAAAAGTATATATTTATGAAATGTAATGTTTTTGCTCTCTGATGGCAAAGACTTATATGAAAAGTACTCTACTTTCACGGTTGACAAAGAACATTGTCCTTTGAAATAAATAAAATAAGTGTATATATTATAAACAGGATATTGCTATATGTGTCTAAAGAATATATCCACCTCAAGGGCTGCTTACCTGTATGTTTTATTATTATTTTTCCAAGAAAAGTAACACTTTTTGCATTGTCAGCAATTATTTTGATCTATTTTTCTGGTACAATAGGAGTTCATCTTTTTTCATAGAAGTACATTTTTAGATAAGAACTGACAGTTTTCTTCACAGATGTGACAGCTGTTACAAGATGTGCATATTTTAAACTGGATCTGTGAGTTCATGGGCAAGGCACCATAAGATGCATCTCAGAAAAAATGTTTTGCTCTTTTTAATACCTGACACGTAAGACATTATTGTTCCTATGTTAGTAGGCAGTATTTTGATTGAATTTCTTATATTTCTAGGAAAGTTTAATATGGTTTTGATTTTTAAAACAAAGTCTTAAACATTCATGTCATCATATTGCTTTTGCTTTTCAAGACTTTTAATTAATGTTTTATGTTTTTTACATAAATACTTGATTTATGTAGTCTATAACAAAAGAACATTTTTTAAAAAAGAGATTTTTTAGCTAAAAAAATGCTTACAAACCCTTCCCTAAATGAATATTTGGGACAGTTCTCCTCAAAAAGTGATAAAACATAAGACAAGTTCTTTTATATTGATTTTATATTGACCCTGTTCTTTAGATTGGAATTGCTCACAGCAGGAAGTGATATTAAAGAGAATCATTATGTTTCTTTCTATTAAATTTTGTTAGGCAAGATCATAAAAACTAAATGATACCCATTGAAGGCTCAGTGGGTAGTCCCCACTAGATAATAACCATGCTTATGAAATAAAACATGATGCATGAATTACTCTAATATGACAACTTTCCCATTCGTGCCTGTTACAGACTTATACTCGTATGATTGTTTGTGGCATGCTAATTTGCTCATTTTTAGCCTTATTGCATTTCAGAATCTATTTAAGTACATTTTTACAGCCTTGTATAAATAAGATGTGGGAGTTTAACAAGTAACAGTAATATCTGGTGATAAGATTATGACATCATTATCACCATCAAAAGCAGTGCATTATAAGGCAATCTTAGACACCTGCAGCTCTTGCTATGTATTTACAAGTTTAATTTCACTTCAAATACATTATTAGTCACATAGTACCAATAGTTTTATTATATAATTACACTTTCATGTATTAATAACAACAACAACAACAACATTTATTTATATAGCATGTTTTCATACAAATGAGGTAGCTCAAAGTGCTTTACAAGATGAAAAAAGATTAAAGAAAAATATAAAAATAAGATTAGGCAATACTAAGTAACAAAGAATAAAGTAAGGTCCGATGGCCAGGAGGCCAGAAAAAACAAACCAAAAAAAAACTCTAGAGGGCAGGAGAAAAAAAAATCTGCAGGGGTTTTGAGGCCACGAGACCACTCAGCCCCCACTGGGCAAATATGCATTAATAGTAAAAGAGATATCAAAAGAACTTCAACAGGTTGTTCTTCAACATTTTAACAGTATAGCATTCTCAAAAATGATTATTCCAACTTAGGGCTAAATAAATGCACATAGATTGTAAAAACACAGATTTTAAAGAATTATCTGATATACTGTAGTTAATTAAGTAGTTCTGAAACACATTTTATATGCATGTGAATTAATCTAGACTATATTTATTGAACTGGAGACCCATTTTCTCACCTCATTCATTGGGCAGTTACCCGACTAACAGCTTATTCGGCCTAATGTGCTTTATGGCAGGCATGTCAAACACGCGGCCCCCGGGATGCATGCGGCCCGCAACAGAAATCTGTGCGGCCCGCATGACAGATCCTAGTTAGCACTAAACTTGTACAAAATGATTACTATCATTTGTGATTGAATCATTCTGCATCTTCAGTGTTACTTATTGACTTTTCTTACTTCTGCCTTCTGACAAAAGCACGTTTTCCCATGGCATTACGGTACCGGAAACGTCATCTGTTAGTATAGTTGCAGCCGCAAAGTCGCAACTGAAGTACTAGGCTGCGGTCTCGGCCCACTACCGAGCCGCGAGAGAACTGCCAGCAACGGAGACTCACTCAGTGAAGGGCTACAGCAAAAAGGCTGCCCCTTCACTGAGGACACTTTTCAGAACACTAGGCGGGCGGGGCTTTGCAGCAGCGCAGAGAGAGGAGAGACCGCGGTGAGAGAGTATTACAGTGATCCCTCGCTATATCGTGCTTCAACTTTCGTGGCTTCACTCCATTGCGGATTTTAAATGTAAGCATATCTATACTAATAAAAGGCAAAGCCCTCACTGACTGACTGACTCACTCACTCACTCACTTACTCATCACTAATTCTCCAACTTCCTGTGTAGGTAGAAGGCTGAAAATTGGCAGACTTATTCCTTACAGCTTACTTTAAAAAGTTAAGCAGGTTTTATTTCGAAATTCTACGTGTAACGGTCGATAACGGTCGACAACGTCCGCCATGTTGAACTTTCTTATTTATGGCCCCATCTTCACGAAATTTGGTAGGCGGCTTCCCTGTGCTAACCGAAACCGATGTACTTACTTATTTTGGTGGTATGACGCCACTGTCAGCCGCCATATTGAACTTTTCAACAGTCTTTGTTACTTATGGGCCCATCTTCAAGAAATTTGGTACACGGGTTCCTAACGCTAACTGAATCCTACTTACGTACATATATACATCCATAGCCTGCAGCTCAGTCATCGTGTGAGGTGGCGTTGGGTCCCCCATCCCAACGCCTCCCACGTTGTTGGCTGCCTGTCTATATAAGACCGTCCGTCGCTCCGGTCTCTACATTCCCTTCCTTGCTTCGCCACGGGATTCACGTCTCCCTACTAATAACTACAGCCTTTTTGTTTAATCCACGGCTTCTCCGCTGTTTTATTGTTTGTTTATTAAATTATAGTTATTGTATAGGTATTTTAGACTTACTCTACATTGCTCAGGTAACCATTTCCTTTATCATTCCAATCCCCATTACCATGTCTATCGAGGTGATCACTATCGATCAAAGAACTGTCACTTACTGAGTGGTTTCCATGCCCGAAGATGGCACCTACCTTTTCCATTCTCTTTGTTACATATTGCACGGCCATATCAGGCTCACTCTTAATATCCGGAGGAACATTGTGTCTTATGTATTGAATGACTGGGACAGGTTCAAGGTGTGGACTGATGACGGTACAGGAGATAATTATACTACACAGGAGCACTATAAGAGTGAAATGCTTAAGCCCTTCACCAATGGTTCTGCATGTGAGTTGATGGCTGCCGCTGAATTGTTCGGTTGTCGCTTTCAAGTGTACCGAAATGGCCAAATATTTTACACCTTTCGACAACCGTCAATGCCTCTTAAACATCTTAGATTCACAGGTGACGATTTCAGTATTGGACACTTTGATGTTTATGAATGTTTAAACTCTCAAAAGCTGGATGTGATTTTATCGATGAAACCGGTTGTGTACTTACAACGCTTGACAAATGCCGAATGTCACTTCAACACAACAAATCCTGCAAATACTGTCGTAATTGAAGCAAACCATGAAACTCAAACCGATTATGACAGCAGCAATCCAAGCTATGAGATATGAGACAAGATTACTGTTCACATGGCCATCTGTAAGTTACATGCTCAAGAGTAAGCTCAGCGCACAGCTTGATCATGTTACAACCGGAGGGCCAAACTGACAACATGGTATACAAAGAGATCCTTAACATATAATTATTGGCATATTTTACCTCAGTTTAAAAAGGTAAAATTTTCTTCTTAATAAAAATTTTAAGGCAGTACTTCGCCGCTGCGAAGCGCGGGTATTTTGCTAGTATAATAATATAAGGACTTAGCTAAGAGGCTAAGACTCTAATTGTAGGTTGTTGTACGGAGATTGTATGGAAATAAATTGCTTTTTTTTTAAACTTTAAACTTTAAGTTACATTTTTTAAAGTTTTCAGTATTGGAAAGAAAGCTACAGTAACTTTGTATAATAGTATAATAGTATTTGTTACAGTGTGACCCGCTGACGCAAGTACGGCAGTCGAAGTGGCCCACCAATGGTAGTGAGTTTGACATGCCTGCTTTATGGGATATCAACAAAGAGTGGGTACTGAGACACATGCAAAACTAAAGGTGAAAAGTGAAAGAAAAACATAATCGGAATAAAATATGTATCATGCTTGTGTATATCAAAGATGCTTCAACAAGCAGGTCAATTTACCAGTGCATTTTTATAAACTGACACAAAATAATCCCTTGTTTCTCCATTTGTGGCTCACCGGTACATTTATAAATGGAATGACAGTAGGCATGCCCACAATTCAAATGCTTGTTTGCATCTGAGTGCATTCCATTTCCATTCACCAATGCTTACCAATATTTTAGTAAAAATGCATTTGTTTGAGACATTGTGAGTGTACAGCTGGATGACTTGATGTGGATTATACAACACATTAAATATGAGATTTTTTCATGGATGTTTTTGATACTGTTTGCTGTTGTCCAGTGTAACATGAATGTAAGTTTAATGTCACTGTGCTCTGTACAAGAAATTATTTTATAAATTCATTCACATGTGCAGGCCAAAGTTAGCACACAGGGGCTAGTCAGCATTTAGAAACTGCTAGCATTTGGAGAATGAAGGGGACAACTGCGAAAATAGGCGTTGTACTATTCCTGTATTTTAGAGATGAAATTGAATCCTTTCCTTTCCTTGTTTGGAAACCAAAAGAAGGGCCTACACATGGAGAAGACAGCATAAATACGTGGACATGCAGTCAAACACTTTGAAGCCAACGGACGGATGAAAATCCTTTCAGCGCAGTGACGAAAGATGGCAGACTGTATTTATCAAGATCCCACCTTGATAAAGTTTGTCATGGCTTCCCGTCTGTAATGCCGCGTAAATCGTCATTAAAGAAAGCTAAGTTATTTTTCTCTTATGTGATTTTTACCGCCATATCACTATGGGAGGGATATCACCTTTTACATTATATCTGTATAGTTTCTGGTTACTTAAAATGCTGCAATTTCAAAGAACTTTTTCCAATTAGGAAGCTATCGCCCCTAAAGGAAACATCCAGCGTTGGGACCACAGACAGAAATTTGTTTCATCTTTCTACAGGAAAACATGAAATTAAATTGCTTTTTCCTTCATTGCTACAAAAAAACTTCATGTGGTAAATAACATATACAAAAATGATCCTTTTTGTGTAGAGTATTCCTTTAACACTGCTGGACCATTTATTACTGGGACACTGCAGTATAGTTCTATGCATACTGTATATGGTAAATAATGAACACTGTCAAAACGCCTAAAAAATGTAAAGAAATTTATTAGAAAGCCATATATTTTATTATGAACAGTAACTCTGTCAAAAATTAAAAGAAACTATTAATTACTTTATTTTCATCAGTAACGTACCTAAAAGTCTACCTTTGAATGAGAGTCCTTGCAGAGTGCAGGCTTAGACGCACATATATTACAAATTTAACAGATTTCTTTGTGCTGTCCAAGGTAGTTGTTCACAACACATTTGGTAGTTGGTGACAGAATGTCAGTGTAGTTCTGTCCTGACAGTTGACAAGTCAGACATCTTATGATGAAGAAGCGCTTTTAAGGCAGCAATCTACATCAGTGCCCGAACCTACAGGTTCCACATCATCCAAGTGATTGTCACTATGTTGATCACTGTCATTTTCATCAAAATATTCATCATGGTACAAATATGGTTGTTTCAAAACATGAGCAGCTTTATACCTTTTTCACAATGACATAACTACATACTGTCTATTTATAACACTAATGGCCATAAAAAAAAAAATTCTATTGCTGTCTACTAGGTGGCAGCACTATAGTAGCTAACTGAGACATGGCGGCATAGCTGGGCCTCTGGCTGTGTCTATAGTGGATGCATACTGAGATACAAGTTCTCTCGTATGTTGCATTTTTGAGAGGCTCAATGAGATATGACTTAGCTCATACTTTGTGTTCTAAATCTAAGGGGTATGCAGGGTAAAGATTTGAGGCTTGTACAATGGCTTAACTATAACTGTCCTTTGCTTCTGCTCTCAGCCAGGTAGACTTCAACATTACACATCTACAACATTAAACAGACTTGCCTTTGGCTTTCCAGATCATTGTGACATGTGTGTTATTTGTTCATTACAACCCTTACACCACTGTATATGTAAGAATCAATCAAGCAGTTATTAGTATGAGTGCTGGAGAACTGTCCTTGAATCTAGTGCAAATGACACTGCAGCATTCGCCAAAACATAAATGAAGCAAAGGAAAAAATAAAATGAATTATTTTCTTGTATAACAATTTTGAATAAACTGATATGACACTGACTACTAAGTAACAACTGTTGTTTAATATATTTTGTTCTTACTTGTAACTTTTTGAAGCTGTTTAACCATAAGTGTAATGTTAGACTTGTTTCTGTCTGCTGCATTTTATAATCCCAATGACTAAAGAAACTCGGCATGCCTGTGTGGTAATTCTGTTTCACTGCCACCTGCTACTTGATAATATTTAATTTCATTTTGTAACATGAGGCTTCATAAGTTGATTTGACTCAGTGAATGCTGACCAAAGTTTAATGTGGATTTTGCTCTTTTGTCTATCTTTCAAAAATTTTCAGGGCAAAATTGCTTGAAAGAGAAAAGTAACTGTAAACCTACTTTTTTATAACCATTAACAGAAGACTAGATGTTCACACCATTGCATTCATGACTACTGAGCAGCACAAAAACTTGTATAATTTAAAACTAGATCTTACACTCAAATGAACAAACAACAAATAATGCTAAGGAAGCAATGTGCAAGACTTTACCATCTTAAACTTAAAAAAAGTGTTGCTGTTTTTTTAATAAAAGTAAGTTTGAAAGTACCTAGAACATATTTAAGTATTATTAGATGTGAAAAGAGTGTAGACTTTCAATGCACACAAAATTTAAAGGAATACTCCACCCCAAAACTAAGTTTTAATGTTTTTACCCAATGTAGTGTAGCTTACATTTATTACAGATGAAAAAATGTAATTTCACGTTTTCATGTAGAATGGAGATGCCAATAGTGACCAATGCAGCACAACGGCAAAAAATGTGAAAAGCATCCATGGAAAAAAAAAATCTCACGTTACTCATGTCACATAAGGCACATGCTTAAAATGTGCAAAATGCAGGGCTTATTATTAAAACATTGTTAAATATTGTGACAGTTTAGGGATGCTCTCACTCCCTTGAACCCTCAGACCACACGTCAGACACCAGATAAAAGTCCAAAGATGAATATTTATTATAATAATAAAGTTCACAAAGCACCCTCCTCTCCACAATACTCCAATAACAATAATCAAATAAACAATAACGAATCCTCCACTCTCCCAGACACTTAGCCACCCTGCCTCCCAACTCAGCTCATCTGTCTGGTATCCCACAGTCCTTTATAGTCCTCAAACCAGAAGTGTTTGTCCTTCAGTCCATGTGACTTTCTATCACTTCTAGGTCAGGTAAAAACTCCTTTTCTTCATCCCAGAAGCACGTCATTTCTTCTGTCCATGTGACTGGGACGTACTTCCAGGGTGTAGGGAAAATAGTCGCTGCTCCTCCCTGCAGCGCCTTCTAGCGACCCCCATGGTATCCAGCAGGGCTGTGGATAAAAACTCCATTGTCCATAATTCCCTGCTGGCATTCGGGGCTCCTCCATGCTGCAAGGAGGGCTCCACCTGGCGGCCTGGGGGTGTTGGCCGGGATGTACGGCCGGCCACGTACCACAAAATATACTGGTAAAATCAGTGCATGTTATAGACAGGAAACTAAATCCTCATGTGCTTGGCCTTTTGAAATGAAAACAGGACTCTTGACCAATGAATAAAGTAATATATTCAAAAAATATATATAATTTTTGGATGGAGTAGGGCTTTAAGAGTGAGGTCTGAAAAAGGAATCAAAAGCTTTTCAACGTGTAATTTTTTTGTTATGGCTATTAAAAAATTATTCTGGGAGAAACCAAGGAGCAGAGACAAATATGTGGTTTCTCCAGAGAAGGTTTTTGAAACAAACAAAAGGGAAACATTCTGCACTATACCCTTTAAAATTGCATGTAAAACTGTGAAAGCACAAGCTACTTTAAAAAAAAAGGAGAGATTATGTGCAATATCAGAAATAGGAGTACAAAAGGTGAGAAATAAATAAATTGCACCTTTGCCTTGAGCCTCATGGTGGTATTGTGGTTAGTGCTGCTGCTGCACAGCTCCAGAATCAGGGCACTTTCATTATGAATGAGTCTGTGTGATTACCTCTAGTTATTCCATTTTCTATGCACATCCCAATCTCAAAGACATGCATGTTTAGTGATCTGGAACCTTTAAATTAGTCGATTTGCACTGTGATGGGCTAGAATTATTCCTGCTATGCTCAAAGCTGTTAGAAAACTCTGTATTAGTTTAAAAAAGAGGTGAATGATAAGAATAATTTTTGACTAGTAATTTCATAGTACACAAGGGTATTTATAAATAACAGAATTCAAAGATGGTTATTATGAAATGCCCAAAAGAGTAAATCTCAGTAAAACAGGGTATTTAACCAAATTTCAATCGGTGGCATTCAAATGAAATTAAATGTACAGTAACAAAGATCTCCTATCAATTTCTGTGACTTACAATTGGAAACCTTTCTGAAAAGGCCATTTAATCTGTAATTAAATAGCACCTTAATTTCCCTGAATCCGCCATGATTAATTACCTTTGAACTTAAATGTGAATGTAACAAATTGGTGTGCAATTGAAATTTGAAAATGCCATCAACACCACTACCAGCTAAAAAAAAATTAGAATTGAAGTCAGCATATTTATAGAAATAATTCACTTTTAGTGAAGAATTTGCATAGAAAAGGACTGAGGTAAAGTTAATTGATTGTTACCTTATTTTCACATAATAAAGAACATTTATAGCATGTATTATTTTTTATAATTTTTTTCTTGCAGAAAAAAAAGACTCATACTTGATATTCTGTTCAGTATGTAGATTTATTTTTGTTATGTACATAGAAGACATCATATATAAATGTGATGTTTACCTTAATATGTCAAGAGTCAGAGAAAAAAACAGTAAACTCTAATTCTAATTTTAGGTTGAGCCCCAAGTGATCATGTTTCAAAGTCAGTCTGTTATCATTATTTATTAAAGAGACACTTTTACATAAGTTTACTTACAAAACAAGTCTTTACTCGTACAATATATGAATATTATAAAGCACATACATAACAAGTAATGGAAAATAAAATATAAAGCAGAGTGCAAGGATTGTAGTACAAAATTTAGATTAAGATAAGTAAAATCAAGCTTATTTTTAGAACTTTGAGATTCTCATTTACCTGTCACCCACAAAGTAGAGAAAGCAGTGTAATAGCAAGAGCTGACTACAAGTAGAACACCAAACATTAACTACTGTGTATATTAGAAGAAACGCATGCAGTATAGGTACTTTATAAGCAAAGTTTGAAATATCCCATGGTAAGCCATGGTTGCCATTAGTTCTCCAGTGAACACTGCAACCTTACTCTAGTACTATATAATATACAGTATGCTATCACTGATAAATACTGTACCTTAAATAGACCAATCACATTATACTATTCTAATACCAAGAAGGAGTGCAAGAACAGCAAATGGATCAGCACATGAATTGAAAGACTAAGCTAGCCATGCAAACATTAAGCCAGGAGCACAAAGGTCAAAAGAAAGGAGCAAGGATTTGCTTGTCAGTATAGGATCAAAAAGAGCTTTCACAAGGTATTCACAAACGTGGACAATAAGTGAAGTGCCTTGACATCTTGGCTTATATACTGTCACACTCATGCCACAACATTTCAGTGTCATGCCTAGGGAATCAATTCCCAGGAATTCGGGAATCCTGCATGTCATTCCCAGGAATCCTGGGCGCCCATGGATGACACAGTGCACGGGCATCTCACATGTGAACGGTATTAGAACGACCGACACTTATTTTTAATGAAACTACTGCAATATGTAGTACCAATAATAGACTAACCTTATCTACAAGCAGTTCATGCTGTCATATAAGTACATGTATCTAGTTGCGGTAATAAGAGCGTAGAAAGCACAACGTGTCCAGCGTGCAGGCATCCAGGCGAGAGTGCACATTCATGCAGAGTAAGCCATTTCAGCTTTTACTGATGCATCCAGTTTCTTGTCATCATTCAGTGATGGCAAGTTTCTTGGCACAGATAATGCAGATGCAACAGACCGACGCATTGCAATTTCAAGTTGCTGTTCAAAGCTGTTGTCTGACATACGTCAATGAAGTCTGCCCCGTCCCGGCATTCGTGAGCTGCAGAGTGCAGACTCCTCCCAGTCCACTGTGCTCAGTCTTAGTGGGAGCAGGGAGACTGACTGCTGCTGGACTGTTGTTGACTGAATTAATTGGCAACACACTACACCGTGGGCCAAAAAACCGTGCCACTTAATTATTTTCAACTATAACTCTGTTATTTCTTGATCGATTTTTACACATTTACACGCTATATATGCGAGCTTGGCCGTTCCCGGGAATTGCAGCAGTTTAATTCCCGGGAATGCGGGAATGAAAAAAGTCCAGGAATCCCGGGCTCCCGATTGCCTAGTCATGTCCCCTCATAAATGGAGCATGCATGTAGAACAAAAAGATTTAATAACTACAATGCTTATACATGGATTCACAATCTGCAAAAAAAAGTCATGACACATTGTACACCTGACCAGCATCACTAAGAATGGCCACTTTTTGTTACACACACACATTTGTGTGCAGGAGAGCAAAAACTGCCAGCTCACTCATTGTAGCAGTACTAATGCTCTCATTAACAGCAGTGAAACATTCAGTAGAAATTTCATCATTAATGGCAACCTGCTACAGACAAGTACTAAATAGACTGGTTGGTAGAATTAGGATATTTTGGGAGAAAATCATGCTAAAATAGAATATAGACTAAGAATGATCATCGTCTAATTTGTATTTTGTTCTGTTTTTTGCCCGGAAATAATCACTTGGTGATTTATTTCACTATAACATGTTTTTAAATTTATTTTTCAGGTTCCTTAAAATTTTTATTTTTAGATTTTTAAGAGGATCAAAATGTTTAATTAGGAATTGTGGATCTGTTGAATAACCTTATGAAATGAGGGTAAATCTGTCTTTTAAGCCAGAGGTGCAGGTGCTTATGGTCCAGTAGTGGCTAACAAATTCTTTAGAATGGATGAGGTCCTTAATTGTAGTGATAAGAATTTCAATTAATTTTACTAAATTGATTCTTTCAAACAACCTGTTTAAGTGACCTGATTCATTTGAATTTTTCGATTTATTAATAGGATCCACAGCTGATGGCAGTAAAAAGAACTTCTTAGTTACCCTCTGAATGAATCACATCGCAAATATACAACCAAAAGATTCATATATAATCACACGCAATAAACCATATGTTTAACATACTGATGATTTATATCATACAATACTGTCTTGTTTGACAACACAAAAAATGAAAACATGAACTGCATAATTAAAATAAGACGATAGGAATCAAATGAGTGAGAATCGTGTATGTGAGTTATTCTTAGATAATGATTCAGTTCAAACTTGAAAGAATCAGTAAAGGACACAATGCCGGGTGCAGTCAATTAGCCATTAAAAAGTGTGCAATTAAGTAAAGTTGACAGAAAATAATTGTTAAAAATTAAAAATACGTCTTTATAACATTTTTAATTTTGTGTGACTAATTTCTTGGATGTACTAAGGTACATAAGCATATTAGTTTAATATGATATTTATAGGTTATCTTTACAATTAGTCTAATAACACATTGTACAAAAATACAATATATGCTAATATAAATGTGTTATTTTTCTATTGTACAATAAATGAGGGACTCATCAGCGACTTGTTCACTGGTAGTGATTCCATTCAAATTCAAAAAGAATCATAAGAAAACCGAACAAGAATCGTTACTCAGATGGGCAGTACTTGAACATACGCTTTAAACATTGCATGTGCAGTGTGGGATCATGAAAGGCAATACCAAAAATAGTAGGGGCGTCAACCTGGCAAATCCAATTTTTAACTCGATGCCACAAAAATAAAGCAAATGGTGCTACAAAGATCGTTAAGCTTGTTTATAAATGTGTGATGTGTTTGCATGACATTTCTTGTTGCTAGTCCGGTCTTATATCAGGTGCCACTTCCAAGGAGTGTTTCTCCTTTATAAAGGCCAAACCAGAAGGGGCGGGGCTTCTTTGGCTCAGTTTGTCTTCAAGGGGCAGTTTCTTGAGGCTGTGAACGAAAAGTGAGACAAGATTGTCAGCGACAGTGCCCCCTCTCATCCGGGAGTGGTACCACATGCCTTAGGTGAGCCCTGAAAGGTGAGTCTCAAGCATGCATGTGTGACAACATCTAACTGCGAAATTAAATACATTGAGGACAATAGACATGTGCCACAGCACTCCTGCTGAGCTCCACTGAATCAATTTATTTGTGCTTGCAAATCTATTCATATGGTTGTTCAAAAAGACTAAAGTGTTCACAAATCACCCATTACTGCTTAATGCTTTGCCTTAGTAAAGCAGTGTGTGACATTGATAGCTGGTTTATCAGAATAGTTGCAGATATCCAGGAGGTAAAATCTGCAAAGAGGTGTATATACAAGCGGTTCAAGCATGTCTCCTTGTATATGAAATGTATATGAAATTGTCATGATACAATCATACATATGACAAAGCAGAAGTCAAATGTTTTAGCAGTCCTGCACAGCCAGTCATTTTTACTTTCTACTGTGATTTCAAAAGAAAAAAACAAACTTACAAGCCATTTAATTTATAGTGCCCTTACCTTACCATAATGCACTACGTGTATCCTCTTTAATAAAACCCCTGTGTGCGTCCAGGTGTCTGAGTGTGTGTCTTCTGGTAAAGTGCGCATGCGCAGGGCCACACGGCACGTGTTCAGTCTCTTCCTGTGCAGAGAAAGGGACAGAACAAACACAGGCGTGCGCGAGACAGACAGACAGACACACACACACAGGCGCACGCGAGACACACACACACAGAAGCGCGCGCGAGACACACACACACAGAGGCGCGCACGAGACACACACACACACACAGAGGCGCGTGCGAGACACACACACACACACAGAGGCGCACGCGAGACACACACACACACACGCAGGCATGCATTGTTGCAATGTTACTTTTCTTGGTTGTTTATTAAATTACAGATTTTTAAAATCTTCATTTTTTTCCCTGTGCTTAAAACTCATTAAAAAAAGTGTTTTTAGCGAGTGGGTCGTAAAGCTATAGCACGAACTCTTGCAGTGTTAGTTTTCTCTGTTGTTCAAGGTTTTCTTAATGTTTTTACATTTAGTTTACTATTACGCTGTGCATTCAATGGTATGATTAACTATATTTGTGCTTAAAAACTTAAAAAAAATATATATTTACATACAGTTCATATAGTCTGGAACGGATTAATTGTATTTACATACAATCTTATGGGGGAAATTACTTCGGTTCACGACCAAATCAGGTTACAACCAGAGTTTTGGAACGAATTATGGTCGTGAACCGAGGTTCCACTATATTACTGTCAGACAAAATTACAGGCATTTTACGGAAATACAAACCAGTATTACTGAGAGAGAAAATTAAAGGCACACAATACAGTGACGCATATTACAGCCACATACAAGGTCCCTTGCCATTTAATATAGACTGTTCCTACTAATGTTTATGCACTACTGTACTAGCACCCATTATTGTAACGGGCTTAATGTCTAGTATAAAACTAATTTGCATGATGTTGCAATTTTGTTGCTAGTGGGAGCGCCTTAGGTGCAATGGCCGACGCTCGGGAGGAGTCAAGGAGCGGCCTTACAAGTCTGGAGAAACCTCCAGGATTCAACGATCGCTCTGAGGTACGTGCCGGGACCGTTAATAACAATCCATTTATTATTACTCACTTTGTCCCATGCATGTACCTCGGAGATGACCACCTGGAGGCTCCGAGGGAAAAAGGAGACTGCCCCGAAGACGACGCCCTGCTCCTGTCGAAGCCAGAGCGCCTAGGAGTCAACTTCCGCATGACGGTAGCCGAGGAGGGACACGGAAACAAACCCGCTGCTTGCTGAGAAGGAGGACGTCCACGTCCCGCTGTTTGCACCTTTAAGCCTGAAGGAACGGACTCGGACATTCCGAAGGGGAAGGGGGAGGCGAGCAAGGCACCGCTCACCCCACGAGAAGGTAAGGAGGGTCAGGAAATGGCTGATCGGGATGTCACAAAAATATTAAAGACAGACCGCAGTTCGCCGAAGGAGGCAAACCGACCCTCAGAGATCTCAAAATCCCAGAAGCCTCCACGAGACCTGTCAGAGCACGTGCAAGAAGCAGACGTGCTCATTGGCTCCCGGTCGGCAGGTAAGACGAACAAGGAAGCAAGTCTCCTGCCGACCGAAGTAAATAATATTAACGTACGGGAGCTCGAAAAGCTGATCGAGCCCGTACTTAGTTTCTTACAGGTCCTGACGAGTATTGAGAAGATCGTCGGGGAGTTGGGAGCTGCAGCCAAAGCGCCATTAGAGAAGGTGAGGGACTACGTGCGGCGGTTTGGTGGAGACCCTCCCGTATTTCTTGATGTGGCGGTACAGGTATGTGAAACCCGTACCGTATATAAAACAAGAGGGACGCAGTGTAATCCGGCCCCGCTTTTAATAAATAGCGGGTGCCAGTACACTATGTGCCCTACAAGAGAGGCTGGTACGTTAACCGAGTGGTCGGCGGAAGGGCTAATAGATCCGGGGCAGCTAGACAGTGCTGACTTCCGGAGTGAGGTGGCCCTAAAGATGCCGCCACCGGTAATTTATAAAGCAAAAGGGGTGTAGACAGTAAAGGGGCTCTCTTCTTCCAATAGCGAGACCCAGACTGTGGACAAGCCCCAGATGAAAAAAGGGGCTTCTAAAAAAAAACGGGGGTCTCCTGACAGGTAGGTAAAAAGAGAGAAAGCACCGTTAAAGGCGGCAGGGGTTTCTCTCCCAGCAAGAGAAGGGGCGGACTTAACGTTTCCTAATTGTTTTCAGTCCCGCAGGGGGAGAATACCAGGAGGACAGAGGAAGTGTTACAGGTGCTGAAGGTTGGGCCATATTTGGCAAAACTGTCCTTGGAGAGAGGGGGACAAACTGTCAATGTGGACTAATATCCCCCCCTAGGTTCTCCAGGGACCAAGATGTTCGGATTAATCAAGGCTCAACCAGGACGTCCTCTTGGAGGAAGAATTCCCTCTCGGGGCAGGCCGCTCCGAATGATAATTCGTCGCTGGGAGGGGAATACTGTGGAGGATGGCCGGCCGTTTATCCCGGCCAATACCCCCAAGCCACCAGGTGGAGCCCTCCTTGCAGCATGGAGGTCCCCAGAAGACCAGCAGGGCATCATGGACAATGGAGTTTTTATGCACAGCCCTGCTGGATGCCATGGGGGCCACTAGGGGATGCTGCAGGGAGGAGCAATGGATATTTTCCCTACGCCCTGGAAGCACACGTGGACAAGAGGAATGACGTGCTTCCGGGGTGAAGAAAAGAACTTGTACCTGACCCGGAAGTGATTGAGAGTCACAGGGACTGGGGATTAGGAACATTTCTGGGTCAGGAGATATAAAAGGACTGTGGGAGCTCCCAGACGGCGAGCTGAGCTGGGTGGAAAGGTGGCAACGCATCTGGGAGCTGGAGGATTGTTTATTGATTGTGTATTGTTTATTATATGAGTATAGTAGAGGAGAGGGTGCTTTGTGCACTGTGGAATATTAATAAAGTCAAAGTTTGGACTTTTACCTGGTGTTTGGAGTCGTGGACAGGGGTTCAAGGGAGCGAGAGCGCCCCCTATCTACCACAATATTTAAAAATTATATGTTTATTATAAATGACAAAATACACAGGAGGATGTGTGTATACTCTTAGTGTTTTGGTTGGACCTGGCAACCATTTGTAAGCAATTCACCCCTTAGCAATTCCATTTTTTTATTGTCAACATCCATACATCGTGAGGATCTGAGTGGTTAAAAATAGTGCAAAAAGAGGGTTTCTCATAGTAAACAAGTATTATTTTTTCCTGAATGCACAAAAACAAAGCAATTGAATAAATACTTAAATATACAGTACAGACAGATATAAATATAGACTTGTGAGAAGTAAAATATCAGTTTATCAACCTCTTTTTGGAATTGAATATGGTATGTGTGCATTTTTCTAAATATCAAAAATAAAAAATATTTATTATTGCACTGTTTGAAGTTCATAAATATTTTTTTCATGTCTTCCTAAGCAAGGTCGGAAAGGGAAGATCAGCAGTAGACTGTACAGGATGGCAGGCACTTTGATTTGGGCTGCAACAGGGATAGGCAGGGCATCACAAGACCTTTGTTAGATGAAAGCAGTGTAAGTGTAGAAGGACACAGCAGGGATGCATGGATAATGTTTTAAATCTCTTTATTTCACCTTACATCTTTAAAAACAAAACAAGCCATTAGTAACAGCAATATGATGTCAATATTTTAATAATGTATCTTTCAGAGTGTCTTTCATGCCTTACTAATGTGCAACAGTGCAGTAGTTCAGCCTTGCTACAGCTTACATTATCAATGACTATTTGTATTACTATTTGCAATTTATTACTGCTTGTAATTTCATCAAGTATTTTTCTTCCAGTATTAGTTTGCCCTAAGCCATTCAGTTATCAGCCACTAGCCATAGCAGCCAGTCATGTAAGTAAATAGAAACAGTAATGTTATCATTGAACCTGACACTTCTTGCTGCCAAAATAACCTATCCCTCTTAGTTAGGTAATTAATTAGATAGTTAATGCAACTGTCTGAGAAATCACTTGTTGAATTGGGCAAGAAAAATATGCATTTTGATATGCAGTAAAGGTTAATTGATACTGCTTACTACCAACAAAATTATTGGCACCCTTCTTGAAACTGAGCAAAACGTAATGTGTAAAATAGTGAGTCAGTCCTCAAGCATAATCTTTCAAGATTCGTGAGATGTTCTTCATGAAGGATCTCTCCAAAAGAGTGCTCCAACCACATCACACTTTACAGGAGGATGCTTATTGCTGTTATCCACAGTTGGGGGGGGGGGGGGGGTATGTGTCAAATATTAAATATAGCACTGACAATAATTATGAAACACATGTTTTGCAGTGAAAAATTGTATTACTCAATAAAATGTTTGAGAAAAATGATTATGTTAAAACAAAGTTCATGTCTTTACTATATGTTTGAATGCAAATGATTATATACATTGTGGTTTGAGTGAAACAAGGAGCAAGTCCAAAAGAAATGTTGGGGCTCCAACTAGGTTGCCCTGTTTAATTTGAATTGTCCTGGAATGGTTTGACATACCTGGGATGAACCCATGCATGAGTGACAACATTCAATCATTCATGCTCACTTTTATGAAGATTGCCAGTAATCTTTGAGTTGGCAGTATGTGTTACTTTTAAAAATAAGTTTTATAATAATTACTAGGGGGCGGTTCTGCCACTTGCATATGGGGATGCGGATGTACAATTTAAAAAGATTGTTATTTTCATGAGAATTGTTATATTTGCATAATAGAACTAACTATTTTACATTACAGCGAGCAGTTAGCCATATTAAAAAAATAGTGAAATGTAATAATTTGAAAGTAAATAATGTTTCATGTTGCATTCGAGTTTTTCGTTGTGTGATACGATTTTGTTCTTTTTGGCCTTAAAAATAACATGCAAATATTTTTTAAACTTACACTTTTACTCTAAAACTTCAGTAAAACCAATTTTTTGAATTCAATTTTCATCAATATCGCATTGAATTTTGATTCTGTGGTTGGACTTACATTGTGACAGCGCAACGTATAACTGCCCATAAGAAAATTTTGTTTCCTTCTCTCTATTAAATAAAATAACTTTTTTGAATGTTTGTCTCTGTGATTTATTAATTGTCTTTGCAAAATGTATTCTGCTGGTAAATGGTTAACATTTTAATATGAATGGCATATCAAGATCTCCTTTGTTGTCTAATGTTATCCAGGGAAGATGTACTACATTACATTTCTTGGATACATCCTTCTTTCAACAGTAATTCATTTGGTGGAAGACCGGACAGTGTTAATGGTTGTAGTTATTCTTCGGAATATTGTAAGTTGTGTAAGTTGATGTTTTCATCACGATCACCACCAACTGTTTCAGCATAGTCTATTGATACACATTTAACCAATTTGCCGTGTAACCAATCAACATATTTTGCGTTAATTCATTTGACTTCATTGTTTCTCGGTGCTAGGATTGCCTGTATACTCATTTCTTCTGTTGATATCCCTTCGGGATGAAATTCAGTAATAAGATTTGAACATAATACGTCTTCTTTAATTGGGAACTTAGAGGAAAACATAAAAATTTATAAGCTGAGAGAGCAGGAAATGTGTCTGTCAAAAGCATTCACACGAATGAGATGTGAGTGGACCGTGTGCCTGTTTAAATATGGTTGAGAGGAGGGCATGATTTGAAACAATCTCATGTCAAAAGTCTCGTCTTGCGGGACTTGAAAAAATCTCTTCAAAAAAATCTTGTCTCATCGCAGGACTTTTTTTATATAATAGATATAAATGCAAAAATACATAGGATAGATCAATAATTATCCACACTTTTGTGATCATTTTGTTGGGATTAGCTGTATAGCTTTCGCTGTGCAGATGTGGAAACACTGTGTCTTTGGTCACAGTGGCAAACTTTCTACCTTAATCAGTTAGTTAGCATCTCTGCATCACTCTCCATTTACTCTCTCCGATGCCAGATAAATGCAAATTTGATATTCATAACTTTAAAAAAACAAACAAAAAAACGATATTCTAAGGCTTGCAATATCTCAGATGTGACTTTCCATGAGCTTGAACAGTAGCTTTTGCAATGTGGCAGTGGCACCAAGTGCCACAGCAGGATACCAAAGAAGAAAATAGAAGCTGTTAAGCTTTTGTTTGTGAGCAAATGAAAAGCAAACAAGCCTGCAATATGAACGGGTTAATCAGCAGCTTTAAGCAGAATGTAGTAGTGAGTATGAGAGGCTGTACTTATTAGTGCAGTTTAGCAAGCCAGTTCACTTGTTTTATTACTGTGCCACTGGCCTTAACACATATAGCCATTGGTTGGAGTCTAGATTGTATAACTGGTCACACTTTGCTTTATGTATAATTAGCTGTGTTACATGGCTAACTGTTTATCTAGGAGAAAAAAAAAAAACAAGAGTGCCATGTTTGAAATATTACGCAAACAAAAGGAATCAGCCAAATCCAGATCAGAGGCAAACTTACACAAAGGACAGGTTGAATGAAGAACACAATGGCAGATGTGGAGAGGGAGGTTATTGAGCTGTGGGTCCATTAAAATAATTGTGACCATTCCCAAAAGGATCTTTTAATCCTTCAGTTTTAGAATCTGAATTGCTACAAATGTTAGAAAGCTTGAATGATAAGGAGTTGGACAGTACACTGTACACACTGATATCTTTTTTATTCTGGATTTGGTTAACGCATAACAGAATCTACCTAATTGTTTAGAACAACTAAAGATTGTGCAAGTGTGAAAATATACAGTTCAACAAACCCATGAATTAGTAGCTGTGAGGCAGAGGGAAAGCACACATAGTAACTGCATAATATTAAAAAGAAACCCAGTAGCCACTAAGAGAGTCATTGCAATAACAGAAAAAGAACATATCTTTATTCACACATACAAGAAAAATAAAACATATTCCAGTCCTCTTTCATTTAATGTTAAAAACATATAGAAACATGTAACTTTTGTCAGAAGCATGCTTTCCATTATTAAAAATGACCTTAAAAGGTCCCTGGCTTTTGTAAGTTGATGCTGTCATTTTCAATTAAAAAAGCAATACATATGTAATTTATAAAATCAACATTAATTTAGGGTGTCCTGGTGGTGCACTGGTAGCACTGCTGCCTTACAGTAAGGAAAGCAGAGTTTGCATCCCAGGTCCTCCTTGCATGGAGTTTGCACGTTCTCTTCAGGTCTTTGTCAGTTTCCTCGCTCAGTCCAAAGACATGCAGTTAAGGTAAATATGTTCCACTAAATTGGCTCTAGTGTGTGTTTGGTGTGTGGTTGTTAGTTTGAGCGTGTTCTCCCGGCGATAGACTGGTACTCTGTCCAGGGTTTGTTCCTGTCTTGTGCCTTATGCTCGCTGGGATAGGCTCCAGCCCCACTGAGACCCTGATCTGGATTTTGCAGGTTAGAAAATGGCATGACAACATTAATACTGTATAAAACAATTAAAAATCAAATATGAGATGACAGTAACACAAAAAATAACTTTTATTTACTGCATCAGTATGTCCAATTGAAATCTGATTCATAATGCATTAATTTACCCAAAAGTATGTTATTTAAAATCCAATTGTGGACCATACTGATATTGTATTAGGATGGCTTGTGGAACTTTAAGTTCTTTTGTTCTTGCTTCTTGTTTAGCAGACAGCTTGCATATTTAGAAAGAAAATGTACTTCACCTTTTTGGGTATAAAGAATTATGTAATGTTGTAGCAACAAAATAAAGGCAGGTCACTTTAGTACACAGCAAAACAAGCCAATTATAAATTAGTCTTACTGTATGACAAGTTCTTCTTAATCATCACACCATTACACTGGAATTTTATATTATGCTTATGGATAACATTATCTATGGAGAGAATAAAAAAAAACTGTCAGACTGAAGGAAAATCCTGTGGTAATTAAAAATCTAATTTTGCACTCAGCTATACAAAAACAGAGCCTATGATATGCTAAAAGATAAACCCATGAAAGCTGTGAACTACTTTGCACAGTGCCAGGGCGCTTCTTTGTCTGTATAGCTTAAGCTATTGTGAACTTTCGGGTCACATACAGTTCCCCTAACCCAACACAGACAGGCAGAGACACAAGTTCAGCACAGCAAACATTTATTTCCAGCTGAGGAAGTGCATCTTCCTTTCTCCCCAAAGTACAGCACAGTACATACAGCATAATTCATAGTCCTTTCTTCCCTTCCAATTCAGAGTCCTTCCGCCTCCACTCCTCCCTCATCCTTCTTCTTCCTCCTGACTCTGGCTCTCTGAATGGAGTGAGGCCGCTCCTTTTATATTGGACCTTGGAGTGTTCCAGGTGGCTCATCAATCAGACCAGTAATCACTCCCAGGTGTGGTGAGAGCCCAGTGTAGAGCCCACGGAACCCAACAAGGCTGTGCCAAATTCCAGTTCCCAGCACGCCCTGCGAGAATCCATGGTGCCACAGCCATCCATGAAGGCTGCTCTCTAACATCCCGGGGAAGGGAGTGCCTTACAGATGCCCTCTCCCCTTGTCCTTCTATTCAGCTGGTGTCCCGGCCGGGTAATGGCTGTGGCCGCCTGTCACACTATATTAATATTTGTAATTTATTCTGTTAGTAAAAAAGAAAAGACTGAATAGGTACCTACTTTTTTGGGTAGAGTTGTTAACCATAGGCAGGTTTGACCAAGTCAAAATATAATTCTCTAGAGAATATCCAAACTTTACAAGAACAACAACAATATTTATTTATATAGCACATTTTCATACAAATGATGTAGCTCAAAGTGCTTTACAGGATGAAGAAAAAAAAAATTTAAATAAACTTTAGCTCATAGGTTTTGAATAGCTTGTTTTTACTCTCCTGTACTTAGGTTATTATTTTTCAGTTTAAAAGATGTATTTATGAAGGACTTAATCAATCTAAGATTTGCTAATTAAATCAGTAGACAGAAAACACCAAAGTGACAGTGGGTAACATGGTAAATGTCAATGGCATCAGTGATTGTGCCCTGCAGTGAGCAAAGAGATCACAAAGCTTTGTGCAATGTGGTCCTGCAATATGACAATGGAGTGTTCAGTATGTAAATTCTAACATTTTCATGTATTTTTTTCTTAATTATGAATACTAATTTTGAGCAAATATTATTAAAAACTTGTTTAGATGAACACATGCACAACTTTGGTATTCTATTAGAATTACTGTTACACCAATTATTACAGGATAGTTCAGTATGTTAATTACTTTTATAAAAATGCATATCATAATGAACATGTAACCTTAGAAAAAGTATACTAATTTAATTACCTTTGAAAAACTGCCTTTTTCCAGGCAGTGCTTGTTCTTTCTCAGTTAGTTAGGCACAATTTAAAGAAGTGTAAATTTTTACAACATTCTGCTATAAAGTCAGTAATCACTAAGGTGTATAAATAAGTGCTAGTATACCCAGGGCACCCCAGTAACAGCAGTGTTGTGCCATAGATCACAAGACTTTCAGTTCTATACATAAGTCTTTAACACAGCAGAAACAAATTTAAATAAATTAATTAAAAATAAGGCCAAGAAACTAATATTCATTGTGACTATTATTATTAATTTAGTTTAAGTTGAAAGTGTGTAGGTGTTCTGGATAATATAATAACATAATTTCTCAGGCTGCCTTACCTAATTCAGTGTTTTTCAACCAGTGCTGTGCCATGAGAGCTGCCCAGGTGTGCCATGGAAATAATAGTGTAGCACACCTGGGTCTGATCCTGAGAGGGACAAGCTCCTCAGGTGGTTGAGTCCTGTCTAAGAATTGCAGGACTAATTGGAGAATCTGGCATGGTGGGCTGGCACCCTGCATAGGGTTTGTTTCCTGCCTTGTGCCCTGTGTTGGCTGGGTTTGGCTCCAGCAGACCCCCGTGACCCTGTAGTTAGGATATCGCAGGTTGGAAAATGGATGGATGTTTCTAAAAAGTATTCTGGCTTTTAAGCACAAGTGAAAATTCACCCTATTTTCTTAACGATATTCCTATGAAAAGGAATTTTGTTTCATATAAAATGTCTTATTTCCTCCTAAATATAGTAAGTCAATGGATTATTCTAAATATATCATGTCTTTCACATTAAAACAAAAAATAATTAGTTTTTGAATAAATAGTTCATATAAAACAATAAAACTTAAGTAGTTTAGTGTATGCTCTGTTTTCATTGAACTGCATGCACATTTTTCCATTATAAAATAACAACCAGATTTCAATGTGTAAACTAATACACTTATTTTCCTTATGAATACAGAATATAGTTTTAGTGGCTAGAACTTCTTCTTCTTCTTCTTTTGGCTGCTCCTGTTAGGGGTTGCCACAGCGGATCATCTTCTTCCATTTCTTCCTGTCCTCTGCATCTTGCTCTGTTACACCCATCACCTGCATGTCCTCTTTCACCACATCCATAAACCTTCCCTTGGGCCTTCCTCTTTTCCTCTTGCCTGGCAGCTCTATCCTTAACATCCTTCTCCCAATATATCCAGCATCTCTCCTCTGCACATGTCCAAATCAAAGCAATCTTACCTCTCTGACTTTGCCTCCCAACCGTCCAACCTTAGCTGACCCCCTAATATACTTGTTTCTAATCCTGTCCATCCTCATCATACCCAATGCAAATCTTAACATCTTTATCTTTGCCATCTCCAGCTCTGTCTCCTGATTTCTGGTCAGTGCCACCGTCTCCATCCCATGTAACATAGCTGGTCTCACTACCATCCTGTAGACCTCCCCTTTCACTGTTGCTGATACTCATCTGTCACAAATCACTCCCGACACTCTTCTTCAGCCATTCCACCCTGCCTGCAGTCTCTTCTGCTTTACTCTTCCACAGTCCCCATAACTCTGTACTGTTAACCCCAAGTATTTAAACTCATCTAAAGTACCTTTGCCAACTCTACTGCCTGCATTCTCACCATTCCACTTACCTGCCTCTCATTTACACACATGTATTCTGTCTTGGGCCTTAGTTTTAGTGGCAAGAACATATTGGAGAATTTCAAGTTAATTTTTCAGATATATGTCTATATATTAAACCAAATTTTTGTTTTTTAAAACAATAAATGAAGGGTAGTCTCCCTTTTATGAACAAATGAGCAAAGCAGAATATTGTCAACTCTCTACCAAAATATCAACACTTATAGATAGCAACACATGGTTAGAGGCATTAATAATATAATAGCACATGTGATTAAAAAATATAACATGACTTCTTCTTCTTCATCTTTTCCCACTTTTATCTGGGATTGATGGGTATTTATGTTTAGTTCCATTCATTACTGTAGCATTTATCCACAGTTTTGAGACCTTCTGCTGTTCTAATGATGACCGGAAAAATTAAAAGGAAGAATCCTGCTCTACACAAAATTTCCAATTAGATGGTGTAGCCCAGGAGTTGCATTTGATTTGAATTTTCTAAAAATGTTCTCTGTTACTTCAAGAAATTATTATTTTCTCTTATTAGAAACCTTCTGCTTCAAGTTTACATTTGCTCAGTAAAATCCAATAAATTTTAACTAGAATTCATTAATCCCGTTAGCTAAAGTTGGTGTTCAAACCAATAAACAAACAAAAGATCAACCAAACAGAAAGAGGAAAGACAGCAAAATATCTCTGGACTAGGTCCCTAAATACTAGGACAAAAAAGAAAATGAGTTTTCTTTAATTGTTTATTTATATTATTGTTTATTTATATTTTTTCTTGTTTTTCTTATTGTTGTGAATGTAACAATAAGAACACAAAAACTTTAATATAAAGAATATTTATTTGGTGGAAAAAATATGGAACGTTCAAATGTTGGAAACACTCCCAGAAGGAGATCATTTAGAGACAGAGAGCCACAAATTGGGCTCTAAGGTTAGTTTAACACTTTAGTTTTCATTCTTCAAGATGACAGGTGTCTTATCACTTCTGCCTGCCAATTCCTAAAGACTACGGCTGCCTACCACCTGTTTTGCTTACTCAAAGACTGTTCAATTATCCATATTCTATCTATCCCGGGGCAAGCCACTGGTCATCACTCAGCTATTCTCTTCTAATCTATGGAAAGGGAAAGAGGGAGCATCATCTCCACAACTGTCCTCTTCCCCATTAGCTGCTGTCAATGTCATTCCAGCCAAACAATTCTGCTTGTCAATAACAGAGCAGAACTTGTTGTCTGTCAGTAGTGACAGCTGATTGAACATGTTTTCATGATGTCTTGTGCAATCTGTTTTCATTTTTTGAGTTAATGCTATTTTATTTATTTACTTATTTACTGCTGGAGATCTTCTCTAGTTCTTTGAGATTCATTATGGCTATGACATTTTTATGTTGCCAGAGGTGTGACCACATGCAGGCCCAGTTCTGCTGGTCGTGCAAAGGGTGCATGCACGAAGGTGGCTGAACACAGAGGGCAGCCGCCCTCAACAAAATGCAGGCTTGGTGCGGGGCTCGTCATTTCCCATCGAATGTCGGTAACTTGCTTCAAAGAAAAACGGGCAAGTCACAACACGTGAATTGTGGCAGCTCAAGTACGCAGCACATCAATCAAAAGTTTTTGTAGTGTTAATCGGAATTTTACTGATGAATTAATTAAACTTGTCTCCGATTTGTTAAATGTGTAAGTCAAGTTTTCTTCTATCTACAAAGAAATTTTCTTTAATTTTTTTTGACATTAAGGAAATTGTGAACATTTTTATTTTTAAATACACTGGTTTAGAAAAGGAGTGAAGGTATTATAGGGTGAGGGGACGGCTGAAATTAAATGGCACGATGGCGGCTTCACCTCTAGAACCGGGCCTGACCACATGAGTCAGCTCATGATATTACTGGAAGGTCCGGTAACAAAACTAAAATCATGAGACCTTCTGGTCTCTTTTAGAATTGTATTGTGATTGTAACATTTTATGAAGCACTTCTGTGCATGTGCATTTTTATGCTATTTCATGTATTTATTAAAATGGGATGCTTTTTGTACCTTTGTTCAGTAGTTCTATTCAAGTATGTTTAAATTTTTTTTACTTACTGAGTGTTAGACTATTTTACACAGGGTATACACTTCTAACTATGTTGCATCAGCTATGAAAAGCAAACCCTTGCGGGTTTTAAAGTAAACAACATATACTATTTACTATCATGAGGATGAACAGGAGCCATGAATCTATTAAAACTAGAATTACCGGAGCCTACGAGAAAGCTCGTAAATCCTGCCCACCTTAAATCCATTCTCACCTCTCCGTCAGTGTCTTTTGTCCTGTAAATGTGTCGATAAGCAGCAAGCAGCCTGCTATCCCATACTCCCGCTGCAGTTCATTTCGTAAAGAAGTTTCTCAGTGCTCAGTGTTTATCTTCTAGTGAAGTGCTGGAGCTTTATAGGGTAAAATAGTACATCATTTGGAATACATACATTTCATGTGTGTTCTGTGTCAACAACAATCTATGCAAAACGTAGTTAACACAGAAACGTCTTTCATGTTTTAGTAATAATTGTAAAAATGTAGACATGAAATGTATAAGGTGTGAAGCCTGAAATACAAATCTATACTAATAAAAGGCAAGGCCCTCACTCAGTCACTCACTCACTCACTCACTCATCACTAATTCTCCAACTTCCCGTGTAGGTAGAAGGCAAAAATTTGGAAGGCTCATTCCTTACAGCTTACTTACAAAAGTTGGGCAGGTTTCATTACGAAATTCTACACGTAATGGTCATAACTGGAACCTATTTTTCTCCATATACTGTAATGGACTTTGGCTCGATTGCCGTGGTGGGCAGAGCAGCGTGTCACATCACCACACCTCCCACGTAATCACGTGAACTGACTGTGAACGCAGTACGTAGAAAAGAAGGAAGAGATCCCAAAGAGCGCTGAAGAAAAACGCTGAATACTTTATTCGCAAGATACAACTTTAATGAGAAGACATGAGGTATTAACGAGACTTTGGATCGCTTTGTAACGGAGTTAAAATTGCTGTAGCGAGAAACTTTTAAGTGCCGGGTCTTAGCTAACATTAAATAAAGCCGTGGACATCACAACATCACATAAGAGAGCAGCTCATGTGAACTAACTGAACGCAGTATGAGTGATCACTTCCATGCATCAAACCTGTTCAAAAAATGCATTACACAATTGACAAGGTGGGAAAAGAATATGCTCCGAGCTGAGCTCCACAGCTAACACGGTCTTGCGGAAGCAACTTCGTCACGCTGCCACCAAATACTCACAGAAAAATCCACAAGTTAATACACACGCTGTCTCTAGAATTTCTCCACACTCAATGTATTCCTCGCATCCCCGTTACACCCTCTGATCTCCCATTTCAATTCAGATGCCTCCAATTTCCAGTAAGGCTCTGCTTCGCGATGAGAAATAATAAGTCTCAGGGACAGACCCTACAAAAGGTTGCCATTGATTTCAGGCAAGATTGCTTTTCTCCTGGACAACTATACGTTGCACTCTCAAGAGTGAGCTTGCGCAGCTTCGTCATATTACAACCAGAGTGCTGAACTGACAACGTGATATATAAAGAGAACTATAATAATCGTAATACACGAACAATAAAACAGCGGAGAACCCGTGGATTAAATAAAAAGGCAGCTTCCTTGGCAAAGCAAGGACAAAGGATGGCTTTATATGTCGTTCGTTTATAAAACAGCGGAGAAGCTGTGTAAAGGCTGCTTCTCAAAAATCCAGAGGAGCGCCTTATATGAGCAGGCAGTCAGCTAAAGAAGGAAATCAATAAATATCTATAATCGTAATAAACGAACAAAAAATAGCGTACAAGCTGCGGATTAAATAAAGGAAATGGGTACCTGAACAGTAAAGTTAGTCTTGCATAGCTACACAATAACTATAACAATCGTAATAAATGAACAATAAAACAGTACAGAACCGTGAAGCAAGGAGAAACGACGGCCTTATATGGCATTCGTTTATAAGGCAGCGGAGAAGCTGTGTGAAGGCAGCTACACAAAAAAACAGCAGAGCGCCACACTCTGAATGTATTCCTCACATCACCATTATACCCTCTGATCTCCCATTTCAATTCAAATGCCTCAAATTTCCAGTAAGGCTCTGCTTCATGATGACAATTAATAAGTCTCAGGGACAGACCCTACAATAGGTTGCCATTGATTTGAGGCAACATTGCTTTTCTCCTGGACAACTATACGTTGCATTCCCAAAAGTAATCTCAGTGCACAGCTTTGTCATATTACAACCGGAGTGCTGAACTGACAACGTGGTATACAAAGAGATCCTTAACAGATAGTTATTGGTATATTTTCCCTCAGTTTAAAAAGGTTCTTTTCTTCTTAATAAAAATTTAAAAGCAGTTCTTTGTCGCTGCGAAGCGTGGGGATTTTGCTATATACAGTATATATATATGTAGATATATATATATATGTATGTATGTGTATATATATATATATATTGTGAACTTGAACCCGGACACAGGCAGACGGACAACATAGTTTCACCCAACACACGTTTATTTACAGTCTATGTACAATGCACGAACCCCAGTGCCTCTTGCACCGATTTCCCCAATGTCCAGGGCCCACAGTCTCTGTGCCTTCCTGGCCGCCTCCCGTCCTCTCTCTCTCTTTCAGCTCCGTCCTCTTCCACCCGACTCTCGCCCATGACTGGAGGGAGGCGGCCCCTTTTATAGGAACCCGGATGGGCTCCAGCTGCTTCCTGGCCATCTCCCGCAGACACACCCCCGTGTGGCGGAAGTGCCGGCTGCGCATCCCGAAGGCCTCCAGGTGTCCCCTGTCGTCTTCCCCCCGGCACTTCCTGGTGTTGCGGAAGTGTCGGGCTCCCGGGATAATCAGGCACTGGGGCGCCGCCTGGCGGTGGCCACGGGTCCCTACAGGGCTGGCTTCCAAGCCCTTTACCCGAGGCCCCCAGCATAACCAGGACGGACGCCCCCTCGTGGTCTGGAGGAGGCACACGCCCTCCTCACGTCCTCCTGGGCGTCCCGGCCGGGCTCCAGCCCCGGCCGGGGACCACAATATGTAGATATGTATATATATGTGTATATATATATGTGGATATGTATATATATATGTGTGTATATATTTAGATATGTATATATATGTAGATCTGTATATATATGTATATATATATGTGTCTGTGTGTGTATATATATATATTGTGATGGACAGCCGGGTCCCATGCCCGGCCGGGACGCCTCTGCTACATACGTCCCGGGGGAGCCATCAGGGACATTGCAGTACCTTCCCCGGGGCGCTTGGGGGCAGCCTCCCTGGCTGTGGATCCCTCCTCAATCTCCCCCGTGGCTCCGTGGGACATGGAGTCCACCACAGCAGCCCGGTTGGGAGATGGGGTGGCCGCTAGGGGGTGCTGCGGACGACCAGCCACCACGCTGGACAGTTTATCAGCCCCACCCGGAGGTGCAATTAAGACCAGCTGGTCAGGCACCTGGAACACTTCCGGGTGGGGTATAAAAGGGCGTGCCTCCCAGCAATCCGGGCCAGAATCGGGAGGAAGAGGACGAGGTTGCCTGGGAGGAGTGGTGGTGCCAGGAAGTGTTTTGGTTTGTGTGGGGTTTTTGTGTTTGGACTGTGTTGGGCCTGTGGGACACGGGGAAGGCGTGTGCCCACGGCTGAAGAACTAAAAATAAAACCCATTGAGTGTGAACATGTGCCTCTGTGTAGTCTGTGCCGGGTCGGGCGCTATATAGTGCCTTTATCACAGCGGCGTAGCCGGCAGGATGCTCCGCCTGGTGCAAGGCGGAGACCTGCATCAAAAACAAATATGTCTGTGAACGGCCCGGCGCAGCAGCGGACCCCACACACTGGCCGCAGGAGCGGCCCGTGCACAACCCCGCGGGAGCAATTAAACCCCGAGACCGCCGTCGGACCGCAGAGAGGCCATCCCCGGGTGCGGAGTAGGAACCGACGTCGCCGGAGCGCAGCGGGCCCCGAGAGTCGCGCCGTCGGGACGGACAGCCAGGCCGGCGTTGCGACACGTAAAGCCACACCGAGGCGGGGGCCTCGGCATGACGGGATCCGGGAGGTGAGTGCCCTGCCCTGTAATAATCGGCCCTTCGGGGTCATGCATACCTTATTTCTCGCAGGCAGGGACGAACCGGATCCGCGTCCGTGGCAGGAGCACGCCGGGCCACGGGCTGTCGGCGGCGCGGTGGCAGCAGCAGAGCAGGCTGCGTACTCGGAGCCGCTGCGGCTCAAAGAATCGCCGCAGCTGCGGAGCTGCGAAGAGGCACGTCTCCGCACCCAGAACAGGGGAGACAAGATGGCCGTGGGCCGGATGTCCCGCCCGCTGACAGGCACGGGATTGGCTGGTGTGTCTGGTGTGCCCGCCGAGGATTGGATGGAGGCGGGACCTAGGAACGCCAGTCTCGTGCCAAAACGAGACCCGATTGGGCCAGAGGGAGTGGCCCAGAGGAGACAGGCGTCGCCTGGAGCTGATGGACAGGTAGGCTCACTGACGTCTGTCTCTCTCTTTCCACCAGCGGCTCGGCGCGTGTCGGAGGAATCCCTTCGGCCCGCCGAGCCGTCGCTGAAGGAGTTGCTGAGTGTTCTCGCCGCTCAGTGTGAGCAGCTGACGGGGAAGGCGGTCGCGTCGGGAGAGACGCCGCATGAGACGGAGGATCGGCGCGGCGCTGGAACCGGAGGCCGGCAGAGCACGACGGGGGGGGTGAGTATTACCGTCCCCGTAAAGCAATTGGGGGGGTTCGCCGAACACGGCTGTGACCTTTTAAGGGACGATCAGCTTCGAGTAGGCAACTTCCCGACAGCGGACGCGGCGGTGCAGACGGCTAGCGAGGCGAGGAGGTCACAAACGCAGGGGCTGGTAGGATCGGGGCTGTTGAGTGCCCTGGGTCCTAGCGCCCTGCGCTCCAAACCCGCTGCTGTCTCCTGTCGCTCTGCCTGGACGCAGACGGGGCTGGATTTGAGCTTTTGCTGTGCTCAGACCCAGACCGTCAGGCCGTCCAAGAGAAGAAGGAGGAACCGAAGGGAGAATGCCGGTTCCTCCGATAGGAGAGGACGTGGCGCTGGGTGCGCGCGTCCGGAGAAGGGCCGTCCTCTGCGCGGGCAGAGGAAATCCCCTGGGCGGCTGGGCGAGCTGCCTGCGAGAGCGGTGCCGCGGACATCATACGGAGAGGCATGGAACCTGCGGCGGAGGACTTCAGCAGGCAAGTTAGGGGCTGTCGGAGGGGGGCAGGAGCACTGTCGGTACGGGGACCGACGGGGCACTCGGGGTGAGTGTCCTCGCAGTGCTTCTGGCCCTCTGTTTCTTTCCTTCACAGGCCCGAAGCCCCGACGAGCGCTGAGGCCGACGGCGTCAGGAACCTGCCCTCCTGGGACGGGCCACTCCGCGGGAGAGCTCCACGCCGGGAGGCAGATAGTGGCCCCGCTGCGAGGAACAGCGGGGGCGAGAGCGGCGCAGGCCAGAGGGGCACGTTTGCGCCGGCGGGGGTGCCGAAGACGGATGTCCCAGGGTGCCGCGTTGGGCCCTGGGGACATAGTAGGACCCTCACCGGGGACGTGCTGCCCTTTCGGGTTGTGCCGTTCGGACCCACGTGTCCTCGCTAGTGGGGGGGCACTGTGGTCCCCGGCCGGGGCTGGAGCCCGGCCGGGACGCCCAGGAGGACGTGAGGAGGGCTTGTGCCTCCTCCAGACCGCGAGGGGGCGTCCGTCCTGGTTCTGTTGGGGTCCACGGGTCGAGGGCATGGAAGCCCTACCCTGTAGGGGCCCGTGGTCACCGCCAGGCGGCGCCCCGATGCCGGTTTATCCCATCTGGTCCTCGGCCGGGGCTGGAGCCCGGTCGGGACGCCTTGGAGGACCGGAGGAGGGCGTGTGCCTCCTCCAGACCGAGTGGGGGCGTCCATCCTGGTTATGCAGGGGGCCTCGGGTACAGAGCTTGGAAGCCCAGCCCTGCAGGGACCCGTGGCCACCGCCAGGCGGCGCCCCAGTGCCTAATTATCCTGGGAGCCCGGCACTTCCGCCACACCAGGAAGTGCCGGGGGGAAGACGACTGGGGATGCACGGACGGCTTCCAGGGGCGCAGCCGGCACTTCCGCCACACAGGGGTGTGGCCAACGTCAGGTGCCGGGAAGCAGCTGAAGCTCGTCCGGGTCCCCATAAAAGGGGCCGCCTCTCTCCAGTCAGGAGGTGGAAGTCGGGAGGTAGCGGACTGAGCTGGAGAGAGAGGACGGGAGGCGGCCAGAAAGGCATAAGGACTGTGAGCCCTGGACATTGGGGGAATCGGTGCTGGAGGCACTGGGGTTGTGAGTGCACGTGATATAGACTTTGTATATATTGTAAATAAACAGTGTGTGGGTGCAAAAATGTTGTCCGTCTGTCTGTGCCGGGGCCAGCTTTCACAATATATATATATATATATATATATATATATATATATATGTG
>JANRMT010062825.1:21420749-21477898 GCA_026402145.1 Polypterus bichir lapradei | reverse complement strand
TATATATATATATATATATATATATATATATATATATGTGCGTGTATGTATGTATGTATGTGTATATATATGTATGTGTGTATATATATGTATATTTATCTGTATGTATGTATATATGTATATGTGTGTGTGTATGTATGTATATGCATGCGTATATATATGTTGATATGTGTATATATATGTAGATGTGTGTATGTATATATATATAGATATGTGTAAGAGGCACTGGGGAGTGCACGTGACTAACTGTAAATATAATTGTAAATAAACAGTGTGTGGTGGAGCCAACGATGTCTGTCTGTCTGTGTCCGGGGCAAAGTTCACAGTAGATATGTTTATATGTATATATGTTTATATGTGTGTGTCTCTGTGTGTGTGTGTGTGTATATGTATATATGACAGCAATACTCATAACAGTGACGAAACAATTACATTGACAATCATGTTACGTTATTTTTAAAATGTTTCCTTTTCTTTTTCATAACTTCTTTAACACACTACTTCTCCGCTGCGAAGCACGGGTATTTTGCTAGTATGAAATAAACACTTTCACAAAAGGTACAAGTATAACAAAACAAGTGTACTTTTATTCAAGAATTTAACCGAAGAAAAAAGAAAGCAGGTTACAGTAGGATGATACGACAGCATGTATGGTGCAATGCTAAGAACTGCTGCCTTCCAATCAAGAGGTCATTGTTTCGATTTCAGCTGCTTCCCAAATTTACCATTTTCAGTAGTGAGCTCCTCTTATTGTTAATATCATACAATAAAAGCATACATTTGATTTGCGTCTGTAAATTTATAGTTAAAGTTAGCAGGTTTTTTTCGGTTTTGTTCTCTCACTCACGTTCAAGCTCCCACACACCCCCTGGTGTCTGACCCCGTTTTCAGATAAAGACATGGTATAACAAACAAACTTGTTTTGTTACACCCCCTCTTTATTTGAAAACAGTGTCAGATCTTGTGCGCGAACGAGACTGGGAAAACTGTGGATGCGAGTGGTGTGCGTGACTGAAAATGACTGTTGATGTGAATTTTTTTCATTAAGTTTTATTCTTAAGTGCTCCTGCTCATGCTGAATTAGTATGCACCTTCTGATCCATGATGTCAAAGCCATGCTGCAGAAAAGAGAAACTTAGGTATATATGACATTTGGAATAATTCATTTTATGGCCTGTATTGTACATTTCGGAAAACATTGTTGCACTAATGCAACATTATATTCATTTGCATACCTTCATGCGGTTGTAGTTAGTGACCGCGTTTGGTTTTTTGTTCTGATCTTGTTGCTGCATGTTGGTATTTCTTTTGAAGTCCAGGAGATTTAGAGGACAGCATAGTACAGAGAGGTCAGTTCCATGCTATACACAATCATCAGATTCAAATGTTAAGTGTTCCCACACACACCCAAGGACCATCTTCACGACATGTGTATAAGGTGTGAAGTCTGAAGTCCAAATATCAAATAAACACTTTCACAAAAAGTACAGGCATAACAAAACAAGTGCACTTTTATTCAAGAATGTAACCGAAGAAAAAAGAAAGCAGGTTACAAGTTGATACGACAGCTTGCGTATTGCAATGCTAAGAACTGCTGACTTCCAATCAAGAGGTTCTGGGTTCAATGCTGGCAGCTTCTCAAGTTTACCATTTTCAGTAGAGAGCTGGTCTTATTGTTAATATTACACAATAAAAACATACATTTGATTTGCGTCTGTAACAGCCGTTGTAAATTTATAGTGCTTGCCAAAGTTAGCATTTTTTTTATTCAGTTTTATTCTCTCAGTCACGTTCACGCTCTCCCTGATCTGACACGGCTGTTTTCAAATAAAGATGCATTATAACAGAGGTGAACTCAGATCGGAGAAAGAGAACAGAAGCCCTCCCCGCAAGAAACGTCCACTCACATATAAGAACAATGCAGCTGCACCAGGCGTAAAGGCGAAAGATGGCACCGTTTGGATACAGGACGAAGTCCGGCGTCATCCTCCCAATCACCTGTCCTTGAAAGAAACAGCAAGGCTTACAGAGCTCGCCAATGCTACACCGTCCAGATCTAAACACTAGCGTGGTGTATTTGCCCAAAAAAAGTCTAACTGCATTCTCCTACCATTGCTCGCGTACTAAAGTGTCAGCAGGTATTTTTCATGGCATTACATGGGTAATTTGTGAGCATGCCCTTGATGATCAAACAGAGGAAGCTCTGCAGTATACTTGTGACTTTACGCTGTAAGAAGATAAGTAAATAAATCAAGATAAGTAACATTCGATCTGGCTTTTATATAAGTAACATATAAATGCTTCTTATGTAAGGACCATCACTAAAAATAATCACAAACAGGAGTTTGCACGATATGTTGGCGAGCTCTGTAAACCATTTTGTTTCTTTGAAGGACAGGTGATTGGCAGGATGATGCCGGACTTCGTCCTGTATCCAAACGGTGCCATGTTTCGCCTTTACACCTGGTGCAGCTGCGTTGTTCTTATATGTTAGTGGATGTTTCTTGCTGGGAGGGCTTATGTTCTCTTTCTCCGATCTGAGTTCACCTCTGTTATAGCACATCTTTATTTGAAAACAGCCGTGTCAGATCAGGGCAAGTGTGAGCGCAACTGAAAGAATAAAACTAAATAAAAAAAAACGCTAACCTTTACAAGTACCATACATTTACACAGTCTGTTACAGACTCAAATCAAATGTATGCTTTTATTGTATAATAGTAACAATAAGAACAGTTCACTTCTCAAAACATTTAATTTGGGAGATGTTAAGACTCAAACCCAGAACCTTCTGACTTGGAGTCAGCAGCTCTAACCAGTATGCTACCTTAGAAGGCAGGTCAACAAGCGACACTAATCTGATTTCTTTTTCTTCGGTTATAGTCTGGGGGAAAAAAGCGCATTTGTTCTGTTAAACTTAACTTTTGTGAAAGTGTTTATTTGATATTTGGACTTCAGTCTTCACACATTATACACTTCATGTCTACATTTTGTCATTAGTACTAAAACACGGAAAAAGTTTGTCTTTTAGGTATGTGTTCAACATTTCTGTCATCCTACACTTACACAGATCTTTGTGGATACGGAACAGACGTGAAATGCATGTGTTCTGAATAACAATATTTTTTTTAGCCTAGGTACCTGACCCACTGATAAACAAGGCTTCATTTGGGAGAGGTTTTTGCAGTTTCTCGGGTGGCGGGGGGGATGGTATAGCAGGCTGCTTGCTGCTTGAGATTATCGACACATTTACAAGACAAAAGACGCTGAATGGAGATGTGCGAGTGAATTTAAGGTGGGCTGGATTTACAAATTTTCTCGTAAACTTTGGTAATTCTAGTGTTAATCCATCTATATCCATCTTGTTGGAGCTCATCCCAGCAAATTCAGGCACATGCTACTTTGGATTGGTCCCGGGTCAACTGTGGGGTACACTCTAAACACACATACCCATCTATACTGGGCCAATTTAGACTGGACAAATAACCAATGAAGCATATTTTTAGGATGCTATTTAGGAAAATAAAATTACCCAGTGGAAACCCATACAAACGAGAGAAAAACTTCATGTAAAAAATTCATGTAGGCCAGAATTGAAACCCAGTCTTAAGTAGTTGTGAGGCAGCAGTATTAACAACGAATCAAGATGTCTACACAAAAGTCATTAAACTAAATGGTGTGTGGCAGGGCTGCTGGGGGCTGTGTCCAGCTGGAACGCCGAGAAGGACCGGGAGAGAGACTATGCCTCCCCTGGACCACGAGAGGGCAGCCGCCCTGGTTTGTGTGGGGGCCACGGGAATTGAGCATGGAAGCTCAACCCTATAGGGGCCTGTGGCCAATGCCAGGGGGTGCCATAAAAACTGTGAAGCCCTGGACGTCAGCACTTCCGCCACCACACCCGGATGTGCTTGCGGAAGTATTACCAGGGACACTCGGAGTGCTTTCAGGTGCTCATACGGCACTTCTGCCACACCAGGAAGTGCCGCATGAAGCTCATTAGGAGGCAATTGGAGCACATCCAGGAGGGAATAAAAGGGGCCACCTCCCTCCAGTCATTAGCTGGAGTTGGGTGGAAGAGGATGAAGCTTGGAGGAGAGGAGTGGAGGCGGTGAAGGTGGACAGGACTTTTAAGAGGCCCGGACTTGAGGGTGTTTGGTGCAGGGGCACTGGGTTGTGGGCGAGACTGATTTCTGTAAATAATTGTAAATAAACGTGTGGTGAGTTGAACATTGGTGTCTGCCTGTCTGTGCCGAGGCTGGTCTTTCCATAGGTGTTACTTTAATACTATGCTTGAGTATCTGACAAATGAAATAAATCAAATTAAAACATTTTTTTTGTGTGTATTGCTCCATGTAATGACACTCAGGCTGTGGGTAATGTTTTGTATTACACCATGTCACTGCTGGCAAACTTAAATTCTGCAATTTGAACAATCTCTTGCCAGAGTATCTTCAGCACATCACCTAAAGTACTCAAAACAGCAGCTGTCATGTTTGCTGCTGTTAAACATAGATGGCACTTTTCAAAGTCTTAATACAATGGATCATATTATGCAGCTTACATCAATTTGTCAGCTACAGCTCTTTTTGATAAAAGCAAAAAACTGTAGCTAGCCAGTCAGTGTTCTAACTACTGGATATCAGTGACACATGAATAGCCATTTCCAGTTGTAAACATTTCTAAGGATTTCAGAATCGCAAAACAAAGAATAAATATACCCAAACGATACACTTTCAGTATTTCCTAAATTAAAAACCCATTTGTAAATTAGACAAGAAAAATTCTTGATGTTATGAAGACCAAAAGAAGCCTTTGTTAAGGTCTTATTACATAAGAGTAAATGAGTAGATTTGGCTTTTCACAAAAGCTCTTTAAATAAATAAATACATGCACCTCCCCTATGGTGCTACATGCCAAATCGTGATTGACAAGCCTGTCGAGGGTTGCTTGTCTGTTGCTGTGGCAACCACAGTTTCACAGTGCCACCAAGGCAACTACAAGTTCCCAGCCTCCCCACGTAACATGTCTGTCACCTGATGGGTGATACAGGGAACATTATAACCCGGCCCTCCCTGCTCGTTTGCTGTGTCTGTGTGTATTGAAGTGGTACCGCCCGTTTAAAAAAACACACTGACTATTCCTGTTTTGTTTGGAATAAATTTGATTTTCTTGAAGTCTTTGGACTCTGTCAGGTGCAGGACAGTGACTCATGTCTCACTATATATATATATATATATAATGGGGTGCCAAACAGGCAAATACATTGATTTTCTGAATATATAAAGTCAGCGTCACAATATATAAAGTCAAATCTTGAATATATAAAGTCACTCCCGAATATATAAAGTCAAAACTTGAATATATAAAGTCAGCGTCGGTATACGTGTGGCAGAAAAGTAATGAGACTAATTTTTTATTTACCAAAGTTTTTATTTTTTTCAAACATTAATGTTATCCCCATCAAAGTAGTTCCCTTGGGCAGCTACACACCGATGGAGACGTTGTTCCCACTGTTGGTAGCAGCGCTGGAAGTCTTCAACCGGTATGGTCTTCAGCATGTCCGTTACACTCTTTTGGATGTTTTCTAAAGTCTCGAAATGATGTCCTTTGAGGACATTTTTCAGTTTAGGAAAAAGGAAAAAGTCACACGGACTGAGGTCAGGTGAATAAGGGGGCTGGGGAACCACAGGAATGCCTTTTGAGGTCAAAAATTCTGTTATGGAGAGGGCAGTGTGACATGGGGCGTTGTCATGATGGAGCATCCATTTGTCTGCAATGTCTGGTCTCACGCGAATGACCCTTTTTCTGAGCCTTTCATTGTTCACTCAACATTCTTAATGTTAAACGACGGTCTGATCTCACAAGAGTGTTCACACGTTCGATGTTTTCATTGGTTTTCGAAGTTGAAGGCCTCCCTGAACGGTGTTCATCTTCAACGTGTTTTCTGCCTTCCAAAAATGATTTGTGCCAAAGTGTTAACTTTTCAAACGTCACACTTGCCGATTCTCCAAGCTTAACACAAAATTTAATGGCACAACGTTGCTCCAAATTCCGCTGTTCCATTTTACGTGACGCACAACCAAAAACACAACTTCGCTAATAGCAGTCACAAAAATCACGTAGTTAACGGAAGGAGTTGAAACTCGCACTGAGCTATGGGAGGGTACTGATACACGTGCTCTATCAAGGACAACAGCGCAGCATTGCCAGATCGCTTGCAGTGTTGCCAGTCTCATTACTTTTCTGCCACACCTCGTATATAAAGTCAAAACTTGTTTCTGAATATATAAGGTCAGCGCTGGAATATATAAAGTCATTCCCGAATATATAAAGTTAAACCTTGAATATATAAAGTCAAAACCTGAGTATATAAAGTCAGCGTTGGAATATATAAAGTCATTCCCGAATATATAAAGTCAGCGCTGGAATATATAAAGTCAAAACCTGAATATATAAAGTCAGCGTCAGAATATATAAAGTCAAAACTTGAATATATAAAGTCAGCGTCAGAATATATAAAGTCAAAACTTGAATATATAAAGTCAGCGCTGGAATATATAAAGTCAAAACTTGAATATATAAAGTCAGCGTCGGTATATATTAATGGCCAAGATAAATGCAAGAATGATGCGAAGATGTTCCTCGGCACATCTAGATATGTGCTCTAAACAATTTAGATCGAGGGAACGTTGGGACAGTTCACAGATAAAATAGTCTAATTCCATCAAATACTCTCTAATTTCCGTGCTTGTCATTTTACTCGTACTAGTGAAAGAAATCTTTCATTTTGAGTAATGGTTGCGTTAAATTTCCACAGAAGCCACTCAGACTCAATTGGGCTTGTGAGGTTCGTCCAAAAATGAGCCCATACAAAAAGAATAAATAAATATAGTGTTCAAAATGCCAGGCACATGCATCATTTTCAAAACATTAACCGAACAATGTTTTTTTAATTTATTTTTCTGAATACGTTTTTGTTAACTTATTTCAGTTTTTTTAGTTTACTAAAAATGTGCCTGAGTCGTTTCAATCAATATATTTTGACTTTGACTTTATATATTCAGGAATGAGTTTGTATACTCCGATGTTGACTTTATATAATCAGGAATGACTTTATATATTCCGACGCTGACTTTATATATTCAAGTTTTGACTTTATATATTCTGACGCTGACTTTATATACTCAGGTTTTGACTTTATATATTCAAGGTTTAACTTTATATATTCGGGAATGACTTTATATATTCCAGTGCTGACTTTATATATTCCATGCGCTGACTTTATATATTCAGAAACAAGTTTTGACTTTATATATACTGACGCTGACTTTATATATTCAAGTTTTGACTTTATATATTTCAACGTTGACTTTATATATTCAAGTTTTGACTTTATATATTTCAACGTTGACTTTATATATTCAAGTTTTGACTTTATATATTCTGATGCTGACTTTATATATTCAGAAAATCAATGTATTTGCCTGTTTGGCACCCCATAGTATATATATATATATATATATATTGTCGAGGATGCCAGGGGTCACGACCCGGCCGGGACGCCTTGGAGGACCGGAAGTGGGCGTGTGCCCATCTGGGATCACGTGGGGGCCGCCTTCCTGGTTGCTTTGGGGGCCACGGGTTCAGGGCATGGAAGCCCCACCCTGTAGGGGCCCATGGTCACCACCAGGAGGCGCCCCAATGCCTTGGGGACCCTGGACCTCAGCACTTACGCCACACCAGGAAGTGCTGGGGGGAAGAGAAGCAGGGACACCCGGAGAGCTTCCGGGAGAACAACCGGCACTTCCGCCATACTGGGGCATGTCAGCGGGAGATTGCCGTGGAGCACCTGGAGTTCATCCTGGTGCAGATAAAAGGGGCCGCCTCCCTTCATTCAGGGCGAGAGTCAGGAGCGGAGAGGACTGAGCTGGAGAAGGCAAGGAGGCGGCCTGAAGAAAGAAAGGCATTGTGTGGCCAGGACTTTGGGGACTTTGGGGGTTTGTGGTGCACTGACTAACTGTAGATATTGTAAATAAACGTGTTTGTGGGTGACATGAACGTGTCTGCCTGTCTGTGTCCGGGTCAACCTTCACAATATTATATATATATATATATATATACAGATACACTGTTATTTGAACACATACCTAAACAAATGACTTCTGCTGTTGGTACAAAGAGCCCAGTAGAGTTTCTTAACACACTTCTGCTGAATTACCAATTGTAACTGAAGAAATATGTTGAATCCTACAAAATCTACATGTTTTCTGACACACTCATTAATAAGGAAGTGCTTCGTAAATTGGCTGCATCTTGTGCTGACCATAGTGGAAGACAAAGAATACATTAAACTCACATCATGACAAATCTATGAACATTTATAATACGAAGATTTACACTTGAGATTACATTGTTTTCATGGTGACACTTTAATGCATTTGTTAAAGTCTGTTATGTAGTGTGGGAAGCAGCCCGGACACAGACAGACGGACATCATTTTAAAGTCCACCACACGTTTATTTACAGTTATACAAGTGCACCAACCCAGTGCCGCAGCACCAATAATCCCAGTCCAGGCAAAAACCACAGTATGCCTTTCCTGTCTTCAGGCCGCCTCTTTCCTCTCCCAGACCTCGTCCGCTTCCACCCGACTCCAGCCCTGAATGAAGGGAGGCGGCCCCTTTTATATTCCCCCGGATGTGCTCCAGGTGTGCTCCGGCAATCTTCCACCGACACGCCCCAGTGTGGCGGAAGTGCCGGCTGTATCCCCGGAAGCACTCTGGGTGTCCCTGCTCCTCTTCCCCCCAGCACTTCCTGGTGTGGCGAAAGTGCTGAGGTCCAGGGCTCTCTAGGCATTGGGGCGCCCCCTGGTGGTGACCACGGGCCCCTATAGGGTTGAGCTTCAAAGCTCTGCACCCATGGCCTCGAAAGCAACCAGGGCGGTAGCCCCCTCATGGTCTGGAGAAGGCGCAAGCCCTCCTCCGGTCCTCCTGGGCGTCTCAGCTGGGTACCACCCCCAGCCACGTGCCACAGTAGATTAATTATTACATTAATTTAAATAATTTAAACTGTCACTAATTCCAAATTTGAAAGATAGTATGTCTATGTTCTTTAAATGTATCAAAGAATCTGTGTTCTAAGGGAGATGTTTTCTTTGTGACAATTAATTATGGAAAAAAGAAAGACGAAAGAACAATAGAATGACTGGTATATTTGTGAAGACATAGTATGGCTGCAGTAAAGAAAATCTATCCAGAAAGATATGAGCTAAATTTTGTGCATGCGTCTGTCTGATCACTTCCTTATTAACGCAACACTTACACATTACTTAATTTAATTTAATGGGCTGTAACTGATGTGCATTCATACTCTTAGCTTCTTGGATCCTTGTCTCACCAGCCATAAAAGTTCTCTTTTTTCTTTGGTGGAAAGGATGCCACATTTTGCAGTCACTACATTTTACAGATATTTTTGCAATGGGGCCAGAGGGTGCTCACAGTGCTTTTATCTTAACCAATTTAGCAGTCTGTCAAAAGGCACAAAACGGTGAGTATGGTGGTGACCGGATGTTAAATAACAGCAGATATCTTCTTCATGCATACTTGTTGACATGGGTAACTTTATCTCAGAAGAGCTACACGACGCAACCCAGCAGCAAACATGTAACTAGTTAGAAAGCAAAGTATGGATATAGGCATACTGTAGCTAGATGAAAAATGTGCTGCTGTTGTTTTCACAAATTGTTGGGTGGCAAGAGATTTTCATCTCATTCATACTATGCTCTGATTGTTGTTTGCATGATTATACACAACATTGCTGTTTTAAAAGCTGTACCCATGACCAATGAATAAAAGTAAGCGGTGACAGAAGTTGGAAGTGTCAAGATTCCTGATATTAGAGCCGAACGAGTATACCAAGTTGGTGTGAAGGCTTCACAAGTCATCATTATGAATGTTTTTTATATAGCTATTTTGTTTTGTTTCTAATTCACAATCTTTGCTTACATTTCATGATACATGAGTTATTCCATATTTATCAGAGAAATAAACACAGCTTGTCCTGTCCAAGGGAGTGTGGGAATTTTTAATACATACTGAAATGTATTTAGCCATTTTGTAGAAAATTAACAGGCTATATAAACTAAATATAAACACAAATAATTTACAAATTTCTACCAGGCTGTCTGTGTGTCTGAAAAGGGAGTGAGAATACTCTGAGATGTACTGGTAGTTATTCTATTCAAGGTTTCATCTCACTTTTGCTTTTTCTCTGTGGTAGAAAGGCTACCTCTCTGCTGTCATCTAAGTCTTACAAACTATAGATTATCGATTTATATGTTTTGGTCTTCATTGTTCATTAAATTATGATGTTATATTTATTTTATATTACTTTGCACAAATTTACAGGTATGCTTCACTTAATGTCTATGATATGTTCTGTAAAACAGGACACTATGTGATTTGGATGTTGCACGAGCACCCTGTTACATGCAGAATTTAACAAAGCTATATGGGATACTGTAGTGTGTACCTGTTTTGATTAAATACAGAGAGATAATACTGCAACATTCCAGAGACATATGATATGTGAGATTGTATACTGCTACCTACAAGTCAAAGCATGCGCCTATATGGAAATTTGTATATTTTTAACAATAGAATGTACAGTGCAGTACTGGCAGCACGATTGCTTTGTACACAAGAGACAAGAGATACAGGTGTTGCATGCAGGAAACTACTGGATTCACCACATTTGGTTACATCCACTATGTCCTGTTTTTCGACTGGGATTTATGAATTCTATTGTAACCTTAAGGGACCATGTGTTTGACATAGCCTGAACAGATGTTATGCCCCACATAAATGCATTTCATACTGTTGAAGCGCAAAAAACATTACTGTTTAATGAAAGTATTGTCAATTAATTGTTTTTCACTTGACTTATAATTCTTTTTTATAGACAACTTCAGGGGCAGGGTAACCAAAGTATAGTCAATTCTCATTATTCATGTGGGTTATATTCCTGAAAAACCCCATAGATATGGAAAATGTTGGTAATGAAGCATTGTTATATGGAAAAAAATGGGTTAGTTATTGGCATGATGCCATTTCAAAGGGAGGACCAGTGTGGGAGATGGGATTGGGCAGATATGTTGGCCCTTCCTATGGCTTTTACTTCTTCTTTTGTCAAGTTTGATTGTCTTTCAGGCACTACACCAGAAGCAGCGAGCGACCGCAGCAGGGCTGATCCAAGAACCTTGCTAAATCATTTAGTCGGTAGCAATGGATAGTGTCTACAAAAGGCAGGAATTTAATCAGTGTAACCTTATGATTCACACTTACTGGAAATTCCTTGTTCATGAGGAACAATTGTAAGCCCTGGTCCCCATCACAAATAGGGCTCAACGGCTTAACCAAGGCTCCTGGTCCCAGTTAGATACACATTGATTCATATAGTGCACCTCACATGAAGCCTTGGACATTTAAGAATATCATAGGTCTGTTGTTGCTCAATCTCATGTATTGCTCAAGTGTGAATAGCCTCTCAGGATTTTTTCGTTTCTTCTGAATAGAACTCTCAATGTCCGCTCTCATTCCACTGCAAAGGACCTTATCCAGGAAAAGGTGTTATTAAACCATGAGTGCCACAAAATGGGTTACACCTTAACACTAGAATTACCAGAGCCTACGAGAAACCTCGTAGATCCAGCCCACCTTAAATCTGTTCACACCTCTTCGCCAGCGTCTTTTGTCCTGTAAATGTGATGATAAAGACAAGCAGCAAGCAGCCTGCTATTCCATCCCCCCACCACCACAGAACGTGCACAAAGTTCTCCCAGCTCATGCCTTGATTATCTTGGAGTAAAGTGCTGGAGTTTTAGAGTGGAAATAATAGATTGTTATTTGGAACACATGCATTTCATGTGTGTTCCGTTTCTAAAATAATCTGTGTAAACACATTTTTAAAACAGAAACGTTTTTCATATTTTAGTAGTAAATGACAAAATGAAGGCATAAACTGTATAATGTATGAAGCCTGAAGTCCAAAGATCAAATAAACACTTTCACAAAAGGTTCAAAGAAAAGACAACAGCTTCTGTAGCGTAGCGGTAAGATTTGCTGACTTGTAATCAAGAGTCCCCGGTTTGATCCCGACTGCCTCCTATATTTGCCGTTTCAGTAGTGAGCTGCTCTTATTGTTAATATTATACAGTACACACATACATTTGGTTTGCGTCTGTAATAGACGGTGTACATTTATAGGACTTGTAAAAGTTACATTTTTTTTTTACTTTTATTCTCTCAGTAACGATCACGATACATATTACTGCCCTAGGGATCTGATGCTGTTAGTTTTTATTTGAAACTGGGAATAACTGTAGATGTGAGTGGTGTTTTGAGGCAATGGAACTGGACATTCTCTGATCTGGAGGGATAAAAGCTGACACACAAACGCTGGTGAATCTGCCTTCTTCGTATTTCACCGTCACTTGATTTTTTTTTTATTGAGTTTTATTGAGTGTTCCTGCTCACGCTGAATTAGTATGTGCCTTATGGTCCATCATGTCAAAAAAAACAAAAAAAAAACAGACATAAGTATATATGATATTTGGAATTATTCATTTTATGACCTGTATAGTGCATTTCAGAAAACATTGTGGCACGGATGCAACATTATTCATATTCATTCGCATAACATCTTGCGGTTGTAATCAGTGACCACGTGTTTTTTTGGTTTTTTTCCCCGATCTTCCTAGTCTCCATGTTGCTGTATTGTACTGTTTCTTTTGTACTCCAGGACATGCAGACGAAATGGCAGAATCCTCTTTTTGTTCTGTTTTGTGCCACTTGATAATTTTCTTGATCTAATTATTTCAGTAAATGCAGAGACCCGATTGGCAACCGAGCATTTCATTTAGACATGTGCATTCGTGTCCAGTTCAAGTTCATGCTTCTTAATTACAATAGTGTTGCTTCAATCAGCACTCTAGTAATTATAACTTTTTAAAATTAATTGCAAATGCTCTTTCTTTGTTGTAATTAGCATCAGCAAATGTTCATTATTTTGATTACTATTTATTTGTGAATTGTTTGCTAGAAGGGTTAAACAAGGTAAGGTAATGTATGTTCTTAACAAGCACATTTCTCATTTCCTGGAAATCTAGTATAACAATACAATCACAAAACAACACAGTGAGAGGCTGAGTGTAAATGAAAATCGCAAAGCCAGTGTTACTATTCAGCCATATTCAGCTATTGTGTCACAGCTACATACACTTTGTGGACCACCAGCTTATATGTAATATTGCAATGCCATAAACCCTTAATTGATTTTACTTCATAAATGAAAAGGCCTATTCTCAATAACACAAGTTGTTAATCAGTTGCCAAATGACAAGAAAATTGTAGTAAAATAATAATGAAATATAAGTTCTGCATTAAATTTATGGCTTTTAGTTAGTTAGTTTAAATATTAGGTTTCATAGAAGTTAAAGTCAATCTCAAAGCTGGTCATAGTTTCAAATGGTTTCTGTGTCTTTATAGCACTAATAGCAGAAAATGCAGATTCAGACCTGTAGGTTGAATGAAAAGGAAAAAGAATTTTAAGTACTCGATATTCTTTACAAATTTGAATCCAGAAAGTTTTCACATTAATACAGTTACTTTTCATCTACTTAAGATGCAGGTCAGAAGTTTTATTTGCTCTGAAAGTGATAGGTTGTAATTTTCACTGGGTTAAAAGTGGATCCATAACTCACAAGTTTCCTCACCTAACATCAGAACTGTCTGGAAAATAATCTTCAAAATTCCTTTGAAGAGCTTCAATGTAATAATTAATACATGAGAACACTTCTTGTATGTTTAAATCTTCTGTGTTGAAGATGAATTCTGAGAGGTAACGAAATATATAAAAGAAATCCTCCAGTGTTTTATCTCACATAATTTTAGTTTTTTCTTAAATTAATTTCTTAAGTCAAATATAGTTTTTGATGGAGTCTGAAAACTAATGCTGTGTTCCATTTACCCTGGAAGTTGGTTGTCCGAGCTGGGAATGGCGTCACACCTGAGTTGATCATGTTCCAGTAAAACATTCAGAAAATCAATATGGATGCATCCAGGAAAAGCTTTGTTGTGTTTGCTCCATCAGAATAAATAGCACTTTATAACAACACATTACACAGTATTTTATGTATCCAAACACTGTAGCAACATGTTCAAAAGTAGATGTTGAACACTATGGTGTTTGCGACTAATGGGACACAAATAGACAGACGTTCTAATAAACAATACAATATTACAGCTTTCACTAAAGTTTGTGTCAAAGCTCATCATTTTGGATTGACGTCATGATCCGAAGTCAGGTAAACTCAGACTTGACAGACTGGCCGCAAGTTTCCTAGTTGGAAATCTGACTTAAGGGGAAGTTTCAGTATTAAATTTTGATTAGGAAATTCCAACTTCCCACTTCAAATGGAATACAGAATAAGCTTTAGGTAATTTATCAATTGAAACAGATAGACAGACCAGTTTTGCCAACCATTGCTGATATTTGAAATTATCAGCCAGATCTGCCTTACAATTAATAAAAACACAAGAACTTTTTTAAGCTTATAAAGTCTACTTAAAACTCATGTTCAAGAAAGCCAGGGAACCTCTGTGTGCAGAAACAGAGTAAAAACGTTTTTTGCTCTGGCAGTTCTTAAAGATATACCAAGATACAGTACTTACCAAGTAATTACCAAAGGACTAAAAGCTGATGTAAAGCAGGTCATTGATATTGGTCTATCAGACCATTTTCTTTTACTATTTAATTTAGAAATCATGATAGAAAACATTCATGAGAAGCATATTGATAAAAAACGCTTCTTTGATTCATCAGCAGCCTTAAAACTTACAAACATTCTAAGCAATCAGTCCATTTATAGTGCTAACTGTAATAGTGAGGATAATGTAAATAGTAAGGTGGAAAAATGTAATACTAAGGTAAGAGCTACTGTTGACATAGTTGCACCTGAAAAAACAGTTAAAAAATCTTCTAGCATTGTTATACCATGGAAGACCCAAAGAGTGTCTGATTTAAAGAGAACATGACCGTAAATGGAGGAAAATAAACTAACTATCCACTATGAAATATTGAAGGTTAAAATAACAGAATACAATAACACAGTCTGTCTTGAGAGGCACTGCTATTTCTCTAGGATTATAAATAACAATGCTAGTAATCTCAGAATCTTATTCTCTAAGATTGATCATCTGCTAAACCCAGGTAACACAAAGGAATGCCTCCAAAATACCTCCAGTGAAACCTGTAAGGGTATTGCTGTATTCTTCAATCAAAAAATTAATGATATTAGAAATAATATAGTATATCTCCCCAATACTGCGGATCCTCCTGAGCCCCAGTACTCCGTTATAAACAAATTAAATTATTTTACCAGGATAGATTTACCTGATTTACATAAAATAATTTCTCAACTGAGACCCTCCACCTGCGTCCTTGACCCAGTACCAACAAGTTTTTTCAAAGAAGTATCAGGCGTGCTAATTGATAATATTCTTGACATTGTAAACTCGTCATTAGATACGGGGGTCTTCCCAGACTGTCTTAAGACTGCTGTAGTTAAACCCCTACTCAAGAAAAATAATCTTGACCCCTCTGCTTTTGAAAATTTTAGACCCATTTCTAACCTGCTTTTCTTAAGTAAAATTTTAGAGAAGGCAGTCATTATGCAGTTAAATAACCATCTCAATAAACATGCTATTCTTGATAAATTTCAGTCAGGTTTTGCAACAAATCACAGCACAGTGGGTAAATGCAGACAGAGGCCATTTATCTGTTCTCATCCTTTTAGATCTGAGTGCCGCATTTGACACCATTGATCACAATATTCTTAGAAATCGCCTTAGTCAATGGGTGGGCCTCTCTGGCAATGTCTAAAATTGGTTTGAATCCTACCTGGTTGGTAGAAAATTCTTTGTTAGTTGTGGTAATTATAACTCAAAGACACATGATATCCTATATGGTGTTCCACAAGGCTCTATCCTGGGTCTGCTGCTCTTCTCAATCTACATGCTCAGATTATCTCGAGGCACAACGTGAGTTATCACAGCTATGCTGATGACACACAGCTGTATTTATCAATAGCACCTGATGACCCAGACGCTGTTAATTCATTAACACAATGTCTTACTTGTGTTTCTAATTGGATGAATAGTAATTTTCTCAAGCTAAATAAGAGAAAACAGAAATTTTAGTGATTCGCAATAATGGATACAATGAGATTATTAGAAATAAACTTGATGCATCAGGATTAAAAGTCAAGAGGGAGATAAAGAATTTAGGTGTAACTGTTGACTGTAACCTAAATTTTAAATCACATATTAATCAGACCACTAGGTCAGCATTTTTTCAGTTAAGAAACATAGCAAGAGTTAGAGTCGTCTAGATTACTGTAACACACTCCTCTCAGGACTACCCAAAAAAGACATAAATCGTTTGCAACTAGTGCAGAATGCAGCTGCTAGAATCCTAACTAGGAAAAGAAAATCCGAGCACATTTCTCCAGTTTTGATGTCACTACACTGGTTACCTGTGTCATTCAGAATTGACTTTAAAATACTGCTTATAAGTTTACAAAGCCTTAAATAATCTCGTTCCATCTTATATATCGGAATGTCTGACACCCTATGTTCCAAATTGTAACCTTAGATCCTCAAATGAGTGTCTGCTCAGAATTCCAAGAGCAAAACTTAAAAGAAGTGGTGAGGCAGCCTTCTGCTGTTATGCACCTAAAATCTGGAATAGCCTGCCAATAGGAATTCACCAGGCTGATATGGTGGAGCACTTTAAAAAACTGCTAAAAACACATTACTTTAGCATGATTTTCTGATAACTTCACCTTCATTTAATCCTGATACTCTGTATATTCAAATCATTATAATAACTATTCATGGTGGCTCTAAAATCTGTATTGACCCCTACTCTCTCTTCTGTTTCTTTTCTCGGTTTTCTGTGGTGGCGATCTGCGCCATCACCACCTAATCAAAGCACCATGGTGTTCCTACCTTGATGGATTAAAAGCCAGAAGTCTGCATGACCATCGTCATCAAATCATCAAGTCCTTCGAAGAGAACCCTAAATACAAAGAGGACTGTTTCATTGATGTTAGGTAGAATGCCCAGAGGGGACTGGGTGGTCCCGTGGCCTGGAACCCTTGCAGATTTTATTTTTTCTCTCCAGCCGTCTGGAGTTTTTTTTTGTTTTTTCTGTCCTCCCTGGCCATCGGACCTTATTCTTATTCTATGTTAATTAGTGTTATCTTATTCTAATTCTAACTTTGTTTTTTATTTCTCTTTTCCTCATCATGTAAAGCACTTTGAGCTACATTATTTGTATGAAAATGTGCTATATAAATAAATGTTGTTGTTGTTATAGATTAGCTTTATTATGGATGCAAAATGTTTCCATTACTTCCTTTCTTGATTTTAGCTCACATTCTTAATTTTTAAAAAACGTAAATAGGCATACTTTTGGATTCAAAGAGACAGAGCAGGACTACTGGTTTCATGGCATCATTGCTTACAATTTCAGCACATATTACATATTTGCGGAAGTTGAACATCTACATTTTTGATGTATGTAATACAATACTTAATGCATTCTGAAACGTATTTAGAGTTTGCAGGTGAGAGAGAGAGGTTGGGAGCATGCGCTGATTACAGCATATTGCTGCACCCACCACATGATGAACCACCCAGATTGGGACTCATCCTGCTGCCAACTCCCAAGTTAGAGGACCTGCCTACAGGGCTGGATGCAGGTTAATGTCATAACAAGGACAAAGCAATTGCAGGTTAAGGGCCTTACTCAAAGTCCCAATGGAGTACAGTCACTTCTGGCACTTATGGGATTAGAACTGGCAACCTTCTGAATTCCAGCGCAGATTCCTAACTTCAGAGCCATCACTACACCCTGATGCTTCTGAAAGCCTACCTATTATTTTTCTGGGTATTGTGTGGCAATCCATAGTCAGGACTTTATAAATTGTGTTGCTCTTTCCTTTGTTTTTTCATTGTCCATCAGTCATTATACATCATTGTAGCAGCACTACTTAGTATGAACATCAATTCCCAGCAACCCTGGAAGTGTTGTGCTTTTGGGCAGCGTTAGCTTTGCCACAGGGGTTGCTGAAGAGGCCAAACATAAGGAGGAGCTACTTTTATAAATGAGCAATAAGACGTTGAGTGTTTTGTTGGGTTTCAAATTATTTTTATTCAGTATTAGTGTTTTTCAGTGTTAGTTTGTGTGCATGTTATTTTTTTATTAATTGATATTCAATCTCTTGATTTGGTTAATATATTCTTTATTATGAACTCATTTGAACTGCTTATTATGTGTCTCTGTGTTTGAGTGTGTGCATTCCTGGGGGGTATTTTTTGTACGTGGAATACTCGTTTAGCCAGATGTAATAGTTGACAATTTGGCATGATCCTAGATCTGTCGGTTTTTCAAAACTCTTGCTGGATGTGTTGTCATAGCAGCCCATCCAAATCCTCAAACCTGCTTGTAGCAGGTTTGTTCTATGTAAACAAGGATTAGCTCACACACTTAATCAGTTTCCGTGCATGGAATTTGTTGAGTCATGGCTTCATCATTCATGAATGAGCAACCAATTGATATTGATGTGCAAATTATAAGAAGAGAATTTCATATAGAGAGGGTTTTGCGCGATCGTCAAGATCCTTTATTGCTCCCGGAGGGAATTCTTTTTGAAAGATACCGCTTTAGCCGAGGGGGAATATTGTACCTCAAAGATTTATTAGCACCTTATATTCAGTCAAACTAGGCGAAGTTGGGCTCTCACAACCACACAGACAGTATGCTTGCTTTGAGGTTTTTTGCTTTTTTTATATACTGTAGGCCAGTAGTTCTCAACCTGTGGGGCGGGCCCCCCTAGGGGGGGCGCAAAGATTTGAAAAAAGAAAACAAGAATCAAAAATATGAAAAAAAAACTGTTGAAACCAAAACAAATTACCGTAGATCCCGGAATACAAGCCGAGAATTTCGTCCTAGATTTTTGGCTTGGAGTTTGGGGGTCGGTTTATACAACGAGTATCATTTCAGATTCAAGATTTCCAGTGCAATGCCAGTTTTGCTGATGAATACGGAAGTAAATAATGACGAAACCACAGAGCCATCTTTCAGATGAAGAAGTAACTTTGCATGCCGGTACTTTAAATTAAATAAAGAATTTATTCAAAAAAGTGTTTTAGTTGTTGATTTTATTAATAAAATTTATAATAAATTATCGGGAAGTTTAAAATAAAATTTATTTTGATTTACGATCCACATCTTGCGTTACGAAACGGATGCGGTCACGTGTATCCGCTTGCGCGATTGTAAACAAACAACCGAGAGCGTTAGTAGCGTCAGTCGGAGCCCAGATACATGTGTTTGTGGATGTAATTTCGAAACGAAGATGGACATTGTGTGGAAATATCTCCTCCTCCTCCCTTCCTGCAGCCCAAAGATGTCAAATTAAATGGTGAGTACAGTATGAAATTGTTTCTAGAATAGAATGCCTTTTACTGTCACTATACGCATCTACAATGAGATTAAAAGCAGCTCCTTCAGTGCAGAAAAAAGTTCTGTATAGGGCTTGTATGGTTGTTTTTTAGCCTTAGCATAACGCCGTATCTGCGGCCCCGCTTCTGCTTTCTTTCCCTCCTCCGTCTGTGTCGTCTCCTAGACCTGACAACAAACCACGGAGAGCCCGCTGGTCTCGCTATGTTGTCTGGGATGTTGTGAGTGTGATGAAAAAAAGATGTCTGGCTCTGGACACCGATGTCTATAAGGTTCTGAATGGTGTAGCGGATGTTCACCGAACCGATCGTGTACAAACAAGGACAAAAAAAAAAGTACAAAAACAACAAAAAAGTGCACTGAAAAGGAGAGCCCTGAGCTGCTGCGCGCCGCCATGCTCCTAGCCTAATCGAAGTAGGCTAGGCACTTTTTATAACTTTTTGGTTAGTACATTAGAAAAAATATTGGTGTTTTTTATTATGAAAAGGTTAAGTAAGTGTTGTAGTGGGAGGTTTGGAACACATTATGGGTTAGCCTTTGCGAGCGAATTAAGTTCGTAAGTCAAGGGTCCACTGTATTGCGTATTTAAGTTAATCAAATTTATAACAAGTCTCCGGAAATCCACCCGCCGATGTACCGTATTTGCGTATATAGTTTCAACACAAAGGTTCCAATTTACCAAACTTCTCCGCAATCACTTCCTAGTTTCCATCAAAAATGCCGGCAGTCTCAAATTCTCGCCGATAAACATTATAAATATACCCGAAGAGACAACTTTTAAGGAAATTTAGAAAATTTTGCTTGGAGAAGGGGGTCGGCTTAAATACCGGTCATCGGTAAATACATGTAATTTAGTCGGTAGAGAAGGGGATCGGCTAATATACCGGGTCGGCTTGTATTCCGGGATCTACGGTAACTTAAACTACATTCTAATACTAGAACAATAAATATAGAGTTAGATAAATGTCGATAAAAGTTAAATAGGTATAATACAATATGCAATCTACATTTCAAAAAAATGTTAGGGGGGAGCGCGGTTAAAACTGTTATTAATACTCGGGTCGCAAATACTTAAAAGTTGAGAAACGCTGCTGTAGGCGATACAGAAAATCTACCGAAAAGTGCAGTTTGCCAGGCAATTCGTAAAGTCTGTTTGGCTCTGTGAGCGCTGAAGTCGAAAAACAACGGAAAAACTTAAACCCAATTAAAGTAAAAATAATTTCTTTATTCTTAATTCTTGGTGAGTAGAGAGAATGTGAGACTACCTCTTCCCAACTCAGTTAACTGATTTGGGTTTTAGCAGAATATCTAAAGTAAACCCGTTCTCTCTTTTATATCCTAGAAAAGGAAAAAAAAACCCTAGCAGTTCATTCTGAGGTCATACATAGATTAAGGTTAAATCTTAATTTATGATAACACTGGAATGTCCTAAAACATAAAATAAACAGCCATTTGCATTCCTAAGGAATACACCCTTCTATTTATACACTTAGAATCAATTTAAACATTCTTATAGTCCATAAAGATCTTACATTCTGCACAGGGTCTTCTGATAGTATCAGAGGTCAGTCTTTCCTCATAAATGATAAAAGTTAGTCTCTTAATGCTGTGCACACAGCCCAACTCCTTTTCTGCATAAATCAGGAACAAATCATATAGCTCTCTGCAGCATGATCAACTCAAAACACAGTCCTTGATATCTGTGAGTTAAATAATAATGTTTTCTCTTCCTCAGCTCTGAAATATTTCCTTCGGGTTTTCATAGTGTTTCCTGGACACCTGCGTGTGCAGACAATAAAAGAGGTGTTTCATGGCATTGCAGGTAGGTAATACACAGGCAAAAACACCCACAGTTCCATAAAGAATTTCACAATCAGCCTAACATTCTCACTACCCAGGATTTCCAAATGTGATTGGGGCACATGGGATTGATCAGAGTGGGGTTTGATCAAACATTATTATGTACCTCTCCTCCTGATGAATAATCAGACACAGTGTCTTCATCAAATATTTGACCTTCGTCAATATCTCGTTGGTCAGACACAAGTTCTAGGAATATGACATTCCCTGCAATCGACCCAACAAAAAAAAAAAAATAGAGGGCTATATGGAACATACCTATGGCACACATTGAGGACAAATATATGCAATGACCATCCTTTCCCTGAAATGAAGTGACCACTGCATCCTGCCACTGGTTCTGAGGAGGAGTTTCCCCCTGGAATGCCCTCAGAAACAGGTCGATGGGCATTTGTTGGAGAGCCAACTCTTCTGCAGGGGTTAGGTCTGGACCGCGTGGACCTCCACCTGTTTTTTTGCTTGCCTGCCTTCTTATTAGCTTTAAAATTAATGTTTTTTATATTATATATGATTCTTTATGTCAACAATTCTTTAAATAGTTATATACCAATATTTACCAGTTTGAAGTATATTCTGGTACTTCACTTTAACCTTTTCCCATGTTCTCCTTGTGCTCACGTTTGATCTGGAATTCTGACATATTAAATAATAATCTGATACATAGGAAATGAAACGCTGCATTCAGTAAGTACAATGCACACTACTTAGCGTTTGAATTTGTCGGCCACATTTTGCCAGCCGTCTTTTCTGGTTTGGGCTGCTTTTGCAGTGTTACCCCTTGTGCATATTAAATCTTGAAATTCTTCATATCCTTCGAGTAACAGGACCTGCTCCGCTTGTGTGAAAAAATGCGCCCTTTCTTTCGTCGTTTTGTTGCAGCCTATCAAGGACTTGCTGATCATGTTTTCTGGACTTAATATACAGTATATGGGCTTTTCACTCAATGCGGGCGCGCGCATTCATCTTGGATGATTAGATCCAGCTAGACTAATCTACTACACAGCTGCTTTTGAAAAACCGACTTATCCCGGATGAGTTTCACCGGCATTAACTCATCCAAGATGAAGCATCTGATCTCGGATGATTTAAGCGACGTACGTAAAATACCCCCGGGTGTCCCCAAAATAAAATAAACAAATCACCATTTATCAGCAATGTGAATTTCTGAATCACGCAATTGCTGCACAAAGGCACGTGCCTTTCACAACAGGCACAGTGACATGGTGTGTTCCATGCAAATCTTTCTATACTATCATTATTTTTTTGTTGGTGGATGCACTATCCACAGTTAGTTTCAGCCATGCAGTTGATCCTACCTATGAACCTGAATTGCATTTGAAGGGTCTGACAATATTATGTTATGCTATTTTAAAATGTAAATCTATGTAATTTTTTAAAAGGTTATTTTTTGATTTATTCTATTCGTATAAACTTGGAAAAAGTGTGTTTTTTTTTTAAATTGAGCAGCTGTCATTCCATGTGAAACATTAATTTGACATAAAAGGTCATAACAAGTTTACAAAATGTCTCAGTGCCATAATGGTGTTTACACATTTTATGAAAGATGTTAAGTAAGACGATAGCAGGAATATTTGTATTAATATGTTTTTATTGCAATTTCCACTGTGAAAACTTTAAAATCTTAAAGCATCAGCATGACATCATTGCATTAAGTGTTTTTTAAAAAAAGAGGAACCTATTAATTAGTAGTCGAATATGCAAATAAGCATTGTGCTTTATTGATTATTAATTAAAAATAACACACTTGTTCTGCAATGGAACTCAGACTGTAATAAGTATGCTTGTGTTAGTATTTAGTCAGTATGTGTTTTGAGGGGTAAATAGATGATATAAATACCATATGTTTTTATCTATGTAGTTAAAGTCATGGTTCACTTTGTGCGGATTTCTAATTAATTACCCTTCATTTCTTCATTTTGTTAGGCAATTGTGCAAATAAAATAAATATATTATATGTATAGTAATTGATTAAATTCATTTATTTTGCTTTGCTATAGTGAAATTGGCTCAATTGTCCTTAATTTTGTAAAAAAAAACAAAAACAGTCATGTAGATTTTCACTTTTACAATATACTCTGTGTTAGATTGAACATTTGCTTTGTACCAGTAACTCAAAAGCACTGGTAATCCTGTGTGTATTTTACCATTGCAAACTTTTTTTAAATTGTAAGCTATTTCTTATAAATTTTGTATTATACATTTATGTTTTGAACATAATAAATAAGCATGCATTTTCTTTAGTAAACATACTTTTTTATAATTGATGCAATGTAACATATAAAACTACATTTTGCAAGTAATGAAACTGAGTAGTGATTTGAAAACATATACAATATATTGCTGAAAGATACCTACAGAAAAAATGTTTAGCATTGCATTTTATATTGGAAATAAAATGAATAGAAAAAAGTCCATTAAATCTCAGCCATGCTTTCAATATACTTTTAGGTGGAGGAGTAAATATAAACTATACATAGACAGTGAAGTGTGGATATGTACAAGTCATCTGCATATAAGCCTAGACTAGATCGTAATATATTTAGAGTCTTCAACAAGTACACAAAAACAGTTCTATAGTTCTATTATTTCATTTCACCACATTGATTTGCTTCAGAGAATTCACTGTTTTAGTTCATGGGCGCATTGAAATTCATCTTCAAAGACTCTTGAATTTTCTTATAGAAAACACAAAAGTGGAATTTGCTTTTGTAAAAATTTGGCAGTGATCTTATGAGAAAAAGTATGTCTTCTTTATATTTTAATCAAAGACATTTCTTTCTTAGCCTTTAGTTACTTTGCATTTGTTACATGACATTACCCCCATCAGTAAAATGCAAAATGACTTTCATTTACTACCCTTTTCGCCATGGACTGAAGAGCCAATTTGGATGGCTGGGTTATCTTTAGCAGGCATCCTTGGTCATGTCATAAACACACTGGGTGGATTATATTACAGGACTTGGCTCATGATTAAAATGATGATTACAGTAGAACTATGTAGTACTTACTACACAAAAAGTGTATACTTAAGACAGTTTTAATATCATAAACATTACAGAGAAGCATGTAAAAATCTCAACAGCTTTTTGGAATAAAGACAACATCACATTTCAAGTTTAAATATATCAGCAAAATATTTATTTTCCAAATAAACTTTTGAGTTTAAGTAGCTTTTTCATCTCCTCATAAAAACAGGTACAGGAGATATCAAAGTAACCTGCACTGGTGCCACCAACGGAAGACAAATTCATTGTAGTGTATATCTTGGAATGCTAACACATCCCATTTCACAGAAGAGCATTCATCAACACATTTAGACTCTTATTGCATTTTCCTGATTAGATTTGTGCTGATAACATGCTGATCTACAGTAGAAAGATCAGGCAACCTTTTTCCTAGCGACAATCATCAACACCTCCTGGGTAATTCCCAGATTGTCTCGATTCTGACCTTTTTTCCATATGAATCTGATTTATTTTTAAAAAAACATTAAATCATTTGTCCAATTTTGAAACGTTTTGCTTTTGTTTATCTTGGTATTAATAATTTTTATCATTACAGCAGTGACATTGGCCCATTTGGAGGCATTTGTTTAAGTTATGAAGGCTGCTATTTTTTTTAAATTTTTTTATTAATTTTATTGCAATCCATACAAAGCAATCAAGTTTTTATAAAAAGAAAAATTTAGTTAAGAACAGATCGATCCCCACCCTTGAGAGAGAGAGCAAACCAAACGGCGTAAAAATTTTAACGGCTTTTAAACATACCTAAATTAATAAATTCTCTGTGCTTCATGAACTTACTTTAAAATATTACTGATTAGATCCTGCCATGTTTTGAAAAAAGTCTGTATGGATCCTCTAACTGAGTATCTGATTTTTTCCAATTTCAAATAGTATAACACATCGGTTTCCCACTGACTTAAAAGAGGAGAATTTGGGTTCTTCCAGTTTATCAGAATAAGTCTGCGTGCCAAAAGTGTAGTGAATGCAATCACAATTTGTTTGTCTTTCTCCACTTTAAGCCCCTCTGGAAGAACCCCAAACACAGCTGTTAATAGGTTAGGAGGGATTGTGAGTCCAAGGCTGTCTGAAAGGTAATTAAAAATTTTTGTCCAGAATAATGTTAATTTAGTGCAGGCCCAGAACATGTGACCCAGTGAGGCTGGGACTTGGTTGCAGCGTTCGCAGGTTGAATCATGCCCTGGAAACATTTTGGAGAGTTTTAGTCGAGACAGATGTGCAGTTTGTTTTTTTAATATTGATGCAATCATATTGTGCCTTAATAATGATGCCTGTAGCCGTTGATGTGGTGTATGTTGTTACTTTGGTGACATCATCATTTAGGAACTGCTATGAAAGGCAACACTGCAGTTTACAGTGCTCTAGTTTTGACCCATTTACAAAAAAAGTAATAGTCTTTTGCTTAGCTCAATTAAGGAGTAATAAATCCAAATAATATTAGGACTTTTCTTTTGTGCTTAGGACCATAATTCTTTTTTTTGTGTGTATTTGGAGTTCTGATATTTAGCTTACTTATTTTCATCAGGATCTCACAATCTTACATCTCCTCATCAATGACTCCACTCACTCTTTGTATTTATTGTACATCTCTCAGTAAATTTTCTATACTAAAAATTCATGCTCTTGCTACACACAGGTTCGTAACACAAGTGCTTCCAAACCGGCTGAGAGAGACATGTAGATAATTTATACTGTTACACATTATGTGTCTGAGAAATTAAACGTTAAATGGAAGATCATTAAAATTAAATTAATGATATTAGAAATAACATAGTATATCCCTCAAACACTAAGGATCCTCCTAAACCCCAGCATTCTGTTATAAATAAATTAAACTCTTTCACTAGGATAGATTTACCTAATTTACAAAAAATAATATCTCAATTAAAATCCTCCACCTGCGTCCTTGACCCAGTACCAACAAGGCTTTTCAAAGAAGTATCGGGGGTGCTAATTGATAATGTTCTGGACATAGTAAATTCGTCATTAGATACGGGGGTCTTCCCAGACTGTCTTAAGACTGCTGTAGTTAAACCCCTACTTAAGAAACATAATCTTGACCCCTCGGCTCTTGAAAATTTTAGACCTATCTCTAACCTGCCTTTTTTAAGCAAAGTTCTGGAGAAAGCAGTCATTATGCAGTTAAATGACCACCTAAATAAACATGCTATTCTTGATAAATTTCAGTCGGGTTTTAGAATAAATCACAGTACAGAAACTGCATTCGTTAAAGTAGTAAATGATTTGCGAGTGAACACAGACAGAGGCCATATATCTGTTCTCATCCTCTTAGATATGAGTGCTGCATTTGACACTATTGATCATAATATTCTTAGAAATCGCCTTAGTCAATGGGTGGGCCTCTCTGGCAGTGTCTTAAATTGGTTTGAATCCTACCTGACAGGGAGAAAATTTTTTGTTACTTGTGGTAATTACAACTCAAAGACACATGATATCCGATTTGGTGTTCCACAAGGCTCTATCCTGGGTCCGCTACTCTTCTCAATCTACATGCTTCCGTTAGGTCAGATTATCTCAGGGCACAACATGAGCTACCACAGCTATGCTGATGACACACAGCTGTATTTATCAGTAGCACCTGATGACCCCGATTCTATTGATTCACTAACACAATGTCTGACTTGTATCTCAGAATGGATGAATAGTAACTTTCTCAAGTTAAATAAAGAGAAAACTGAAATCTTAGTGATTGGCAATAATGGATACAATGAGCCTATTAGAAATAAACTGGATACATTAGGATTAAAAGTCAAGACGGAGGTAAAAAGCTTAGGGGTAATTGTTGACTGTAATCTGAATTTTAAATCGCATATTAATCAGATCACTAGGACAGCATTTTTTCACTTAAGAAACATAAGTAAAGTTAGACCTCTTATATCACTGAAAGATGCTGAGAAATTAGTTCACGCATTTGTTTTCAGTCGACTAGATTACTGTAACGCACTCCTCTCAGGACTACCCAAGAAAGACATAAATCGTTTGCAACTAGTGCAGAATGCAGCTGCTAGAATCCTAACTAGGAAAAGAAAATCCGAACACATTTCTCCAGTTCTGATGTCACTACACTGGTTACCTGTGTCATTCAGGATTGACTTTAAAATTCTGCTTATGGTTTATAAAGCCTTAAATAATCTCGCCCCTTCTTATATATCGGAGTGTCTGACACCTTATATTCCAAATCGTAACCTCAGATCCTCAATGAGTGTCTCCTTAGAATTCCAAGAACAAAACTTAAAAGAAGTGGTGAGGCGGCCTTCTGCTGCTATGCACCTAAAATCTGGAATAGCCTGCCAATAGGAATTCTCCAGGCTAATACAGTAGAGCACTTTAAAACACTGCTGAAAACATATTACTTTAACATGGCCTTTCTATAACTTCAATTTAACTTAATTTAACTTAATCCTGATACTCTGTATGTTCAATTTCCTCATAATAACTATTCATGGTGGCTCTAAAATCCGTACTGACCCCTACTCTCTTTTCTGTTTCTTTTTCCGGTTTCTTTGTGGTGGTGGCCTGCGCCACCTCCACCTACTCAAAGCTTCATGATGCTCCAACAATGATGGATGGACTAAAAGGCAGAATTCTACGTGACCATCATCTTCAAGCCTTTCCGTGAGAACCCTAAATCCAAAGAGGACTGTTTCATTTATGTTAGGTAGAATGCCCAGAGGGGACTGGGCTGTCTCATGGTCTGGAATCCCTACAGATTTAATTTTTTTTTCTCCAGCCGTCTGGAGTTTTTATTTTGTTTTTTCTGTCCCCCCTGGCCATTGGACCTTACTCTTATTCGATATTAATTAATGCTGATTTATTTTGTTTTCATATTGTGTTTTTTTATTTTTCTATTCTTTATTATGTAAAGCACTTTGAGCTACTGTTTGTATGAATATGTGCTATATAAATAAATGTTGTTGTTGTTGTTGGTTAACGAAGGAAGTGATATGATCTGGCAGGGTGTCAAGAATGTTCTCTTTATTAAATAATTAGTTAAAGCTCTGGATGATTTGAAGGCTCCTTTACTTATACCAAGGTACCAAGTGAGCACAGCACAGTTACCTTTGGCAGGTTTCAGTCTGTACTGAGAAAGTACTGAAATACATGAGTATTTATAATTGTTGGACATCCTATGACACATGGGTTAATCACTATTTATAAAAGCCAAATACAACTGACTCACTCATCACGAAATCACCGGAACCATGAGGACTTGGGACTTGAAATTTGGAATGTAGGTTACCCTTGGCCTATAGGTGCTCGTTAAGAAACGGTTTTAAAATTTTTGTGGTGCAAGCGTGAAGTTTCTTATAGTTTTTTAGACCCATTTGTATGTCTGTCCGTTTTTCATGAGAGAACTACTTAACCGATTTAGATTGGGTTTTTTCTATAATTTTCTTGAACATTCTGTTGATTTTGCGACTTTCTTATCACGCTAAGTATCATAGTTTGCTTGTAGTACCGATTTATTAGCGCAAATCTGAGAGAGACTCATCGGGGTGCGGGGCCCTCCTCACTCACGCATCTGCTTCGGGGCATAACCTTAACTCCGCTTAGTTAGCAAACGAGAGAACTACTTAACGGATTTAGACCTTTGTTTCTATATTTGCTTGAATATTCTGGTTGATTTTGCAACTTCTCTCATAGTTCACTTGCAGGAGCGATATATTCACACTAATCTTAGACAGATGCGGCAGCCCGAGGGGAGGGGGAAGAGTGACGTCAGGAGTAGGGACCTGGGCGTGGTCCACCTCACTGTCCTGTTTCACTAATACGTGGGCGAAGCTGTGGGGGATGGCTAGTCACTGTATAACTGTAAGGTAAGGACACTTCCTCTTTCATTATTTTGTTTTAGCAGTCTGCCCTGGACAAATAACTCTGTAAATCTGCTGAATACCAGAGTATGACCCCTGCATTGAAAAGACAGACTTGCAATAAGGTCCATCTACAGTTGAACTGCTACAGGGCCTCTTATGCCTGTCAGCTCCTGCAAAACATGGGAAGTGCTTCTCCCTAACAACGTTTACAGGCATATTAATAAATCTTATGTTAGTTTAAAGTAAAATTTTGTTAATGTGAAACATTTCTTCTTCAAAGGTAAAGGTCAAAATTCAAATTAAATTTGATTAAATGAAATTCAGATTAAATATAGAATTGAGCCACCAGAACCAAAAAGACAAGATGTTAATCATAAAGCAAAACAAAATCAATACAGAATTTCAAAAGCAGCAAAGGAGTCTAATTGGAAAAGTAGCCAACTACATTAGCAGAACTTTCAGCACTTTATATATCCACTGAAAGATAATGCACGTTGTGAACTTTGTGGATTTATACGAGGTGAGACACAAAAATAACTGTATTGGTAAAAAAAAAATGTATTGATGAATTACAGCATTCTAAACATTGTCACCTTCTATATACTCTACCTCCCGATCTCTACACCACTCCATACGTATCTTCCATTGATTGAAACAGTGCTGGAATTCTTGCCTGAGGCTCTTCAACAGGCTTGCTGTTTTTGTCTTCAATTCATCCATTGAAGAAAATGTGTTCTCTTCAGGTCACTTTTGATTTTCGGGAACAAGTAAAAATGACAGGGAGCTAAATTGGGCGAATACGGAGGGTGATTGAGGACAGGAATGTTTTTGTCAGTCAAAAACTGCTTTACGGAAAAAAAGAAAATTTGTGAGAAATTTGATGTTGATTCACAGTTCGATTTTTGCACCTGACATTATCGTGGCAACTAGTGTGGCAATTGTTGTGCAAATACTGACTGGACTATTCACAGCATATACAGTACCTAGCCAGTCGGCGGCTTGAAAGGGCATGTAGGAGGGGATATAGTTCTATGATTCACATCCAGCCGACCTCCAGACGGTTTCCCAGAAAAGCCCCGAGCCCAGTCCGGTTATTTTTGTGTCTCACCTCCTAGTGTCACCCTTGTTTTGCAACAGTGAATGTGGCCACGTGATGCTTCTATGCTGTGTCATGTAAACAAAACAAAGTTGTGAAAGAAAATAAACTTTGTAAAAGTAAATCAAAATGAAAAACATGGATCAGAAATGGAATCCTTATATTTAAAAACAACAGCACACATGTATAAAAATGTTTTAATGTAATCCTTCCATCATTTCGTAGATCAAATGTTGAATCACCTCTCAGTGTGAGACAGCCTGAGACATCTTATCTTCATACTCTTGCCAATTCAATTAGCTTGTTGTCTGGATCTGAAGAAGCAGTAAGGCAGCTTTGAGGATCTCCCCATATTGCAGAGCATTTATGCAGGATATACTATAACTAAGACAGTACCTAAGGTACCTGAATGTATCCTTTTCTTTTTTTCCAGCAGTGGACTATAGCTGTAAACCGCTGTGGTATATGTCAGAGATCACAGACTAATGAGGTCAAGAGCTAGGCATCAACTTAAAACAATGTGTATCCAAGTTGGAAACCTATTTATTGTATCTAATTTAAGCCTTGACTGCACTTTGATAATCCTGGGCACAGAAGTGGACAGATGATGCACCTTGGGAGAAGTCCCATGCCCATATTTAACAGACTCAAATTTAATACCAAATGTGGAAACACAACTCTCTCTCTTCACAAATGCAGGGACAGCAAGAGAGGACTGAACTGAACACTATACTTCGCTGAAAACTATACACTAAAACAGTGGTTCTCAACCTGTTTTGCCCAATGAACCTCCTTCAACATTCAGAATATCATCCCCCTCAGCCCAATATTGAATCAAAACTATTATAGACATTATATTGACATTTTATTTTTTATACATTAGTACATATATGTTTACTTTGATTATTTTTGTAAAACTTTTTTACAAAACTATTACCAAAAGAAATTTTGAATTTTAAAACTTGAATAGAAGTTGTTTCTTATATTCATAACAATTTAAGACTGAAGAATACTTTGGCAAACAACAAGTTCAAAACAATGCCAGGGTATTGAAAATCAGTTTATAGTTTTACAGGTGAAGATTGCAGTTAATGAGAAACCTGTGATTGTTTTTTCTTTGCCATTTCTTGGACACATGGATTTGTACTTGAAAAGACACAACACAGGTCATTTTCTACCTCTAGTCTATTTCATTCCTTCAATTTTATTTTCAGTAGATTTGAAAATCCTGATTCAAAAAATATGTTGACACAAAAAAGCTCTTTTTTGAAGGAATCGCACATCAAAAGCCAAAAATACTGTGACTGATTCTTCATCGAACGTATCTCTTGCTCCTAAATCAGTCTTCATTTCCAGAAATTCATCTGGAGAATCATCAGGAACCTTTTCAACTGACAATTTCAGTGGATTTCACACTAAATCAAACTCTTCATCATTTATTTCAGGAAAATATCAACTGAATTAAATTTCCAGTGCTGTCAAATGCTCCAACATTTCATTTTTGGCAAATTCTGGAAACATGTTGTCATCCCCACCATCAATAAGAACTGATACAACAACATTTATTTATATAGCACATTTTCATACAAATAATGTAGCTCCATAATGATGAAGAAAAAGAAAAAAGACAAAGTAAGAATTAAAATCAGAGAACACTAATTAACATAGAATAACACTAATTAACATAGAATAAAATTAAGGTCCGATGGCCAGGGAGGACAGAAAAAACAAACAAAAAAAAACTCCAGACGGCTGGAGAAAAAATAAAATCTGCAGGGGTTCCAGGCCATGTGACCGTCCAGCCCCCTCTATGCATGTTACCTAACATAAATGATCAGTCCTCATTGTATTCAGGGTTCTCATGGAAGAACTTGATGATGACGGTCATGTGGACTTCTGGCCTTTAATCCATCAATGTAGGGACATCATGGTGCTTTGATTAGGTGGTGGTGGCGCACGTCGCCACCACAGAAAACCGGAAAAAGAACATAAGAGAGAGTGGGGGTTAGTACGGATTTTGGAGCCAGCATGAATAGTAATGATAATTAATTGAATATGCAGAGCATCAGGATTAAATTAAAATTAAGTTATGAGAAAGCCATGTTAAAGTAATGTGTTGTTAACAGTTTTTTAAAGTGCTCCACTGTATCAGCCTGGCGAATTCCTATTGGCAGGCTATTCCAGATTTTAGGTGCATAACAGCAGAAGGCCGCCTCACCACTTCTTTTAAATTTAGCTCTTGGAGTTCTAAGCAGACACTCTTTTGAAGATCTAAGGTTAGGATTTGGAATATAAGATGTCAGACACTCTGATATATAAGATGGAGCGAGATTATTTAAGGCTTTGTAAACCATAAGCAGTATTTATGACAAATTTTTTAAACATTACAACATTATTTTCCTTGGCCTTTCTTTTCTAATTATCCAGCTTCCATGTGAAGGCCTTCAAGGAATCAATTAATTTTATGATGGTTGTATTCTTTCCCTGCATCTGAAGATTTAGTTTATTCAGCTGCTTAAAAATGTTGACCAAATAGGCAAGGCACATAATGCATTTCTTATTTTCCAGTCAGTCTAAATATTCCATTTTAACTTGAACTTCAAAGAATAATATGAGCTCATTTCTAAGCTCAAATGCTCACTCAGTCACATTTCTTCTTGACAGCCAATGAACATTTGTATGGGAAAGAAGTAAATGATAATTTGCATCTATGTTGATACATAATTGCTTGAAAAGTCATAAATTGAGAGCTCCTCCTTTGACAAAATTCACAGTTTCAGTTGTTTGATCAAGAACCTCCACCTGGGAAGGTAGAAGTGTTTTTGAGGCAAGTGCATGATGATGGATAATACAGTGAATGCTTTCAATTTTGGAGCTCACTTTTTCACACTAACTTGGAATCAATATTTTGTCCCCAACATAGCTGATGCTCCATCTGTACAACAACTACAGAAATTATCCCACAAAAGATTTTCTGATTCGAAGAAAGATTAAGCTTTCTCCAAAATAGAACTTTGCCACCAGATAGCCCTTCCAGTACCGTGCATGTTTGTGAGCCGTTGAAGCGACTGTGTCACACCACCGACAGAGGAGTCTTGGAGAGGGGCATGAATTGGTCCAATGCTACTGTGGAGCCCATGCAGAGGCTGCCCTGAAATGATTGCTTGGAACATTTTTGTGCAAAAAGCATGATGAAAAGGAAGTAAAAATGGTAGCTGTAAGAAATGTAATACAATAATGTAATGAAATTAAATAACGTAATGAAAACACAGCATGTGAATAATCAAAACAGTGAAAAATTGTAGGACTGTTTCCAAGTCCCCATTGCCCCCTGAGACCTCTTAAATTGCCCTGCAGGACAGGGTGAGAACCTCTGCATTAGAATATGCCATCAGATACAATGAATACACAATAATATTTTTTCATACCCAAATGTGTTACACCTACTGTCTCTGGAGTCCTACTGGGAGATTGCAGCACAAGCATGGGCAGTAAAGGAGGCAAGACTGAGAAAAATGACCTGCTTAATCTCAGTATCAAGTAGTGAACTGCTATTGGGCTTCCTTGTTAATCATGTGTTATTCATAACAAACACTACAGTACCTTCAGAAACAAGGTTCCTCATAGTTGTACCTGATTCCAGAGTCAAAGGCCAGTGATCACCTTTTTAAGTCCTCTCACCTGATCTGAAGCTTTAAATTTTAGGCATTCAGGCAAGGAGGTGCCGATGTCTACACTATTTACCACTTTCTAGATAAGGCAGATGTAGTGTCTCCTGGATAATCTGAGGAGATTCACACAGAAAGTGACGGTGTCACACGAATGCCTGTGGTGTACTTTTGTTTATGATAAACAACCAGGAACAGCAGGATTAATGCCCATTGTAACATTTAACATAGTGTCATGGGAAAGGGGTTGAACACATGAGTCAATGTTATATTTCAGTTTTTTATTTGTTAATAAATAAAAAAAAATCTAAAATCCTGTTTACATGTCATTCTGGGGTACAGATGTTATGAAAAAATTAATTGGAATGATTTTAGCACAAGGCTACAACACAGCAAAATGTGAGAAATGTATTTTCTGAATTTGTTATATTCCTTCATTACAACATTTATGTATACAAAACTGGGTTTAAAAGTCTAAATTGAAGTCAGAACAGGCTAAAAACTGAAGTTTGTTTTTTAATCATTTTGGAGGTAGGTTGAATTAGCATCCCAAAATGGTCCCAAATGCCCCCCCCCAAACAAATCATTTTGAAAAGATGGAAGTTTGTGGTAGTTCCTGCCCAGTGGATGGGACACCTAGAAATAAACCCTTTGGGAACATTTAATCCACAGGTTTGATCTTTAGTTTGTTAGGGGATTTGGTACAAAAGCTTAATGTTGGCAGGAAGAGAGGCCACATCTATAGGGTAGAGAGGGGGAGATCGAGAACAGGCGGGTAAGAAGGAGGAGTGCCTTGGTAGTACTTGGAAGGGGACAAATGGGTGAGCCGCTTTACATTATAAGCAGAGGTAACTATGCCAGCACATTTGCTTACAGCATTGAGCCAGTTAGGTTTTGTATCTTCTGTCATTTCCTTTGCTAGTATGTTGTCTTCCTAATTTATTCCTTCCTTGTGCATGCCTTATTTAATATATATTTTAGGTGAGAGACCCATAGTTTACAGGTTATCAGGACTGTGGCCATTACAGATTTTGGAGTAAAATACTACAATTCAACAAACTTTACTTTTTATCCTCTTATTCTCATGAAAAGGGAGATGATTGTTGAACCTTTGACAGAACCATTGGCAAATGAAAAGGATTTGACAAAATCCTATTTTAGGAAGGAAAGGTTTTTTTTTTTTTATTATTTCATACATGACCCCCTAGTAAAATGAGGTTAATAAAAAATGTGGACTATAGAAATTCAATACAAAATTTAGCATCCCACATACAGACATGTAATATTTAGGAAGAAAGCAGGAGGAGGAGTACAGGAAGCTAATCAAAGACTTTGTTAAATGGTGCGACTCAAACCACTTACATCTTAACACCAGCAAAACCAAGGAACTGGTGGTGGATTTTAGGAGGCCCAGGCCCCTCATGGACCCTGTGATCATCAGAGGTGACTGTGTGCAGAGGGTGCAGACCTATAAATACCTGGGAGTGCAGCTGGATGACAAATTGGACTGGACTGCCAATACTGATGCTCTATGTAAGAAAGGTCAGAGCAGACTATACTTTCTGAGAAGGTTGGCATCGTTCAACATCTGCAGTAAGATGCTGCAGATGTTCTACCAGACGGTTGTGGCGAGTGCCCTCTTCTACGCGGTGGTGTGCTGGGGTGGCAGCATAAAGATGAAAGACGCCTCACGCCTGGACAAACTTGTTAAGAAGGCAGGCTCTATTGTAGGAGTAAAGTTGGACAGTTTAACATCTGTGGCAGAGCAACGGGCACTAAGCAAACTCCTGTCAATCATGAATAATCCACTGCATCCACTGAACAGTGTCATCTCCAGGCAGAGGAGTAGCTTCAGTGACAGACTTTTGTCACTGTCCTGCTCCACTGACAGACTGAGGAGATCGTTCCTCCCCCACACTATGCGACTCTTCAATTCCACCCGGGGGAGTAAATGCTAACTTTTTTCATTTTTATTACTATTTAATTTAATATTGTTTCTTTGTATCAGTATACTGCTGCTGGATTATGTGAATTTCCCCTTGGGATTAATAAAGTATCTATCTATCTATCTATCTAGGATGATTGACAGACCTGGAGCTAAAGGGTAAAAGTTAAAAATTGTGTGGCAGTTGTTCTGGTAGAAAAATCATCTAATGGCTTTTCCACACTTTTGGTTGCTTATCAGATAAGGTGTTTCCATTGAGTTTGCTCTCAATACACTGCCTGCGTGTTAAGTGGATGATTTAGGGAGGGATGACAGATAGATTCCCTAGAAAGCCGCAGTTGTCATGTTACAACATCCAAAACTTCCTCAGTTGACTCTGTTCTCTCTTTATTTCTGTTATTGTTCTGCTTTTGCAATGTAAGTTTTACTTGAGCTGACTCATTGATGCTTTTGCAATTTCTGCAGATTGTATTGTTACGATTCTGGTGTTTGAATTTGTCCTGTTCTGTTTTTTTCTACCATGATGCCATGTGGAACTGCACACATTCAAACTTCAGGCATCTGGACTATACCCGAATGGACCAGTGGTGGAAAATTAGATGCACAGCCTTCAGAAAAATGTTTCCAGAAACCAAAAATCCATTGTCATGCATTTCACAATAAACTCAGTTCCCAGCAATGACACAACATATACTGTATTCAACAATAAACAGGAATTAGTGTTGGGGAAAATTTACAATATGTACAGTATGGTGACTCAAAATGAAAAGGAATTGAAAACAATAGCAAAAAATAAACAAGAAATCAGTTTGTCATCCTCATTCCACAAGACAAATATCAAGAGAAGAGAATTTGAAAATCAAATATTAAAAGTGAAAAAATAGCACAAACACAAAAATACAAGGAAAAACTCAGTGAAAAAAAACTGTATAAACAAGAATGCTTTTCAAAGGGTCACAACACACTCACTCTCCTACCTTTACTCTCCACAAACAAATGGTCATAAGAAGACAACTGCTGGGAATTTCACAGTTTTATATTCTGGACCAGTTTACCTGGCTAGTCAGTAACACCAGCCCAGCATAACCCAGTCAGCAACCTTTCACCCATGCAAGAGTCAATCTAGGCCAAAGTCACTCTATTTTTCACTCTATTTCTACTCACACACACATGGCTGTTGGCATATGCTCCTTTATGCACCTCTACTAGCTTCAAGAAACTTTCTGAAGTTTCTCTTTCTCTGGGACTTTAACTCACTTATGGCTCGGCTGCACATCTGGCTTACCTGCCTTTCCTCAAGTGAGCAACTTCCACAACTCATGCAGCCAAAGGGACGTCCTTCCCTTGGCAGACACAAGCATTTTGGATCAATTTGTTATTAGCAACAGTGCTTCATCTGTGGTAAATGCTGGGTGTGATGTCACTATTTAAGATGGTGGCACACTACTTTTCTTTTCAAGTTTGTGGATATTCTAAGACCTTGCCCATGGTTGCTAGGCTCATTATGTGATTAGAATTTTGTGCTAAAGTTTTATTTTTTAAAAGTAATTTTTCATTTATGTAATGAACTTTATAATAATCTGACTGACCTTTTTTTGCTTTTGACTTCTTTTTTGTTTTCTGGCTTACAAATATTTCAAATCTGCTTGCTGTACCACAAGTTTCCTTTCTTTTCACCTGCCATTCTTCACATTGGTAGACCATGCAGTTTTAAAGACTAGGCTCATCTTTGGAAATGTCTAGGCACTGTTCTGTTAGAAGCTTATGTTTGTAAATAACAATATTTTTCAAAGATCTGGTAAATATTAACTTTTATACATTTTCTTTATAGTTTAAACAATTTAATATAACTTAAAGTACTTATTCTGCCTATTTAATTTATATGGTGGCTATAACGAGTGATAACTGGACTACCCTGCTAGTTCTGCTCTATTGTTAACAAGATTTTCAACAACAAAAGTACTCCTTGATTTATCTGCCACTCTCAGTCTGAAGCTTTTTTCTTTTACACTCAAGCTTCATACCTTTTATCATGCTGGTCTTGTCTTTAATGTTGCAGTACCGAATGTTTGAACGTAGAGATGAGAGAAGTTTTTGCCTGGGGTGGTTTGACTCTTTTAGCTCAGAACAGGTTTTACTACAACAATGTTTGGTATAGCTCTACATAGTTGATATACAATACATTTTTTGATTTTTTGTATAAATGTCATAACCCATTGACTGGCTTTTATGTGTAGTGTAGTAGGGACACATATATGGTGAAGAGTTAGTTCATATGTAGCCTCTTATTTATGCTACATTCATTTTAATTCCAAATTTACTATCGTACATATACAGTACAATGCACTTCTTGCATGCATGCCTTCCACAAACTATAAATAATAGCAAAACCAAACAATGAACATTACACAGACACAGTAAATACATCACCCATTTCATCATGTACCTCCACATGTGCCAACCCTCTTGTGCTTGGTTAGTTATAATCTTAGTCTTGTGGGTTCAAACCAGATTGCCAGATAACAGTTAATACAAGTGAATCAGAAGAATCTGCAAGTTTCAGGACAGTAATTTTTCCAAGTGTCTCTAAGTTAATGAAATGTGTTTTATCACACAGTTTTGTCATCCCTAAAAGTAGTCTGAGTGCCACTGCTGAGTAGTCCAGTCACCCTGGTGCAATCAACTTGTTTAGACATGTAGTAATTAATCTTGATGTGCACTTTGGTGTGACATGAAGAACTGGTAGTGTTTAAAGTTTTTACCATCTGTTTAAAAATCCAGTATTTTGCATGCTCTAGATTCTTCAAATTCTAATTTGTAGTTCATTTGCCATGTAACTCTCATACAATAAAGCCATTGCATAATATATATCAACCTTTGTTTACTATTTTATACCAAATGAGCAGCATAAATACCTGAAAGATTTGATGAGACGCCAAGCAAATCAACATTTTCATCTTCTAATTAAGATGACAATATGGTATCTGAAATGCACATTTCCCTAAGATGAGAAATAGGCATTAATATATGCAAGATCTAAAACTATCAGCTTAAAAGAATGTACATGCATTTTAATGAAGAATTAGCATAACCAGATTGAAAACAATCAATTGGTTCAGAAATGTTACAATTCTCATTCCAGAAAGATTTTTGGCAGAATTACACAGTACAAAATTTTTTTTTTGCTGTTTAAATATATGAATAAGTATGCTAATGTGTATTATTTTGCTTTTTTGTTACAGGATGGAATATATTACACTTATACTGAATTTGAACAACATTAATACAACATAAATAAGCAAGTGTTGTCTGCACTAACCCTTATATATAAAATAGTTAGGGTTTTAAAAAAAGTACGGTACAATTTTTTCCTTTAACCATGCATCTGTTAATAAACTTACCTAACCCAGGGACCAGCATTGAATATGTTTTTTTTATATAAAATTATGCTCCAAAACAAAAAAAAGTACTTTATATTGACTATGTAAGAACCAATCGATTTATTTTTTTACATCAAAAATAAAATTGCAAACTCTACAAATTATAAAGCAATCTAGCCAGGAATATGATAAGCATTTACTCTTCAATGTCAGGTGGTATTGTCATCCCATTTAATGTTGGTTCCTAACCTTTGCCCAGTGTTGCCCGGGCTGGCATTGACATCCCATATTCCTGAAATGATCAATATTAACCATTACATACTGTAGCTAAATGCAAACTTTACAAAGGAAATAGAAAATAAATATATAAAAAGCTTGTTTTTTCAGTTTACCAAATGTTAATCAATTACCAAATTCAAATATTTATTTCACCTCTCACAGCATCAGTACCCTGTCTTACAATTAAACAAAGCTCAAATGATTGCCACATCAGTACACTTCTACAAAATGTGAAGTAGCCTGCCTTGTTTTGCCATTTTTTCCTTTTCATTTTGTACTTTGCAGCTGTAGCAACATATTTCTAAAATCATTACAGCAGAGCATAACATGTTGTTCCAATAGCACCTGCTTGAATGTAACATAACGGCTTTTAGCTGTCTTAACTTAAATTTAATTCTGGGAATTCTGTTATTTTATCTGTTTCTTAAAAAAAGTCATAGATACAAAAATGAACTACTATTGATTGATTATTGTACTTTTCACATTTCACATCCATTGAATAATGCCTTTTTAAATGTTATAATTTAGTTTTCCTAATTCATAAACAACACAATGCCTTATTTAGCACAAAACAAAGACATTTGGTTTGATATTTTCATACTGTCATTCTACAGAATTTCTACACAGAGAGTTAAGTGCAAGAAAATGGAACACGACAGCTGACACATAAAATGGCAAACACAAAAAACAAAAGCAGTACAAAACATGGGAGGGAGAGTTCAACATTATGCCATCCATGTCTAAGCCTCTTGGGCATTGATCCCAAGTGGATGGCCAAAAACAGTATCTGCATTTCTGTTGTGAAACACTTGGCTGCTTTCCATACAGAGACACATTTGACAAATTTAGAATACATTAAGGAATAATATGGGTGAAACAAGAAAATGAATCAAAAAGAATGAATTACATTCAGCTTTTCTTATAATTGGTGTTATTTCAGTCCTGGTAAATGTATTTCAGTAACCGATTCCCTCTGCCCCTGCTGCTCAGTGTTTATGACTTTATTTACCTTTGGAGGTCAGTGCACATGCAATCCAGTTCAGTAGCTGCAGGGTGATTTTAGACGGACAGATAAAAACAAGACACTACTGTATGGGCTATGCTTTCAAGCTGCAATTCATATTTAGACAACCGATAACTACTGGAGCTAAAGCTAACAAAGTATTTGATGGCTGCTGGCTCTACCTTGGTTGTTTATCAATTTAATAACACATTTACAATGCATTCTAACAATAATTATCAGGCATTCAACAAACCTTTGTGTCAATCACCTTCACCCTTTCATCTCTAAACTTAGCCACTGACATCAAAATTGTGGGATTTATGCATGAAAGTAGAAAAGTTAACATTTTGTATTAACAGATTATTTTTTTAATTCAAGCAAAGGATTTTGCTTGAATTTTTACACACACTTCCTTGTTTACATTGAATTTAAAGCTGATTGGTTGAAGGCAAATGTCAGTCTAGGATCAACAGAAACTTGACTATATCAGATTGTCCATGTGTTTTGTGTTAACCCTTTTAATATGGGATACTTTCATTTGTAACTATTAGGTAAGTATAACTTTACTTTGAAGCCTATGTCACGATCATGGAATTGACAAACTGGTTAGTTATGCAAGAAAACTGATGACGTAAAGAAACGGTGATAAATAAGTGACCTAACTGATGTTGGTGTTGAAGCATTACAACTCAACACAGTGCTAGTCCCTGGAACGGATTTCAACAAGTTATAGTGTATATGACCATAACAGATGCCTTACTAATAAGATTACATTTAGCAAGTGATTGATTCATGTAATCACCAGGCCACTAAATCCAGCTCGGCGGTCACTCTTCTTGTTTAAGCATGTTTGACCAAAACCACTTACTTAATAAAATATTATTACATTGAATATTGACAACATCTCCTGTCATTTGCTGAATGCCCATCAACAGTCATCAACATCATTAAAAAATGACTGATTCCATTTTCAGAGAAATAAGTGGAGCTGATTTTCTTCAGGTACAGTAAAATATTTATAGGAATTCTCCACCCAAAAATAATATTTTTTTAATGTTACTTACCCTATATAGTTTATAGTGATGGACAAAAAATGGGTAACACTGCAAAAACATATCTCTTACTTATTTACTCTTATGTAACTAGACATTAACAAAGTTATCATAATACTTTTAAAACATCAGCAGTACTAGGGTGCTGTACCGTATTAGCCATTATAATGTAGTGGGAAGTCAAGCAAAATGACACCTTTTATTGGCTAACTGAGAAGATTACAATATGCAAGCTTACATCATGCCTGAAAAAGGGGCCTGAGTTGCCTTGAAAGCTTGCATATTGTAATCTTTTTAGTTAGCCAATAAAAGGTGTCATTTTGCTTGACTTCTCACTAAAAACATCAGTAGATGGGTTATTCATCTCTGTGCAGTGTGGCATATTGACATGGTGGTAAAATGACTTGTTAATATGAAAAATTCACAGGTCTGATACTAAATACGGAATATCAAGAGAAGTATGTCTTACTTAAGCCACCTCAGACCATTCCAAAGTGAAGTTTTGTTAGCAGGTCAAATTGCAGAGAAGAAGAAACACTTCACTGATGCTTTGTGTTATGTGGTTAAGTGTTATGAAGACTCAAAACATTGTTTGTTAAGGTCTTGTTATATAAGAGTAAATGAGAGATGGATTTTTGCAGTACCTAAAATGCTACCAAAAAATGTAATCTCATTTCTTCATACAGATCAAGAAAAATAAGTTTAGAATATGATAGATTCTAATGGCAACCTGTGCTGCACAATGGTGAAAGATCTGAAAACATCATAAACAGGTGTGGTCGATAGGGGCGCTCTCGCTCCCTTGAACCCCTGTCCACGACTCCAGACACCAGGTAAAAGTCCTCAAGTTGACTTTATTTTCTTGCCACAGTGCACAAAGCACACTCTCCACCACAATACTCATAAACTCACAATAATAAATCACAATAAACAATCCTCCAGCTCCCAGACGCGTTGCCACCCTTCCACCCAGCTCAGCTCGTTGTCTGGGAGCTCCCACAGTCCTTTTATATCTCCTGACCCGGAAGTGTTCCCAATCCCCAGTTCATGTGATTCTCAATCACCTCCGGGTCAGGTAAAACTCTTCTCTTCAACCCGGAAGCCCGTCGCTCTTCCTATGACGAACTTCCGGGTCACAGGGCACAAAGAAGTCCTCGGTCCTCCCTGCAGCTCCCTCTTGCGGCCCCCATGGCATCCAGCAGGGCTGTGCATAAAAACCACATTGTCCATGATGCCCTGCTGGTCTTCTGGGGACCTCCCTGCTGCAAGGAGGGCTCCACCTGGCGGCTTGGGGGTATTGGCCGGGATAAACGGCCGGCCATCCTTTACACAGGAAAACACAATCCAATAATTCTGTGCCTTTCAAATGAAAGCAGGACTTTTGAAAGATGAATGATAAGGAGAAGTGGGTCTTCAATTCAAAAGCGCAGAATTATTGGATTTGTTTTTATCCTGTTTACATTGTTTTTCAGATCTTTTGTCATTATGCAGCACAGAATTACCTGAATGCATTTTCTAATCAACGAAAAATGCTGCCTTTCCTGGTAGTAACTGTTAACAATATTTTAGCAAAAAATACATGCTTTTTGCACATTTACAGCATATGACTGGATAATTGGATATAGGAATTACGCAATACAAGGAACATGAGAATTTTTTTCTTTATTCATTGTCATTTTTTTCAAATTGGTTGCTGATGTGCAGCATGTTTCGTCATGAAAACATCAGATTCACATTTTTTTGGCCATCAATACAAACTATATAGTGCAACATATACAAAAATATCATTTCTGGGTGGAGTATTCCTTTAACATTTATTATACGTAAAGTCATTCATACGAAACACTATTACAAAACATTTTATGAAAACAAACAAAAGCATATTTAAAAACAATAGACACAGCATCTTTCAAAGGCATGTTATAGTTAACAGCTAAAGAGTACACTGGTACAGTGAAGTATATGAAAAGCTTTATAGACAATATGAGGTTTCTGAAGTCTTTTTGGACTCTCAATGGGACAACATGCTGAAGCGCGATTGCCATGTCTGTGGATGGCTGCTTATCCGTTGCTGAGACAACTGCAGGTTCATAACGCAGCAACATAGTGCCACAGAAGCAAATACAGCCCTATCATGGTCGCTCTATAAGCATCTGTCGCCAACGGGTGATGCAAGGAACATTATAAATGCAGGGATCAGTATAACTGAGCCACTGACTTGGCTCCGACTATGCCCATTTGCTGTGATTGTGTATAGGAGAGTGGTAGCTCCTGCTGCAATAAATAACCCTGCTGTTTCTGTTTCAAGTTGAATAAAGCTTTTGCTAAAGTATTGAGAGTCAGGCTCAATTTTGGGGTGCAAGACAGTGACTCACACGTCACAACAGGTTTGCGAAATGAGAATTAGTGTTAGAGAACAGCTGAATTAGGGCTCATTTATACTTCACGCTCAGAACACGTACATGCCCGCATCATGGCTGCCACGCGTTCCCAGCGTTCATTTCATGCGTACTCTGAGCAGGTCCTCAGAAATTAACGCGACGCGTGTGCGAGTTGCAGTACCAGCAAAAAGTCGGGGGGCGCAGTGTGCTAAAAGTCAGAACGTGACGTCAGAGTCTCTGTTTACTATCTACATGTGACAGAAAGCCTCTATGCAGATCCTATGGGGATTGATGTGCGTGCTTCGCTGTTTGATGAATGGTTTGATTGGTGAAGCAAAATGCCGACATACAGATGCATTCGTGGTGCTTTTATATTCAAGCATCGCATATTCCCGATCGTAATGACACGATACATTTTAAAAGTCTCACATACCATCTTTTGTGCCGTCTTTTTTTTCTGCAGCTTCACAACAGCAACGTAATGTATTGCGCTGTATTTGAGCCACTGAGAAAAAAATAAAGGACACGGCGAAATCGTGTATTTTGTGATTAAAGTGGAAATTTCGGCTTTAATCTCGAAATGTCCACTTTAACCTCGTAGTTTACTTTATCATTAAAGCAGACCATCGTAAACATCATCCCAGTTTTTAATCACTACGAGCTTTTTGGACCTGACAGCAGCGGCAAGCAGCAATAGATCACCACACAGAACAAATTAAATGTACGATATTCCAACTCTCTGCACATTTAGAATCCTTCGATTTATACTTTATATCACTTTTATGATGAAATGCATTCAAGTGTGTATGTTACATTTTACATATAATTTCATTTAAATATAGAATACTGTTAATAATTACACATATGGGAGGAATAATTACACACATGGGGGTGACACGGTGGCGGAGCGGTAGCACTGCTATCTCGCAGGGAGTTATGTTGCTGGTATTTCTTGCTTGTATTCCACACTGTGCTCCGGTTTTCTTCCAAAGATATGCAGATTTGGGGATTTGGTGCCGCTAAAATGACGCTAGTGTATGTGTGTGCTTGTATTCACCTTGCAATGAGCTGAGGCCTCGTCTAGGGATTGTTTCTCACTCGTGCCCAATGGATTGATGGATTTAATCAATAAATATCCTTTTTAGAGATATTGCGGTAAGGTGTCATCGGAATTTAATAGGTGCTCTAGGCAATTCACAACACAGAGAAGCCGAACATGTTCTCACCGTGATAATATCTCGCACTGCCACCTGGTGGATTCCTCCAGATTTATGTAAAGTACGCCCGCAAGTATAAACACTACAACGCTTGCGGAGCAGGAGCGTCCGCTGCAGCATGAGTCGCGTCGCGTGAAGTATAACTCCGGCCTTAGATTACAATTTTTATGATGCTAATTGAAATTTAAAAGGCAAGAGGTATGTTATAAATGCATATTTTACCTGAAAAAGTGAATTAAATTTGTTGTTTTGTTTTTTTTTCTTTCATCCTTATTGAACAGCAATACATTATTTTTGGCAGGTAGAGAAGAACATTCCATGAGGTAAAGAATGAGGAATATGAAATACCCTAATCCTGTTCAACTGCAAATTTAAATACAAAATCACATGAATGTGAGGTTTCCTCCTTCATAATTTCTGAACTAGAAGACTCTAGACTCTAAACAAAGTTGTCAGTGCCACATTTATAAAAAACAATAGGGGTGCTAGGGCAAAAGCTGTGTGAACACACAATGTTTTGTTCTCTGATAGTCCATCATCCTCAGGGGATCCATAGAAAATCAACTTAAGGAGCCCTCTTTTTTAAAAGACTTCTGAGGATTAAGATTATTAAATATTGACTTTATGCTGCCAAATCAAATTTGGTAAGTAGGGTGAGTTGTTGTAAGGAGAAAAACTTATAAAGCTTGCAAATTTACTTCACCTAGGCAAATGATTTATTATGGATTTTTAGAAATCTTATTACTATCTTATGCTGTTATATTTGTGTTATTAGAATTATAATACTATAATTATAATTTTTTCTTGTTATATTTGTTTTATTACATCATATTCTATATGATATGTTGTTTTTCCCCCTTTCATTTGTACCCTTTCAAATCTAATAATCACTTCCAGTATTTTTAAAATAGTAATACTGAAGAGTTTATCAATTGTTATGGATTTGTAAATAAATATATATTTCTGAAACAAAATATTATAAAAAAACACAACTCAATGAAATAAATGGAAATAACACAATAATATTCTTAGAAAAACAATCCAAAAAAAACTCATCAATCAATCCTCCACAATCTAACAAAAAGAACTGTATAAACACAGAGCCCCATCTACAATGATACTTTATACAATATAAAACAGCAAATAACATGAAAACTTTGATCGCAGGCCCAGCATGTTTACTTTAGTCTTATATTAAAGGATAATTTCAATGTTTTTCTAGTCAAATTTTTTTTTTCTCACCCATGCTATATATTAATTTGTCACATTACATTGAAGGCTTATTTTCATGTTTGTACTCATGCTACTGCATCTCCATTTGACAAATTCAAGAACGGGCTAGGGTTTTTTTTTAAATTTATAAAAAATATAAAACAATATATTTGAATTTTAAGAAATATGTTCCATAATTATATTAATCATTATTAATTATATTAATTTAAATAAGCAGTGAAAGAGGGCACTATAACTGCTCCACACAAAGCACACCTTAATCCTATCTGGTATCACTCCAAACTTCAAGGTCATCCAAGAGATAAAGAAATGTATTTGCCCTTAATGCACACTCAAACACACCAACCACATGCCGGACCATGTCTCTGGCACATTCCTGACAATCCTAGATAAGATACATCAATTGACAAAAAAATTCTAGTTGGATCATGATATGCCCAATGTCCAAGCACCACTCTCCCTCCAAAATACTAACTAAGAGAATAATAAATATTGTAAAACTGTTCTGTTTAGCCTTATTGATCAACTGGTATTGATCTAAGTACAAAAGGGGGACACTCAACATACACTTTTCTGCAGAAGAAATGCTATTACTTTTTTTTTCACTACCCCAAAACAGCGTTGGGAATATGTTGTAGCCATGGCAAGGAAAACCAATCTGGTCCTTTCCAGTACAACTCTATGGTGAGAGTAGCCTGCTGAAACACCTGATGCTCCTTTCTGCCCATACAGCACTAGGGACTGATGATGATATCTGAACCTGGAAGTATGTTTGAGGAGCCCATAAAGATAAATGTTGCACCGGTTAAAAAGCCTTCCTTCCCTTGGTCTGATGAGCTTAGGCTTGTGAGTTAGCTGATGGCAAAAGCACAATTGGTAAGAGGTAGGAAAGACGGCCAGGGGGTTGAAAGCTGTGTATTGGGAAGGTGAGTATGGAGAACACAGGCAAAAGTAGTCAACGACTACTATGTTAGCAGGCCGTGAGGGTAGTCATATCTGTTATTCTCCCCTTTTATTTTGTTAATTATTCCTTGTCTTGTTAACAAAACCCCTGTTTATTGTTACTTTGGACTTCTTTGTCACCTCAGCAGTCTACAATATTCCACATAAATCACTCGACTTGTTACTATTCAAAAGGAGACGTGGTATATAAGCCTTTTGTGTTCTACGGGTGGCATTTGTTTTTAATTTTACAAGATGATGTGTTCAAATTGTTAATTGTACTGTATTATTTATGCTAATGGATAAAAACAAGAATATTAGTAACACTGTTTTTTGTATTATTTATCTCAAATGATTAGTTCAATTTTTTATTTGAATTTTATAATGATATGTACAGTTAAATGTATCTAAACAGCAACTTTTATTTGTTATAAAAGATCTGTATAACTGTGTTAGCTGAATTTGACCTTAGTTATACCTTTAAGGCTCTGATAACTCACAAGGTTAAAGAAGACAAATTGCTTACTGCCTGAAATAAAAAAAAATACTTTTCATTCTATTTAGAAGAAAAAAAAGATAAACAGAAAATTTTGCTTTACTGAAATGTTCATAATTAACTCTGACATTTAGTCACTAGGTAATATTTAGCTCAGCAGGGAACTGAATGAGCTGCTGTGCCAAATTTCAAGTTGGTCTGAATTATGAAAAATACAGAAATACTTTGAAGACAATAGAACTGTCTATTTAACTACCTAAAATGTATGTCTAAACTGTATGCATATTTGCATTATGCAGCAGTGTAGATGATTTCAAACATTAAGGCAAAAAATTGTAAATGTGCTACCATACTTTAGCATTCAGTGTTTAATCTTAGTTTGCTTTTTACAGAATCACTGATTCAAATGTACCCGCAGGCACTAATGAGCAGTGGCTATCCTTCTAATGATAAGCAATGCAACTGTCCATTTAGTTAATCATGTTTACAGCTCCATTTGCATCCCCTGAGCTTCTGTTCACCTGCAAATATTCTTTAAGCATTCCACGTAATAGGATGGGTAGTCTGCCTGAACACACTGTGACATTAATTAGCTTTAAGTGTTCATGTTCCTTTGAAATGTATACAAATATTAGACTGTATTCATCAATGAGTCCCAAGCTTTGAAACTAATCAAACCATTCATTTTGTAAAACAAAATAATCAGATGGAATTTTTGTGCTTTTTGGCTTAAGATTTTAGATATGTACAAAGTTGCAAAAATGGCTTAAGTAATGAGACAGAGATCGTGAGAAGCCCTGAGAGTGGAAGCAGGTTTTAGGGTGAGTAACGGTGTCACAACCTACCCAAGAATCACAAGATTCACAAGGGCTCGTCGACTATTTGGTGAGCCAACCAAATCGTCGACTGAGCGAGATTGAGTTACAGACTCAAATCAAATGTATGTTTTTATTATATTGTTGAAATAATAATAGTAGCAGCTCACTACTCAAAACACAGGGCACCAGATATTGAACCTGGGACCTTTGGGTTATAAGGCAGCAGTTCTTATCTCTGCACCATTCAAGAATATGTGTAATCTTCCTGTTGATTGACATTTGAGCTTCAGTTTTTAATTCATTGACATCCACATGTAAATCAAATGCTTTTTTTTCCTTTGGTTATATTCTTGAATAAAAGGGCATGTGTTTATTTGATATTTGGACTAAAGTCTTCACACATTATACACTTCACATCATTATTAGTATACCATGGAAAATGTTTCTGTTTCAGGTATGTGTTTGTGGTGGCCCGAGGTAAGAGACCCCAACAGCAATTTATTTTGGTTTATCATTTTAAGTTTGTTTCACCCCTTTGGGACCTCCCGGAGCACAACAAGATAGAGAGGGACTACACCCACATGTAGCGGCAAGTTCAAATACACGTTTATTGAATGCACAGAGTTTTTCTATCCAGGTGGTAATTCTCTCCCCTTGGTCCGGGCTCCCCTCCCAACACACCCGTGATGAACACAGCAGTCCAAAATAAACAAAACACAACCCTCAATTCTTTTTCACACAGCACTCGAGTTGTATCACTCTGGGAAAGCACAGCACTCAGTTCTTATACACACAGCACTCAAATTATATCACTCGGGGAAAACAAAGCACACTATAAATACTATTAAGGGGTGGGGGAAACATAAAAGGGGCAAAAAAAAAATGAATAACTAAACTCCACAAACAATAACCTAATACTCAAACATTAAGAAATAAATAACTAAACAAACTTAAACAGTTCTTGGGCCTCTGTGCTCTCACCGCTAGGCCCTCACTTAAACCAAAATAAATAATCAAATACCAAAAACCTCTGGCAGCGCCCAATGTCCCCTGTGCTCAAATGCTCAGTTCCCAGGTCTCACAAGTCCCGATTCTCCCATGCTGAGCACATTCCCTACATTTCACAACTGTGTCCAATTGCAGCAATCCGGTAATGGTGTCCTTCCTTCCAACCAGCCAATCACTGTTGCTGCTCCACACCGCCATTGCCGTCTCTCCTCCGTCGCATCACGGACCCTACGGCAAAGAGCCAAATAACCATCAGACCCTCTTTTCCCCCTCCTCAGCCATAAGGCCAATGCACACACTCTTAACTAGCTATTAGCAACTTCCCTCTATGCTGACTTGGGATCGCGGGTGTCTGAGTCGCTCTCTCTCTCCATTCTGGTCCGCCCGCAGTTCGATCCGTCAGCCTGGTTCCACTCCCAATCTCTCTCGGCGTCACCCGATCACCCTCCGTGTTCTCGTTCACTTGCCTCGATCGGGTACCTGAACACACAAAGAGAAAAAAGGGACAAATATCCCATGGCCGCTGGCCCTGTCACCGACGCTGCTTTTCCCTCCGGATTTGGACCACCACGCCGTAGTCCACTCTCTTCAGGTCCTGATGACGTCACCCTTGCAGCCAGCAGTAAAACCACTTTACAAAAAGTCCAAACGTTTAGTCCCTTCGCAGCATTTCGGGACACCTTTTTCCCAAACGAGCACCCCCAAACAAACAGCAGCGGCCATCTTAAAACCTGTCTCAACCCTGCCCCAACTAACTTGTCAGTGATTGTCCAGCGAATCAATCGCGTTAGGGGCGGGGTCACACAAGACCTGCATCGCTGTCCAAGGCGCTGCCAGAGTAAAATAAATTAAAGAAACATACACATAATATTTACACAAAATAAAGAAAAAAATAATAGTAATGGTGCTTATCGCGCCGGGACACAACATGTTCAGCATTTCTCGCATTTTCTTTCATCCTACACTTACCCAGATCTTTGTAGACACGGAACACACATGAAATGCATATATTCCAAATATCGATATACTGTATTGTTTACCTTATACAACTCCAAATCTCACATGCAGATAAGCAGACTTGGCTTGAACTGGGAGAACATTTTGCCCAAGTTGAGCCCCGTGAAAGTGAGGAATGAGACAGCAGGCTACTTGCTGCTTGTGCTGATCAATGCTTTTACAAAACAAAAGATGCTGATGGAGAGGTGTGAAGGGATTTAAGGTGGGCTGGGATTACAAGTTTTTTTGTAGGTTCCAGGAATTCTAGTGTTAAAGAGTTATGCTCCATCTATCGTTCCATTTCACCAAGACAAGTCATGATATAAAAAAAAAATCACTTTTAAAACTGAAATACTGTATATGACTGGGTTCCATCTAGAAATGACAGCCCAGTCCAATGCTATGAATATAGACAAAGAGAAACATATACACACAGAAAAGCAGAGGGCCAAGGACAGTTCCATGAAGAATCCCTTGTGTGAATGGGGCCTTCTGTTGCCAAGAATGACAGACACTTTCCTGTCAGTTAGATATGATGTAAACCACTGGAGGGCAATGCAAGAAATGCCCAGAATGCATTCTGAGCAGTAAAAAATCAAGTTTGACAATATCATATGTCTCACTAAGGTCTATCAAAATTAATATTCTGATTTGCTCAGAGTCTGCTTCCATAAGTGAATAATTAGTTACTCGATGCAGAGCAGTTTCAAAGCTGTGCTGTGCCTTTGAGCCAGAATAAAAAAGGTTTCATCAGGTTATTACAAGTTAAGCAACTGATGAGTTGGAAAGCCACAAAACACTTGAGAACTTCAGATCAAAAATATGAGTGAGACAGAGGCTGAAAATTGTTCAAATTGTCAACATCAAGAATGGATTTGCTGAGGTCAGAGAAGCGGTTTTCAAAGTAGCTTGAACAAAGCCACGTCAAGAGATATACCTATTTGTAACCAATGTTCCCTCTAATTTTTTTTCTGCCGTGTGGATGTGCTTATAACCTGAGCAGTGTAATAAATCTATTGGGCTTTGTATGATTCATGTCATGTCAACGGAACCCACTGATTAATCAAAACATCCACATCCAACAGCAAAAACAGGTCATTAAATAAGGTCTTTTCTTTTGTTGATTTTATGAAAGTTTAGAGTAATATACCAGTTACAGTAAATCTAGATTGCATCATTTTAAGACAAATTTTCAAGTGTACCGACTTGACCATACAGTCAGTATAAAAATTGTATTACTCAATGAACAGCCCCTGTCCTGCATACCATTGTGTCCTGGAATTTGCATGACTAATTTTTGGCAATTTCATTAATCATGTATGACCACTTCACTGGAATGATAAAATGGTATTTTGCTGTTCATGAAAATCTGTTTTGTTGTTCGTGAAGATTCTATTCAAAATGGTCAAATACTTTTAATTAGTGTTTTTTCCTTAGTGTTAGTTCAACAAAAATGATTGATATTAATTGTATTAAACCATTAATTCATATACCAGTACTTACTATTGTAGCTTATAATATTGTACTCTAAAATGAACAGTTGAATTTCTGTATCTATAACATTTGCAATTAGACACATAATGCACATCATGCATTACAACATCTTTTCACTCGACAGTCAAGTTAAAATTTAAAGTATTAAGTCAATTCATAGAAATTGTGTTATGCATGTTACTGTAATGCTCACTTGGTTATTTCTGGTGCCAGTCTTTCAGTGAAAGCCATTGTGTGTACACCCTGTCAGGACTGATATTCCGTCTACTGTCATTTTAAGAGTTAATTCTCATGAACATGTCTGAATGAAACTCTTATAGATGGTTTCAACACCTTGTTTTTAAGATGTTCATCAGACTGAATCCCCATTCACAATCTGCATTTGATGAAGAAAAGTGGCAGTGGTATCCAGAAGACATGCTAGGTCAATGAATTGTTCATCACTCAATGCAAATTGAAGTACATCATTAAAACACCTTCATCAAGCGGCGTTTCACTTTTTCTGCAATCACAAACTTTCTATTACACATTATCAGAACTGTTAAAGAATACTGCATATCTGGAAAGCAGTGCTGCTAATTATTCTTTACCAATGTCAAAATCTGATATGTCAATGAATACTTCCAACTCAAAGACTCGCCATTCCATCAATTCATTTTCAGGGAAATGGTCTTGTAGATATAGACACAGACATTCGATGAATCTACTCAATAGGGCTCATGTTGATATCCTCATCATTGACAATCATCATGGCAATCTCTCTATTCCAGTAGGCAATTTCAATAAGATTCTTGTCACAGTGTTTATTGATTTTTGCTGTTACAATACAAAGTGCACCAATGGTTGTAAGATTACTTTATTGCAGCAGCTTAGATGTTAGCCAGTTCACCAATAACTTCAACACAAGCAAAGCAGCACAAAACTGTGAGTTCACTAATTTCTTTAGGCAGAATTTATTGATCTCATCATTGTGAATGTTTACCTGCTACTTGCAGTGTTTGACTAACACTGCAATGTTTTTCATTAGTGATCATGTAGGAAAGTGTCTTGAAAGCCATCTCACTTCATTTAGTAGTTTAAAAGCTCAAATGCTGGCACATCTGCTAATTCATTGAAATCTGCTTTATTTACAGAAGACCTGGTGAATAATGTGTAGATTGTTCTAAGGAATGTCTCAATATCTGCTGTTAAAGACACAGGTTTATATGCATGTTCTATGCCCAAATCTTCACCATGAGCAACTGTGAAATGCTACAATGAAGCATTGCTTTAACTACATTTTTTTCCCCAAAATCATTGATGTTTCATCTGAACTGAACATAACTATTTTCTGCATGTTCTTTGTGTTTTCTTTATAAAGCTTCTTTATTGCAGATTCTATTTACCTGAAACTTTGCATACAGGGTAAACATTTCTGTCACAGATATATCTGTGTTCTTGTCTACCACTAGCATGTGGAATTCAGTATTATGCAGCTCACCCATGATATGTCTTTTTTAACTATGTCATTAATACATTCTACAAACTCAGATGCACTACTCTTGCTGCCATAACATTCAGGAATTGATATGTATTTTGCCATGTGATCATGTATATCTTGACGTATAAAGGTGGATTCTTTCATATTCATAGCCACAAGTATGTTATCAATAAAAGTATTCACTGAGCAGCTTATGCATTTTTACACTCTGCTAACTCTTGTCTTATTTCTCTATCACTTGCACTTTCTGTAAGCATACACAGCAGGGTTTCTTGTCCATTGGTGATGAAGCATAAAAAGGATAATGAACTTATATTACTGAAATTCTTAAGGTTTGTAAATTTATAATGGAAAAATGAAGAAATTTTTCTCAATCAGCAGTGGAAGAAGTAATACAGCCAGATGCAAGTTGAAGTAGTTTATCATCCTCGGGGAACAAAATCTTCAGGTTATCATGGCCACGCTTAATCACTCTGCCATAGTATATATTCTTGACATAAGGTTAATGAATCTATTTGTAATGTAAGTTTAATCACAAATATCAAACACAGTAAAGAAAGTATTTCTTTGGAATAAAATAGTCATGTTGCATTTGACTCTTTGATTAGGCCATGAAAATAGATAGATAAAACAAAATGAATGCATGAATGAGCTTTATTTCGCAGAATATTTAGCTACCTGAAGTGTAATGTCCAACAACCCAGCCACAGGGGATACCGGTGTGTTTCTTCATGCCAGTCCCAAGTACTGTTAGCCAGCAGATTGCTGGCAGAAATTGGGCTACTGTTGGCCAAAGAAGGAGAAGAAGAGGGAGGAGACGTGTCTGGAAGCAGGAGAAGAGGAGAAAGATAAAGAGAGCACAACTGAGGGTTGGAATTTTGAAAATTGGCAGTATGACTGGTAAGGGGAGAGAGTTAGCCGATATGATGGAGAGAAGGAAGGCTGATGTATTGTGCGTGCAAGAGACTAAATGGAAGGAGAGTAATGCCAGGTGGATCGGAGGTGAATTCAAATTGTTTTATCATGGTTTGGATGGAAGGAGACATGGGGTAGGAGTTATTCTGAAGGAACAGTATGTCAAGAGTGTGTTGGAGGTGTCAGACAGAGTAATGATTATGAAGCTGGAAATTGAAGGTGTGATGATGAGTGTTGTTAGTGCATATGTCCCTCAAGTTGGGTGTGCGGTTAATGAGAAAGAAGATTTCTGGAGTGAGCTGGATGAAGCGATGAACAGTGTACCCAAGGGACAAAGAGTGGTGATTGGAGAGGATTTCAATGGACATGTTGGTGAATGGAACAGAGGGGATGAGGAGGTCATCGGTAGGTATGGTGTCGAGGAGAGGAATGAAAAAGGTCAGATGATAGTAGATTTTTTGCAAAAAGGATTGACATGGCTGTGGTGAATACATATTTTAAGAAGAGGGAGGAACATAGGGTGATCAAGAAGAGAAGGATAGTTAGGGCAAAGCCAAGGATCAAAAAGTTGAAAAAGGAAGACTGCAAGGTTTAGTTTAGGGAAAAGGTAAGACAGGCGCTGGGTGCAGTGAAGAGTTAACAAACAGCTGGGCAACTACAGCAGAACTAGTAAGGGTGACAGCTAGAAGGGTGCTTGGCGTGACATCTGGACAGAGGAAGGAGGAAAAGGAAACCTGGTGGTGGAATGGGGAACAACAGGAGAGTATACAGAGGAAGTGGGATAGTCAGAGAGATGCAGAAAGTAGACAAGAATACAAGGAGATAAGGCGCAAGGTAAAGAGAGAGGTGGTGAAGCCTAAAGAAAAGGAATATGTTAAATTGTATAAGAGGTTGGACACTAAGGAGAGAGAAAATGACCTCTACTGATTGGATAGACAGAGGGACCAAGCTGGGAAAGATGTGCAGCAGGTTAGGATAATCTATACTAATAAACGGCAAAGCCCTCACTCACTCACTCACTCACTCACTCACTCACTCACTGACTGACTCATCACTAATTCTCCAACTTCCCATGTAGGTAGAAGGCTGACATTTGGCAGGCTCATTCCTTACAGCTTCCTTACAAAAGTTGGTCAGGTTTCATTTCGAAATTCTACGCGTAATGGTCATAACTGGAAGTTGTTTTTCTCCATTTACTGTAATGGAGTTCAGCTGGAGGGGCGGAGTTTCGTATGACATAATCATGCCTCTCACGTAATCACGCATTACGTAGAAAGCCAGGAAGAGCTACAAAACGCACTTTAGAAAACATGCATTATATAATTAAGAAGGCAGCGAAACAATTAGAAGCAAGCGACTGACATATAAAACCATATTCAGCGGCTCACGTGAACTGACGCAGTGCGCAGACAAAAAGTAACACTTCCAAAGAGTGCTGAACAAAAACCGAATTACACTGCTATGCTCAAATAGATAAACCACACGCAGTGGCGCGATAGCAAAGCATTCGCCTGTGGCGCCCACGTCCGAGGTTCGATTCCCGAGAGGGGATGCACTAAGTATGTACGCGCGCTTCTCGATTTATTTTAACCTCGCATCCCCTTAGTCTGAGACGTATGAAAACGCATGCGGTTAACACAGAAAGACAGATCACCTATTCACCTATTGAAGCTTCATGAATAATGGATACTTTATTCGCGATCAATGATTGTTTTGGTAAAGCCATACTCAGTGTATTCATTAGATGAACGGTAAAAAAGTAAGAACGAGGGGACGGTAACTTACTGAAGCACACAAGCAAAACCACAATAGCACGCGGGCTCGATGTACTGACTTGCGCGATCACATTCCAAAAAATATTTCTTTTCAAGTTCTATTTAGTCCATATGAGTCAAACTCAAAGCCCACGGGCCACATCCGGCCCGGCGTGTAATTATATCCGGCCCGCGAGATCATTTTATATACTGTATTATTGTTATTAATGGCCCGGGTATATGAAGCGCTGGTAACACAATAAACTACAGATCCCATAATGCAGCGCTTCAGCAGAGAAAAGTTGATTCTGAAAATAGAGCCTTTAAAAACCGATGGGAGGCTGAGTATATGTTTACTGACATTGCCGGTAAACCCGTGTGTCTCATTTGTGGAGCTAATGTGGCTGTAATTACAGAATTTAATCTTTACAACGACTGACAAACACAGAATGTAACTTGAACACAACACATCGTACAAATACGACCCTGATTGAAACAAATAATGATAATCGAATCCTTGATCACAGCAACACTCACAAAGCAATTACTGTATATTGACAATCATGTTACGTTATTTTTAAAATGTTCCCTTTTCTTTTCCATAGCTTCTTTAACACACTACGTCTCCACTGCGAATATATATATATATCCCGATCTACATACTCTCAAATA
>JANRMT010062825.1:21336838-21415043 GCA_026402145.1 Polypterus bichir lapradei | reverse complement strand
TATATATATATATATATATATATGATGTGTATATATATGTTTATATATGTGTGTGTGTGTGAGTGTATATATATATATGCCAGCAACACTCATGACAATGACAAAACAATTATATTGTCAATCATGTTACGTTATTATTAAAATGTTTCCTTTTCTTTTTAGTTCTCTGCTGCCAAACGCGGGTATTTTGCTATGTGTATATATATATATATATATATATATATATATATATATATAGTGTCGCAGTAGGGGGCAGTAGCGCTCCCTTGAACCCTCAGGTACCACGCCAAACACCTGGTAAAATTGCCACAATAATTATATTTATTATAATAATGTGCACCAAGCACCCTCCACTCCACTATATTCATAAATAACAATAAACAATAATAACCACAATCCTCCACTCCCAGACGCGTTGCCCTCCTACCACCCAGCTCAGCTCGTTGTCTGGGAGTTCCCAGAGTCCTTTTATTCCTCCTGACCCGGAAGTGTTTCTGCCCAACAGTTCCACAAGTCCTTATTCCTTCCAGGTCAGAGTAAACAGTACTTTTCTTCACCCCGGAAGCCCGTCGCTCTTCCTGTGACGAACTTCCGGGTCATGGTGCACAAATGAGTCCACTGGCTTCCCGACAGCGACTCCCAGTGGCCCCCAAGGTATCCAGCAGGGCTGTGTATAAAAACTCCATAGTCCATGAGGCCCTGCTGGAATTCGGGGCCCATATATGCTCTCGGGAGAGCTCCTCCTGGCGGCCTGGGGGTGAGGGCCGGAGTAAAATGCCGGCAATCCACCACAATAGATATATATAGATATATATATAGATAGAGAGAGAGAGAGAGAGAGAGAGATGACAACAACACTCATATCAATGACAAAACAATTACATTAACAATCATGTTACGTTATTTTTAAAATATTTCCTTTTCTTTTTCATAACTTCTTTAACACACTACTTCTCCGCTGCGAAGCGCGGGTATTCTGCTATTTATATATACCTGTGTGTATGTTTGTATGTATGTGTATACACACACACACACACACACACACACATACATACATACACACACACAAATTATATATATGTGTGTGTCTGTGTATGTATGTATGTATATGTGTGTGTATATATGATGTAGATAGGTATGCATATATATATATGTAGATATGTATATAGATATGTATTTTGCTATATATATATATATATATATATATATATACACACAACAATTACATTAACAATCATGTTACGTTATTTTAAAAATTTTTCCTTTTCTTTTTCATACCTTCTTTAACACACTACTTCTCCGCTGCGAAGCGCGGGTATTCTGCTAGTAAAGGATAAAGATGGAAACATACTCACAAGCGAGAAGGGTGTGTTGAGCAGATGGAAAGAGTACTTTGAGAGGCTGATGAATGAAGAGAATGAGAGAGAAAGAAGGTTGGATGATGTGGAGATAGTAAATTAGGAAGTGCAACAGATTAGCAAGGAGGAAGTAAGGACAGCTATGAAGAGAATGAAGAATGGAAAGGCAGTTGGTCCAGATGACATACCAATGGAATCATGGAGGTGTTTAGGAGAGATGGTAGTGGATTTTGCAACCAGATTGTTTAACACTTGAATTGCCAAACCCCACGAAAAAACTCGTAAATCCAGCCCACCATAAATCCGTCAGCGTCTTTTGTCCTGTAAATGTGCCGATAAAGACAAGCAGCAAGCAGCCTGCTATTCCATCCCCACACCGCCGCAGAACGTTCAAAAAGTTCTCCCAGCTCATGCCTTGATTATCTGGGAGTGAAGTGCTGGAGTTTTAGAGTTGAAATAATAGATCATTATTTGGAATACATGCATTTCATGTGTGTTCTGTTTCTACAATCATCTGTGTAAACACATCATTAAAACAGAAACGTTTTCATATTTTAGTAATAAATAACAAAATGTAGACATAAACTATATAATGTGTGAAGCCTTAAGTCCAAAGTTCAAATAAACACTTTCATAAAAGGTTCAAGGATGATACAACAGTTTCCGTGGGACAGCAGTAAGAATTGCTGATTTATAATCAAGAGTCCCTCGGTTTAAGCCTGACTACCTTGTATATTTACCGTTTTGAATAGTGAGCTGATCTTATTGTTAATATTATACAATAGACACATACACTTGGTTTGCATCTGTAACAGCCTGTGTACATTTATAGTACTTGTAAAAGTTAGAGTTTTTTTTTCACTTTTATTCTTTCAGTCATGATCACGATACATACTGCCACCTCCCTCAGGGATCTGACGCTGTTAGTTTTTATTTGAAACTGGGAATAACTGTAGATGTGAGCGGTGTTTTGAGACAATGGAACTGGACGTTCTCTGATCTGGATGGATAAAAGCAGACACACAAACGCTGGTGAATCTGCTTTATTCGTATCTCACTGTCACTTGATTTTTTTTATTCAGTTTTATTGAGTTATCCTGCTTACGCTGAATTAGTATGCGCCTTATGGTCCATAATATCAAAGCCGCACTGACAGAAAACTGAGACATAGGTATATATAATATATTTGGAATTATTCATTTTATGACCTGTATAGTACATTTTGGAAAACATTGTGGCACAGATGCAACATTATTCATATTATTCATATTCATTAGCAAACGATCTTGCACTTGTAATCAGTGACCGCATGTTTTTTGTTTTTTTTCAGATCTTGTCCAGCCTCCACTTTTTGGTGCATGGTGCTGTTTCTTTTGTACTCCAGGGGAGTACATGCAGAGGAAAGAATAGTACAGAGAAGTCAGTTCCGCACTATATAAAATCATCAAATTCAAATGGTAACAGTTCCCACACACCCAAGGCCTCTCCTTCCTATATTTACGACATGTGTACCTGTTGCAATATACACACTTCTATCTATGCAACCATCTTAAGTCAATATGAATATGAATAAGTTTAAATTTAATTAAAGTTCTGAAATTTGAAAACTGCGCTTAGCTGGAAACAGATTTTCTTATATTTTTAAATTTTACTATACTCTTTTTGGATTCTACAGTTAAAAGCACACTACTTAAATATTGTAATTAAAAAGTCATCTAATTTGTTCAACCCCCAGATGGGATAAGCTTTTCGAAGAAACCCTTTAGCCTTTATCATTCTCTGTAAAATTAATAATATGATACTTTTTGCATATGTAGCACTATTTAACAAATAAAACACAACAAAATAATGTGTATTCTATTAGCCACTGCAGATTTTTAGGGATTAAAAATCCCTGCTACTATAGACAACTACAGATAGCCAATTTACACCCCTGCAGCTAGAGCTGTCAGTGTAACTACAAACTATGGACAGACCATTATTAACTAACGCAAAAACAGTAAATGGTGAAAAAATATATAAAAAAATCTCAATTGTACAGAAAATACACATATATACACTGAGACTTTTTTTCTTATGGTTGACATTTTTATTGTTCTGTGTACTTCCCCAAAATACAGAATCTCACAAGTAGAAAGTCATACTTAAACGGTACATACAGTATATATGCATACGTTTATAGGATCATTACTATTATTTGCAGCAAGTAAAGTGAAACTGTTATTTAAAATGTGTAAATCAACATTCAGCTCATTTAGTTGTAAAATGTCTAAACTTTTACTTTATGAGGCAACTAGGTCATTTATGTACAAAGCTCTTAACCAGGCAACAATACTTAAAAATGTGTGGCAATTAAAATGTGCTTTTTAAAAAGACTTAAGATAATTAAAATTTAATTCATCATAGGCCATCAGATATTCTTATTAATAGTCAGAAAAACCCAAAGAACTTTTCTTAAGCTAGACACCAACAGTTTTGTTGTAGTACAACAAGTATAATTAAAAAAATGATTTCAGCTCTCTTTCATTATACACATTAATGCAGCAGATTGGAAAAATAACTATATTAAATGCAAACAGATACACTTACAAGACATCTGTTATTTGAGAGAGCTCAAATAAAAGATTAGTTCCATGATACTGACTGCATCTTTTCAAGATGTTTATTATCTCCATGTAATCAAATGGCTACATATGGCAAATTTCTTAAAAGCAAATTATGTTTGGCCAGTCAAAAGTGGCTTGTGTGAACATATAATTTGTAAAAAACTGTTACCTGGGGGTCAATAACATGACATTAAATTCAATACCTTGTAGATTTTTCATTAAACCATTTAAAAAGTTATAAAAAATGTATTGCCCATTTATAATGTTTAAGACTGCTACATTACAAATATAACAACAACACTGTGACAAATAGTTATATACTGGAAATGATGGTCAGTGGCAGTTTCCAGCTGCACGGAGGTAAAAACCCCAGACATGAAAATCAAAAGGCAAAATTTCAATTTTTGGTGATTAGTTAGAAGGGACAAAGGCCACAGACACACAATTTGCTACAGTAGAATGCCTCAGTCATATGTCATAATTTGGCTGATTGAATTAAAAATATGTCATTTTTTGGTCTGGAGATCAAAGCAAACATCAGCTACCAAAGCACTTGCCTAACAAATATTGGTCAGCAAGAAAGTAAATATCATATTCAGTAACTACAGCATAGAAATTTGTATGAAATTAAACATTAAAGGTGGTCCAGCACTCAGTCCTTGAGAAATTAATAGTCAACACATGTCAAGTCCTCTTCAAATGCTCAAATTTAAACTGTTTCTTTAGTGTTCTGGAGACTACCAAGTTTCGCTTGAAAGCTTGACTGTATAGAATCAGATGCATCAATGAGTTGATCAACTGCAAAGATAGATAGATAGATAGATAGATAGATAGATAGATAGATAGATAGATAGATAGATAGATAAATTTGATTTGTCCCCAGGGTGAAATTTGGGTATTTACAGACGCTCTTCAAATAAATAAATACATAATACATAAATAGATAAATAAATATAAATACACACACACACTATGGTGTAACACACACCAGAATGACTAGTCAGTTTTGTTATAATTCAGTCCAGACTGCATCCTATAACTGAGCTTGCCCTTTTAATTAGCTTGATGATTTGGCAGGCCTATCTTGAAGTGATGTTACCAGCCCAGCACACAACAGCGTAGAAAATTGCACCGGCCATCACAGAGTTATAGACGATGTGAAGGTTGTCACTTCCCATATTAAAGGAACGCAGTTTCCTAAGGAAGAAGAGTCTGCTCTGCCCTTTCTAATATAGTTCCTCTCTGTTCCGAGACCAGTTCAACCTGTCATTCATGTGGACTCCAAGTACTTGTAGGAGTGCAACACCTTGACATTAACTCCCTGAACAGTGACTGGACATCGAGGCACTTTGGTGCAGTGAAAGTCAATGACCAATTCCTTGGTTTTGTAGCTGTTACAGTGCAGACAATTCTCTTTACACCAAGAAACAAAGTTCTCCAGATGACTCCTATACTCTGTCTCTTCCCCCTTGACATACTCCATAAGTGCAGAATCATCTGAGAATCTCTGCAAGTGACATGGCCAAGTGTTATATTTATAGTCTGAGATGTGCAGAGTAAACAGAAAAGGAGACAGGCCAGTCCCTTGCGGTCCTGCAGTATTGCTCACATCCGTATCAGAAACGCAGTCCTTGAGCTCATATCAGATGTTCCATCATATTCAGACATGGTCATCTGTAAATGGAGAGACTTCATCACAGGGCTGGAGACTTTAAAGTGAGATTTCTGAAACAGATACCATTTTCTGAGCTCACTAAGTAAGTGAGGGATTCAAGATCATTAACAAAGCTCTTTAAAAAGTAACAGGAAATGGGGGGGGGGGGGGGGGGGTGAGCGGTTGAGGAGAATTACTAAAGCACATGTGCATCTGCCACCAAAGCTCCTGTGGTCCCCTCCTGCAGTTTTGACTGTTTATCTTTTGCTTTTTTATTGCCAATTTTAAAATACTTAATTGTGCATGCAGTGATGAAGCAAAAAGATAATTCACTCTCCTCAAATTAAAGCTGTACATGTGAAGTTTCATTTGTTATTAAAAAATCATACATCAATACTGAATACAATGCAAGGGACACACCAATTGCAAATTAACATCACTTGGACAAAAAATAAAAATAAAATTTTATGAAATACTGACTATGTATCACACTGTAAGTGCTCTGTCCACATGTATGTTTTAGTAGTGTGCCAGTTTCACACCAGTTCATTAACTGTTGACTTAGTAATGCCACTTAAAAGAACAGGGAAAGAAAGCGTGAGAAACACAAAACACACCTTTCAAAACAATACAGAGCAGCTTCCTATGTTATATTTGTAGATTTGTACATCCGTGACACTTTTCTTAACACTGATTGTTGCTTTCAGCATTAGTTCTTTTTTTATAAAGATATTTCTAAGGGGTAAGGCACAAAACCTCAAATAGTGTGTTTGAGATTAAAAACGGCATGAGGCTGGTAAACTTGTACACTTTATACCATGTGTTCATGGTATTATTAATATTGTACTGTACAAAGATTTGGGACTAAAAACAGTTTTCCAAAATGTTTGCCACTAGCTTATTTTTTAGAATATTATTATTCCATCTGCCAAACCACTTTTGCTTTTCACATGTTTGTGAAGTCTCATGACCAGTGCCTATGTCCGTTCAAATGGTGCTTAGTAAAGTTATAGAAATTACAAGTAAAGTGGATCAGAAATAGGGAAAAAAACACCTTCTAAAAACATGGCTCTGAAAGTCAAACACATAAAATCTATTTCTTTTGTGTAGTGATACATCAGCTAAAAACTTGTTATTCAGTGGTGATCTACTCATGCGGTACACACATTCAAATGAAAACAACAAACTGCTGAAATGAAACATCACCGAAAGTTTGCCATCTGAACCTCATAGATCTCTTTTGATTTATTGGCTTCACTTAAGTTCCTGTGCTAATTTACCAAGTCCTGAAGAGCTGTCTACTTAAATAACTCTTCTAAATTATAAAAACAGATAGAGGTCACCAAGAGAGAATTTTCTTTTACTCATACTCACCCATTGCTAAATGTTGTTTTCATTTAATAAGATGGCAACAGATAGAAAGCAGAATGCTCATTCAAACATTCCTCAGTTTAATAAACCACATTAATCAAGTCAGCAGTAAAATCGAAAGTGAAACTAAATTCCCTTCAATGTTCTGCACTTTTAAAAGGTTCAAACCACCAAATCAAAAGACAAGGTGTTTGTCAGAAACTTGTTAATGTATTGACATTATTTATATATATTTAAATGCACTTTTGTTTTCATTTATAATGTATTAGTTTACATTTTTATGGTTGTCTCAATGTTCTCATCATACTGCTATTCTGTGGGGTTGTTTTTCATTGGTCCTGCCTTATAGAATTAAGGATCCATCTTGATTACATTAATTGTGGGATGTTTGCATTATAAAAGAAGGACGAAGCAATTGAAGATTATGGGCCTTGCTCATGGGCTCAACAGAATGGAGTCACTGGCATTTACAAAATTTGAACCAGCCACCTTCTGATTGCCGGTGCAGATCCCTAGCCTCAGAGATACCACTCCACCTCACATTTGTTTAGGAACAAAAAATAATTAAGTAATGTTTTTTGGCTTCATTTTCATTTTAATTGTGTTTTGAAATTTTACTACTGATCTAATGTTTTAACTTACCTGTCTTAATATTTCTAGCCATTACTCCCATCAAAATTTAAGGTAATCTATGCCATTTTCTAAAAATCTTTATATTGCTCCTATTTCACGACGGAATCTGTGTATGTGCGAAGCTTGCATTGCTTAGCTCAAAATTTTTAAAAATATCAATCACTTATCAGCAGATTGCCAATTGTGTTTAAAGAACAAAATACATTTTGATTCTGATCTGTTCCATTTCCTTTGCACTGCGAAAATCATTCTGGGACATTCCTACTTTGGTGTCATATTATTTCATTCTGATGAAAGATCAGTTGGTAGAGAGATGCACTGCTGTCATTAAAGAATGAACCTGTTTGGCTGTGATGTTTGGATATCCTATGACATTCAAAGTACCACTCTGTATTCATTAAAGAACATAATGTGTGCCATTAAAGCACACCTCATACCAGTACAACATTACTTCTATCACCAAGTAGAATCAATTCATGGCCATCCATAAATTTTCAATCTGGCTCTCCAGAACCAGATATCAGTAAGGCTAAGTTAAGTTACTACAGTCCTCCAGTGTCTATATTCCTTTTCTTCTTCTTCTTTCTCTTCATCTTTTCACACTTCAATGTGGGATCGATATGCTTGATCAACCTTCTCCAAACAGCTCGGTCCTGCACCTCCTCGCCAGTCTTGCCCTTTTTCTTCAGATCCTCTTTTACTGTATCCATCCACCTCTGCTTCACCCTCTCCTGATTTCTCTTCCTCTGCACTTTCATTTCCATCCCTCTTTTCAAACATATTCATTCCATCTCCTTATCACATGTCCCTACCATTTTAACCTACTTTCCTGTACTTTCTTAGGCATTTCTCCCACTTTTGCTGAACCTCTGATTGTTTTATTCTGTCCTTTTTTTGTAACTCCACACAATCATCTCAATATTCTCATTTCTGACATATTTAACATCTTCTATTGCATTCCCCTGCACATGTCTCAACTCCATACATCATTGCTGGTCTTTCACTACACTCCTATGTTTTATCTCTTAGTCTAATTCTCCATCTTGGTCTACCACTGTTCCTAGATATTTAAATGTATCCACTCTTGTCAGTAGCTCTCCCAGGAGGGTAACTTCTCAATCCTGATCATAATTAAATCTCATATATTCTGTCTTCTTCCTATTTATCTTCAATCCACTATCTTCCAAAACTCTTCTTCATTCTTCCAACTTCCTGTCCACTTCCTAATTTCTGGTGCTACACAACTCAATATCATCTGAAAAAAGTCTGCACCATGAGTCAATATATCCATAACCAAATCAAAGAGGTAAGAACTTAAAGAAGATACCTGGTGCAGACCTACTCTAAGTGGGATCTTGTCTATTACTCCAACACTGCTTTTACCGTAAGGACATTCCTCACATACGTCTCTGGTACTCCTTTCTTTCTCACACGCCACTAAACCATTTGACATGGCACTCTATCATAAGCTTTCTCCAAATCAATAAACATCATAGGCAAACCTTTCTGTTTTTCTCAATGCTTCTCTATGAGCTGCCTCACTGCAAAGAGTGCATCAGCTGTTCCTCTCCTTGGCATAAAACCAAAATACTCCTCCCCTCTCTTCAATAAGCCTACTCTCTATAATTCTTTCCCACATTTTCATTATGTGTGACATTAACTTTATCCCTCTATAGTTTCCACAATCCTGAATATTTCCCTTGTCCTTATAAATGGGTATTATCACACTGTTCCTCCACTCTTCTGATATGCTGTCCTCTTCATAGATCTTCTACATTAGATCCTATAACACAAATACTCCCTTTTCCCCTAAACACTTCAAAACTTTGATTCTTATTTCATCCAGTCCTGTTGCTTTTCCATTCGTCAATCTTATCAGTGCCTCCTTTACTTCCTCCATGCTTATTATTAGTACCGTGTTATTATCAACTCTACAAACACTTTGTTATTTTATAACAGGAATTGAATTGGGTTGGATACCAATCTATGGAAAATATGTTATGTTAGTAGCACTTCTGCCATTTTAAACTTAAACACTAAAAAGATTACATCTTAATAAATAAAATTCATTCTAATAACTGGTGGCTCAGCAATTATCACCGCTGCCTCATCAGTCCAGGTCACCTTTATGCAGGTTCTGGCTCAATCCCTGATTACATGCAGTTTGCACTTATCCCTCATGCCTGTGTAGGTTTTTTTTCTAGGTTTTGTGATTTTCTCCAACATACAAAGAATGTACGTATTTGATTAATTTAAAATATTGTAATGGCTTGGTATGAGTGAGTGTGCCCTGCCCTGCAAGGGCCCCTGCTTGTTTCCTGCCTTTTATATATTTAAATATAACAAACGTTTTTTGAAATAATGGGGACAGTTGATAAAATAGCTTTTGGAAAGAGTGTTATTACTGAGACACTTGTATAGATTTAAATTTTTTTTTACTAAGGCATAAATGTTTGGCAAATGTACGAAAGGTATTTTTATTTTACATTGGCTTTGGAATTAGTACAGAGATCAAAATCTAGTCAGTCTCCATTCATTTCTGGTCAGTAAATAAGGCAACTATAAGCTCTATTATTTCAGTAAAAAGAGGAAAATATAAATAAAATTAGTACTTATTGCACAGGTTTATTACACTATATCTATGATTGTAAATCTAATGATAGTGTACTTTTATAAAAATGTTACTATGGCCTATATGAAAACATAAAGTAATATTAGTGTGTTTTGTTTTGTTTTTCTAGATCACATAGCAGTTCAGTATGTGAGCTCTGAAACCACCTTCTCTTTGATTGGCAAGGGCTGCCTTGAAAGAAAGAAAAATGATAAAAGAAAAGCTATTGCTAATAAATTTTATATTAGCTTGGCATGTTGGTTTATACTTTTCACTTTCTATAATAGCTGCTCTGCTCAGCCAAACAAAGGTGTTATGAAGCATTTGAGTGATTCAGGCAATTTGTGTGCATTCACTGCTTTTTATAAAATTCACAGAACCACAGTACTGACTTGTTTTCCTTTTGCAGAAAAGCTTGCAATTGAAAACTGATATTTAATGTGTTTCTCTCTTGTAGTACAATTTATAGGTCACAGTGGATGACTGTGTCAAAATAACTTATTTTTAAGACATATTTTGTGTAATGTTTGTATTGCAAATTTACAGGACACCTTTGGGATTCATTTAACATTTCTGTAAATAATTCCCCATAAAAGGCAGATTTCAATAATAAATTTTAATGATGTGGAGCAAACACACACACACTAACAAATTTGAATTCTGCCTTCCAAAAGGATTTCTGATATCTTATTGAGCCAGTGTCTATGTGTTCCAGCATTTGCTTAACCTGTGGTCATCTTATCTTCCAGTCTGCTCAGATTTTATGTAACAGATCTTGAAGTGACCTTGACTACTGTGTTAATTCAACTAATAATAGCAATACTTTGTGCTGTCATTTCTTTTTCCATGTGCGATGTGTGAACTCTGCAGAGTTTGATTCGCCATGACTTTGGCAAAATAATGGAAATGTTTAGGAACTTCACCATACTCCACAAAATGCATTGCAGATAATGGGGAAGAGGAACTGAACTAGTTTTCAGAGGGTTATAAAGGTACAGTGGTCTTTTAAGTGTTCCTGAGGGTTAGGGAATCTGCTGTCAACTATGTTGGACTGATTATTGTGCCCAAATGATCTGAGCTTTGAGGCAGCAAAGACAACCAATGTGCCATCGTGCCTAAAAACAACAAAAGACACAGGTAAAATAATGACAACAAACAAAATACTAAAAACTAGCAATAGGATACAGAATTTATATAATATATACGGTATATCATTGTGATCACAGACATCTAGTCTTGGGGCACATATCGGCAGTACTACGAAGAGGTAGCATGAGAATAGCTCTTTCTAGTGTTTGAAGTTGTTGCTCATCTATGCATGCAGATACTTTGCACACTTTTCTTCCAACAAGAAGATTGAAACACCTTGTAAACAGTAACAAATCTTTCATCATCATTATTATTTCCCTGGGTCTCATACTGACTTGTAACTGCATGTGGCTAATTATGCATGGATAATGCATTATGGGGCACTGGCAAAAACGTTTATGTAAGAAGCTGTACAGTGAATTTCCAGGAAAATATTTGGCAAACAAAGACAGTGGCGAACATAGCATTTTTGTTGCATAAAATGCTGAATTTGGACGATCAGCTCAAGTCAAAACCTGAACAAGAACCTTATAAGATGGCTCTGCCCCCTTCTAACATTTCAAGGGCATGTCAACAGTAAAAAGCAAAATCTGGTGTTAGACCAGATCTAGCTTCTCCTATGTCTTTCTCCACAAGGTGGAGTCAAATCAAAAATCAAATCGAGTGTCTCCTATATCCCAGCAGTTGCTTGTTTTTTGTTTTTTTCCCTTCTTTAGCTAGACTATTTTGTATGTAAACCCTAGAGAGCACAATGAAAAAAAATTTGGTAGAGATATTATTTTGTACGTAGATAATTAACTATATTGTATGTACCCCATGATGAATGAAAAGATGCTTCTCTTTGACATCACATGGTCGAGCTGTGAGTCTAGTAGGTGGAGCTAGACCTCATCTGTAGCAAGAACCTTTTAATAAAAAGACCTATGGAGAGCATGGGGTTCATTTACTTGTTCAGACAGAAGTACTTTTCTGGAAAAAATCTCTGGCCTCAGTGTGTGGTTCTGAGCGAATCTTAGGAAAGATCATTGCCCTGATTAGCTCATGAAGTTGGGGAGCAAGAGATATTTTGTCTGATATACAGAAGAAGAGAACAAAGGCCAGTTTGTACAGAAGAGAGGAGAAATGTGACATGGAGCTTCAGCATTAGAGCACAGGTGAGGAATGACACTTAAGTTCTACAGCTATGTAACAAACAGTCTTTTTATTGGCTACCAGTATTGTCTGAATACTAGTCGATTCCTTCATTGCCCCTCTGAGTTATTACAATATTTACTATTAATTTTGTGCAGTTTAAGTGACTAGTTTATTGTCACAGAGCAAGTGGCAAAAACACATTCATTTATTTCCTAAATAATACTTACTGCCAATGTAATTTTACATTATAATAAAAAATGGAGTAAAAATAAAAGTCTTTTTAATATTCATTGTTGTATACAATACAATACAATACAATACAGTTTATTTTTGTATAGCCCAAAATCACACAGGAAGTGCCGCAATGGGCTTTAACAGGCCCTGCCTCTTGACAGCCCCCCAGCCTTGACTCTCTGAGAAGACAAGGAAAAACTCCCAAAAAAACCTTGTAGGGAAAAATGGAAGAAACCTTGGGAAAGGCAGTTCAAAGAGAGACCCCTTTCCAGGAAGGTTGGGCGTGCAGTGGGTGTCAAAAGAAGGGGGTCAATACAATACAATGCACAGAACTGAACAAATCCTTAATACAGCATAATAATACAAATTTTAGAAGCACGGAGCAGAATTTAACTGTAGATGATATCCCATAATAAGATTTGGATATTTTTAGAGTCCTGGAGACCTCATCCATCAAGCTTCCTCCCCATTTGGCCACGGCTGAAACGTTGCTCGGCCAGCCAATCCGATGAAAGGACCCCTTTTTCCCATGATTCCTGTGATCCTCCATCAGGGATGACTTTACCATAGGCAGGCAACAACTTGGCAGGTGGGTTGTGGCACCAATTGCCACATTTGAGTACTGAGAACAGAAACAGAATAGGTGAGGGTTAGTAACAAATTATAACAATCATGTTACTTATGTTTTAGTGCTAATGACTAACAACAGAGATGAAGTATGTACAGTTAATCAGCAGCTCTAGTCAGGATATGCTAAACTGAAGTAGTGAGTTTTCAGCCGAGATTTAAAGGCTGAGACCGAGGGGGCATCTCTTATAGAAGCAGGAAGACCATTCCACAATTCAGGGGCCCTGTAACTAAAGGCTCGACCTCCCACTGTTATTTTATTAATCCTTGGAATCATAAGCAGACCGGCATCTTGAGATCTTAATGTGCGCTCAGGTTTGTAAGTCATGATAAGTTCAGACAAGTAAGCCGGACCTTGGCCATTTAATGCTTTATATATTAAAAGGAGGATTTTGAAATCTGCCCTAAACTTAACCGGGAGCCAGTGTAAGGATTTAAGAACTGGAGTTATGTGTTCATATTTTCTTGTTCTTGTAATAATTCTTGCAGCCACATTTTGGATTAACTGGAGGCTGTATAAAGAACAGTTTGAACAGCCAGTGAACACCGCATTGCAGTAGTCAATCCTACTAGAGATAAATGCATGAATTAATTTCTCACAATCCTGTTTATTTAGAAAGCGCCTTAATTTCCTAACATTTTTAAGATGGAAGAAACATGTTTTGGACAACTTTGTAATATGTGCTTTAAATGACATGCTAGAATCAAAGATAACTCCTAGATTGCGGGCTGATTCAGTAAAATGAATTGGGATTCCAACTGAGTTAAATGATGACAAAATATTGCTGTGATCAGCGTCATTCCCTCCAACAATTAACATCTCTGTTTTATCTGTATTTAAAGACAAGTAGTTCTCATTCATCCACTCCTTTAATTCACTAACACAACTAATTAAAGACAACATCAGAGATACTTCATTTGATTTAAATGAAAGGTATAACTGGGTGTCATCTGCATACGAGTGAAAATTAACATTATGTTTCCTAATGAGAGATCCCAGAGGAAGCATGTAAAGTGAAAACAGTAAAGGTCCCAGCACTGAGCCCTGCGGGACACCATATTGAACTTCTGTGTATAATGATGGAGTACTGTCAGCACATTTCTGTACGTATTGGAATCGATTTGATAAATAAGAACTAAACCAAGCAAGCACGGGGCCTGTAAGCCCAACATCGTTTTCTAGCCTGTGCAGTAAAATAGAATGGTCAATGGTGTCAAATGCTGCACTTAAATCTAACAACATAATTACAGTGGAGTCTCCTTCATCAGAGGATATCAGAATGTCATTTACAACCCGTGTTAGTGCAGTTTCTGTACTATGACCAGTGCGAAAACCAGACTGGAATTTCTCAAATAAATTGTAATGCATAAGGTGTGACTGAAGCTGACTGGCGACTACTTTTTCTAGTACTTTAGAGAGAAATGGTAAATTTGAAACATGCCTATAATTATTTAGTATGTGTGGGTCTAGGTCTGACTTTTTAAGTAAAGGTTTAATGACTGACACTTTTAGTGCATCAGGTACGGTGCCATGCAGTAATGAACTATTGATAATGGTTAAAATAGTTGCTGCAAGAACATCCATGGCACTTTTTACTAGTTTTGTTGGCACTGGATCTAGGGAACAAGTAGTGGGCTTCATTTTAGTAATTAAAGTTAAGAGTTCCTGCTCAGTTACAGGATTAAAATTACTAAAGTGCTGAATGCAATGTGCAGCAGGGTCTGCTAAACTAGTATTTGCTTTGTACTGTGATGCTGAGATCTGGGATCTTATATTTTTAATTTTCTCATTGAAGAAGTTCATAAAGTCTGTACTGCTAATATCTGTTGGTATTTTACACTGTTGATCTGAATTCCCATTTGTTAATTTAGCCACTATTCTAAACAGTACCCAAGGATTTTTATTATTGCTATCTATTAATGTAGAATAGTATTCTGAGCGAGCTTTAAAGAGGGCTTTTTTATATTTATTAACACTCTCTGTCCATGCAATTTGAAAGACATGTAGCTTTGTTGTTCTCCATCTGCGCTCCAGTTTTCTACACTCTATTTTAAGAGCTCGAGTATTTTCATTAAACCAGGGAGAGTTTCTATGTGCTTTGATCACTTTTGTTTTAAGGGGAGCCACTGTGTCCAGAGCATCTCTCAATGTCACATTATAATGTGATGTTAGCTGATCTAAATTGTTTTCCACGTTTACATTTAATATTAACTGATCTAAATGGTTTTCCACAATTACACTCGACTTACTCAAGGTATCTATAAATTTTGAAGCAGAATTACAATCTAGATGTCGCACTGTCTTTGTTTTAATCTGTGAGTGCGTTGGCATGGGCAGAACTAAATCAAATGTAATTAAGAAGTGATCGGAAATGACTTCATTTAATGGAGTAATATTTAAATTTTGAATTTCAACTTTGTAAGTTATAATTAAATCTAATGTGTGGTTATGATTATGAGTTGGACCTTTGACAATCTGACAAAATCCTACTGAATTTAACAAATAAGTAAAACATTTGCTAAAAGTGTCAGTTTCCACATCAATGTGTACATTAAAATCCCCCATCAGTACTATGTGATCATAATTTATAGCCAAATCAGATAGAAGGTTGCTAAATTCAGTCATGAACAATGAATATGGCCCTGGTGGTCTGTAGACTAGCACTATAATTGTGTTGGAATCTGTTTTAATATTTAAAATGAATACCTCAAAGGATGTAAAGTTGCCTAAATTTTTAGAAGTGATTTGCATTTTGTTACAATGAATTATTCCAAGGCCTCCTCCTCGACCAGAATCTCTAGACCAATGAAGGAAAGAGTATCCATCTGGTGACGCCTCAGCTAGGGGAACAGTGTCACATTTACTAAGCCAAGTTTCAGTAAGAAGACACAGATCAGATTTTGTACTTAATATAATATCATTTACCAAAACAGCTTTAGTGCCAAGAGAGCGAATGTTCAATAAACAGCATTTAAAAGTGCATGGTTTTTTCTGAACTGGTGATATATTTTTTGTTTTAATTTGAAGTAGATTTCTATTACAGATGCCCCTGGTGGAGGGTCTGGTTTTATCCCTTGGTCTAATTATACACCTTATTTTTTTTATAGTTGTGTATATGAGATTTTACTGCTGGTGGTCATCTAAAATATAAACTAAGACTGACAATGTGTTGTGGACGTTGACCTGGACACAGACAGGCAGACACGCTCATATCACCCAACACACATTTAATTTTCATTCCCACTTACAGTTCAGTACTCACAACCCCACAGTCTCCAAAGTCCTGGCCACACAACACAATGCCTTTCCACTCTTCAGGCCACCTCCTTGTCTTCCTTCCGACGTCGTCCAACTTCCACCCGACTCTTGTCCCACTCTGAAGGGAGGCAGCCCCTTTAAATAAGCACCCAGATGTGCTCCAGGTGTTTTCCTCGCAATCTCCCACCGACACGCCCCAGTGTGGCGGAAGTGCCGGCTGTCTCCCCAGAAGCACTCCGGGTGTCCCTGTTCCTCATCCCCCCAGCACTTCCTGGTGTGGCGGAAGTGCTGAGATCCAGAGTCTTCCAGGTATTGGGGTCCCCCTGGCGGTAATCACAGGTCCCTACAGGGTCGAGCTTCCCAGCTCTTTACCCGTGGCCCCCATGGCGGTCACCCCCCTCGAGGTCTGGAGGAGGCATAAGCCCTCCTCTGGTCTTCTCGGGCGTCCCGGCTGGGTACCACCCCCATCCAGGTACCACAGTGCCCCACCACCAGCAAAGACACGTCAGTTGGAGCGACACGTCCCGCGAGGGCAACTCCTCCCTGAAGTGGGTCCTACTACGTGTCCAGGGTCCAAGCCAGCACTCTGGAATGTACCTCTTCGGCACCCCCTCCGAGCTTTTTGCGCCCCTTTGGATCGAGCTGCTCGCGCCTCCGTAGCCCCAGCCAGCAGTGGGGATGCCCCATCGCAAGCGAAGAATCCTCCAGCGAGGCGTCCTGTCCCGTGAGGGCAGATTCCCAACGAAGCGGGTCCTACTGCTCGTCCAGGGTCCGGTCCTGCAACAAACAGAAACAAGGGGGCAGAGCCGCTGCCTGGACACCCTTTCCTGGCGTCCCTCTGTGCCACGCACTGGCAGCGCCCCCCCCTCAACTGGCACTCTGGCACTTGCCTGTTCGGCACCCCCTCTGTGGGTTCTGTGCCCGTCTTGATGGGGATGCTCTCATTGTCGTCTCCCCCACCGACTCCAGGGCTTTTCTCTGCCTCTGCAGAGGAGGGCCTTTCTTATCAGAGGAACCGACATTCTCCCCTCGATTCCCTCATTTATTCTAGGACGCTATAACGGTTTGAGTCTCCCTATGGGAAAGGTACAGACACTGTCTGGTTTGCGTCCCTACAGAACGACAAGAGACTGCTGCAGGCTCGGGCGTAGGGCGCTAGGACCCAGGGCACTCGTCAGCCCGTGTCCTGCCAACCCTCTCGCTGTCTCTCTCCTCCCTTCGCACACAGCACTCACCATCGCATGCAGTGTCGGAGAACCCCCTACTCGATACTGGTCATTCGGATCACGGCCAATTTCGGTGGGCTCTCCTTTATGCTTTACAGAGTCGGCTCTACTCACCATCTCCGCAGTACCGCTCCGGCTAAAGACTCTGGCGTCGCGCCGTTCTGACGTCACTGACGCAACTGCCTTCCCCTTCAACTTCTGCAACTCAGCACGGAGGGCACCCAGCACCTGCATCATGAACAAGTACAGAAAGTCAGTCGACAATTGACTTACCTGGTTGTCAGTCATCTTCGCCGACTGCTTCCTGCGAGGCTCCTCTAGCCCAATCGGGTCTCTCCCTGGCACGAGACGGACGTTCCTTGGTCCCGCCTCTATACATTCATTGGCGGGCACACAAGACACGCCATCCAATCCCGTGCCTGTCTCAAGGAGGGACTTCCGGTCCACGACCATCTTGGCTCTCGTCCGCCTGGTGCGGCGACATGCTGGCTCTTCGGGTTGCAGTGTCTTCTTACCAACAGCTCTCCCTGTCGCTGCCGCATTTTCAAAGCGCCGCGGTTCAGCGTGCGGGCGCCATCCATGTGGACCCTGGCAGTCCCTGCCTGTAAAACACAAAACAAGCTCAGCCCACCCAGGCTGGCTGCCGGCTCGCAGGGACCGTAATTCCCGGATCCCATCTGACCGAAGTGCCACGCCATCCCGGACGCCTTCAGCGGCAGCACACTCACAGGAGCCCGCTGCACTCCTCAAACGCCCATCAGGGCTTTCCCGCACCAGGTAGGTCCTAGACTGCGTTCCGGTGGCGGTCTGGGGTTTTTTTCCCTTTCTTGGGGCCGTGAGCACTCCGCACCCTCGGAACGTGTGCGGGGGTGCCTGCTGCTCCGGGCCGTCCACAAAATATTTGTTTAGGGGTCCCCGTTTTGGAACAGATGGATCACCCCATGTTGGACGCCATTGTGGACGTTGACCCGGACACAGACAGGCAGACACGCTCATGTCACCCAACACACGTTTATTTTTCATTCCCATTTACAGTTCAGTACTCCCAACCCCACAGTCCCCAAAGTCCTGGCCACGCAACACAATGCCTTTCCACTCTTCAGGCCACCTCCTTATCTTCCTTCGGACGTCGTCCAACTTCCACCCGGCTCTTGTCCCACTCTGAAGGGAGGCGGCCCCTTTAAATAAGCACCCGGATGTGCTCCAGGTGTGTTCCCGGCAATCTCCCACTGACACGCCCCAGTGTGGCAGAAGTGCTGGCTGTCTCCCTGGAAGCACTCCGGGTGTCCCTGTTCCTCTTCCCCCCAGCACTTCCAGGTATTGGGGTCCCCCTGGCGGTAACCACAGGTCCCTACAGGGTCAAACTTCCAAGCTCTATACCCGCGGCCCCCTGAGCGGTCGCCCCCTCAAGGTCTGGAGGAGGCATAAGCCCTCCTCCGGTCTTCTCGGGCGTCCCGCCTGGGTACCACCCCCATCCAGGTACTACAGTGTACTGTATTTTTCTGAACAAGTAATTTAGGAAATCACTTATGGGTTATGATTATATAAACAGCAAAAAATTTCAAAATAAATACAAAATTGAATGAGGGTATTTTTGAGACTAAGAAGGGATGCTCCAGATGGCAACTGAAAACATAGACCGGTTTTTGTAAGAATGATTTATTAACTATGCAATTTGTTGGGATGCATTGTACAAAATAAGATTATCTTGTCCTGATGTTTCGAAGCAGAGTGACTTTATTGTTATTGCTCAGAAAGCCTGTTGACAGCCAAAACAAAGCAATTTTGTTTATTAGTCTTCAACTAACAGTTGACCTTTTGCAAAAAAGAAACGTGTCCGACATTAACATTATTAGGATAATAAAAGTGATTGAATTATGACTACCAACATCGCCCAAGACAGGAAAGTGAAGCAGCAACCAATGAATTTATAAGAAACAACATAAGACTTATTTCCTACAAAAATATCAGACTCATCACATTTCACTTATTGTAAATCAAAGTAATATTTATGAGAAAACTTCTAACTTCTGCTCCAGGCAAGGTCAATGATTTACTATGTTATTATTTATTTTGTTAGCTTGACTCTCTATTCATTTTTATTTCAGTATAACCCCACAGAGAGAAACTTTTTTTTTTAACTCCCATATGATTATGAGAATCTGGCACCCACTACATCAGTACTATGGAGAAAATGGTCACAATATATTGAAGAAGAACATTTCTCTATATCTGAACAACTAGACAGTTGGTTTGACAATAGCGCTCATTGTAAACCGAGTTTGTTTGGTAAAATCAGATTATTAGTATTATATAAAATAAACAGGCCTATGCAAAATTAATCTCTAAGGAAGGAATGTTTAAAGTAAACACATGTTTTTATATACTGTATAATTAAAATATTAAATATAACTACACAATTGTTTTCTTAATATTTTTTAGGAGACTGTGTTCCTTTATTGTTGGCAATGACATCCCTTAAATATTCTATAACTCTGTGATGGCCAGTGTGATTTATTTGCACTGTAGTGTGCAGGGCTTTTAACATCACTTCAAGAGAGACCCACCAAATTAACAAGCTAATTGGGCAGACTCAGTTATGGAACACACTCTCGGCCTTCTGGAGGTGGTAGCAGCAAATGAAGATAAATCTGATTGTTATTATGAATAAAGCTGCAATCCTCTTTTTGACAGAGTAGCATTGAGGAATATCAGCCAATAAATTACTTCGCAGAAGTGTTTTAAGAGACACTACCCATGCTTCTTTATACCAATGGCATACCTGACTCGCTGTGATGACTGTGATGCTTTTTATCTTTTGCCAAGTCAGAAATGTTTTTACTTTACAGAAATTACGGTGTATATTTCTTTATTATTAGTATTAATTTAATGGGCTTCTATAAAAAGACAAATCACCTCCTTTGAACAACTGTGGACAAAGGAAAAAGAGGGCCAGAAGCACTGCCAGGACACTCACCCCGAGCGTCCTGCCGGTCTCCGTACCGGCAGTGCTCCTGCCCCCTGCCGACGGCCCCTGACTTGCCTGCCAAAGTCCTCCGCCGCAGGTTCCATGCCCGTCCTCTTGTTGTCCGCGGGACCGCTTTCGCAGGCGGCTCGTCCAGCCGCCCAGGGGATTTCCTCTGCCCCCGCAGAGGATGTCCCTTCTCCGGGCGCTCGCACCCAGCGAGACGCCCCTTCCTGTCGGAGGTACCGGCATTCACCCCTCGGTTCCTCCTTCTCCTCTTGGACGCCCTGACGGTCTGGGTCTGAGCATGGCAACAGCTCAAATCCAGCCCCGTCTGTGTCCATGCAGAGCGACAGGAGACTGCCGCAGGCTTGGAGCGCAGGGCGCTAGGACCCAGGGCACTCATCAGCCCTTGTCCTGCCAGCGCCTGCGTGCTCACTCTCCTCGCCCGATCGGCCGTCTGCACCGCCGCGTCCGCTGTGGGGGGATCGCTTACTTGAAGTCGGTCCTCCTTAAATAAGTCGCGACCATATTCGGCGGATCCCCCTTTATGCTTTACGGGGACGATACAACCTACCTTCCCCGCCGTGTCTCGATTGCCAAAGGCTCCAGCGTCGCGCCGATCCTCCGTCAAACGCGGCGTCTCTCCCGACGCGACCGCCTTCCCCTCCAGCTGCTCCAAGTGGAGCACGAGATCACCAAGCACCTGCATCAAAGACGGCTCGGCGGGCCGAAGGGATTCCTCCGACACGCGCCGAGCCGCTGGTGGAAAGAAAGAGACAGACGTCAGTGAGCTTACCTGTCCATCAGCCTGCCTCCTCTGGGCCACTCCCTCTGGCCCAATCGGGTCCCTCTTTGACACGAGACTGGCGTTCCTAGGTCCCACCTCCATCCAATCATCGGCGGGCACACCAGACACACCAACCAATCCCGTGCCTGTCAGCGGGCGGGACATCCGGCCCGCGGCCATCTTGTCTCCCCTGCTTTGGGTGCGGAGACGTGCCTCCTCGTAGCTCCGCAGCTGCGGCGATTCTCCGAGCCGCAGCGGCTCCGATTTTGCAGCCTCCTCTGCTGCTCCCGTCGCGCTGCCAACAGCCCGTGGCCCGGTGTGCTCCTGCCACAGACGCGGATCCGGATCGTCCTTCCCTGCAGGGAAAAAGGTAAGCGCGACCCCGAAGGGCCGATTGCTGCAGGGCAGGGCACTCACCTCCCGGTTCCCGTCACTCCGAGGCCCCTGCCTCGGTGTGGCCTTCGGCGTCGCAACGCCGGCCTGGCTGTCCTTCCCGACAGCGCGACCCTCGTAGCCCGCTGCGCTCTGGCGACGTCCGTTCTTCCTCCGCACCCGGGGATGGCCATTTTGCGGTCCGGCGACGGTCTCTGGGGCAAACCGCTCCCGCGGGGTTGTGCACGGGCCGCTCCCGCGGCCAGTGTGTGGGGTCCGCTGCTGCGCTGGGCCATTCACAGACTTGATGAAAGGAACTGCAGGTCCCCGTCTTGTACCAGACGGCCCATCCTGCCGGCTACGCCACTGTGAACTTGGCCCCGGACACAGACAAACGGACATCGTTGGCTCCACCACACACCGTTTATTCACAATAATATTTACAGGAATTACGTGCACTTCACAACCCCAGTGCCTCCAGCACCGATTCCCCAAAGTCCAGGCCACACAGTTCCAATGCCTTTCTCCTGGCCGCCTCCCGTCCTCTCTCCAGCTCTGTCCTCTTCCACCCGACATCCACTGCTGACTGGAGGGAGGCGGCCCCTCTTATGGGAACCCGGATGGGCTCCAGCTGCTCCCCGGCAATTAATGTTAGCCACACCCCTGTGTGGCAGAAGTGCCGGCTGCGCACCCGGAAGCCGTCCGTGTAGCCCCTGTCATCTTCACCCCGGGGCTCCAGCCCCGGCCGGGGACCACACTATCTATCTATCGTATCTCTGATGTTGTCTTTAATTAGTTGTGTCAGTGAATTAAAGGAGTGGACGGATGAGAACTGCTTGTCTTTAAACACAGATAAAACAGAGATGTTAATTGTTGGACGGAATGACGCTGATCACAACAATATTCTGTCATCATTTAACTCAGTTGGAATCACTATTAATTTTACTAAATCAGCCAGCAGTCTAGGAGTTATCTTTGACTCTAGCATGTCATTTAAAACACATATTACAAAGTTGTCCAAATCATGTTTCTTCCACCTTAAAAATGTTGGGAAATTAAGGCGCTTTCTAAATAAACAGGATTCTGAGAAATTAATTCATGCATTTATTTCTAGTAGGATTGACTACTGCAATGCGGTGTTCACTGGATATTCAAACTGTTCTTTATACAGCCTCCAGTTAATCCAAAATGCGGCTGCAAGAATTATTACAAGAACAAGAAAATATAAACACATAACTCCAGTTCTTAAATCCTTATACTAGCTAAATTAAGTTTAGGGCAGATTTCAAAATCCTCCTTTTAACATATAAAGCATTAAATGGCCAAGGTCTGGCTTACTTGTCTGAATTTATCATGACTTACAAACCTGAGCGCACATTAAGATCTCAAGATGCCGGTCTACTTATGATTCCAAGGATTAATAAAATAACAGTGGGAGGTCGAGCTTTTAGTTACAGGGCCCTAAACTGTGGAATGGTCTGCCTGCTACTATAAGAGATGCTCCTTCGGTCTCAGCTTTTAAATACCAGCTGAAGACTCACTACTTCAGTTTAGCATATCCTGACTAGAGCTGCTGATTAACTGTTTAGACTGCATCTTTGTTGTTAGTCATTAGCACTAAAACATAAGTAACATGATAGTTAACATTGGATACTAACCCTCACCTATTCTGTTTCTCTTCTTGGTACTCAAATGTGGCACTTGGTGCCACGGCCCACCTGCCAAGTTGTTTTGCCTGCCTAAGGTAAAGTCATCCCTGATAGGGGATCGCAGGAATCGTGGGAAAGAGGGGTCCTTTCATCGGATTAGCGCTATTTCAGCTGTGGAATGGCCAAATGGGGGAGGCAGCTTGATGGCTGAGGTCTCCAGGACTCTAAACAAATCCAAATCATATTATGTGATATCATCTACTGTTACTCCGCACTTGTAAAATTTTTATTTTTATACTGTACTGAGGATTTGTTCTGTTCTGTGTATTGTACTGTATTGTATTGACCCCCTTGTTTTTGACACCCACTGCACACCCAACCTACTTGGAAAGGGGTCTCTGTTTGAACTGCCTTTCCCAAGGTTTTTTCCATTTTTTCCCTACAAGGGTTTTTTTGGAGTTTTTTCTTGTCTTCTTCTTGGGGGCTGTCAAGAGGCAGGGCCTGTTAAAGCCCATTTCGGCACTTCTTGTGTGATTTTGGGTTATATAAAAAATAAATTGTATTATATTGTAATGTATTGTATTGTATTGTATGTATCTATCTACTGTATCTAACTACTATTAAGGGGGACACTTGGAAGCCCTAGCAGATTCATAACAATTTGAAATTAATGTGCAGAAACAATTAAAAAGCTTAGCAGTTCATTGTTTTACAGTATATAGCACACAATTTTAAATACTAGTAGGTTATTAATCTTCTAGTTTGTTTTCTTTGCAGCACTGCTGAACTGTAACCTTCAGGGCTAATTCATACTTTAGTGTTGTAAATTTCCAGCGTTTGTTTGCCGTTTTTCCAGCGTTATCATGTTGATTTGCAAGCATTTTTCAAGCGTTTTTCAGGCAGTTTTCAAGTGCTGGGAAAATATGAATGATGTCATTTCCATTTTGTAGGTCGTGAGGTGTTGTTGTGTTCTGTAATTATAGTTGTTTTTCCAGAAAATCTTATTTTACTTTATTGCTTTTAATCCTGGCAATCAGAGGACTGCTACTGAACAGAAGTTGTTGTCAGCATTGTGAATGTGCATATTGGGCTCACCCTGTTCTGCAGAAAAGGGAGTCACGAGGACAAATCTTGACTCTCTATGAAGCAAAAATCATCCTGAAAAATTCCAGTATTACACACAGATGTCGATAAGCATGTAAGTTATTTCTCATAAAAACTGCCTGCTGCTGTAGGTGTAACACCAAGCAAGTGGCTGAACCAGTTGTCTAGGAACAGCTAGTGAGGAAGGAGTTATCATACACATTTGCAATAAACTGAAAAGATTTGAAAATACTGTATGTTCAATTTATATACATTTAATCCTGTATGGGCATATCAGATCTCAATGGGGAAAAAATCATACTAGATATCTATACTGATATGGACTGGGTAATGTGTTAGGAATAAAAGGATGCCACATCGGTTGATGAAAATGAATATTATCAACCTACAAAGGGCTGAATTCAAAGACACCCCGAAAATCAAAGTGAAAAAATGATGCGGCAGGCTAGTCCATTTTGCCAAAATGTCAATGCAGCAACACCAAATCCTATTCAGTAGTTTTTATGGCCCCCACATGCTCATTATGAGACAACAGATGGTGTCCTGGGGGATCTCCTCCCAGATCTGGACCAGGGCATCACTGAGCTCCTGGACAGTTTGAGGTGCAACCTGGCGGTGTCGAATGGACCAAAACATAATGTCCCAGAGGTGTTCTATTTGATTTAGGTCAGGCAAGCATGGAGGCCAGTCAATGGTATCAATTTCTTCATCCTCCAGGAACTGTCTGCATACTCTTGCCACATGAGGCCGGGCATTGTCGGGCACTAGGAGGAAACCAGGACCCACTGCACCAGCATAGGGTCTGACAATGGGTTCAAGGATTTCATTCCGATACCTCATGGCAGTCAAGGTGCCGTTATCTAGCCTATAGAGGTCTGTGCGTCCCTGCATGGATATGCCTCCCCAGACCATCACTGACCTACCACCAAACCGGTCATGCTGAACGATGTTACAGGCAGCATAACATTCTCCACGGCTTCTCCAGACCCTTTTACGTCTGTCACATGTGCTCAGGGTGAACCTGCTCTCATCTGTGAAAAGCACAGGGCACCAGTGGTGGACCTTCCAATTTTGGTATTCTATGGCAAATGCCAATTGAGCTTCATGGTGCCAAGCAGTGAGCACAGGGCCCACTAGAGCACATCGGGCCCTCAGGCCACCCTCATGAGGTCTGTTTCTGATTGTATGGTAAGAGAAATTCACACCAGTGGTCTGCTGGAGGTCATTTTGTAGGGTTCTGGCAGTGCTCATGCCCAAAAAAGCAGATACTGGTTCTGCTAATGGGTTAAGGACCTTCTCCGAGGGGCCCAGTCCAGCTCTCCTAGAGTAACTGCCTGTTTCCTGGAATCTCCTCCATGCCCTTGAGACTGTACTAGGAGACACAGCAAACCTTCTGGCAATGGCACGAATTGATGTGCCATCCTGGTGAAATTGGACTACCTGTGCAACCTCTGTAGGGTTCAGGTATGGCCTCATGCTACCAGTAGTGACACTGACCGTAGCCAAATGCAAAACGAGTGAATACACAGCCAGAAAAGATGAGAAGGGAAAAATGTCAGTGGCAACAAAGACTCACCAAATTTGCCATGCTTTGCCTCAAAAAGAAAATGGTGGTGTTAAGAAAATTTCATAGCACAGCCGTGAATATCCCAGATGATGAGAATAAGGAAACAAGGTGTTAGACAAGGTGAATTCTGGAAAATAACACCAAGTTTAATGTGTATCTTCACCAGGTGGTATCAGTCCAACACATTTTAACTCCAAAACATGCCTCTAAAACCCCTAACACCATGATTTTAACACTGGCGGATTTGCTGTGCATATCAGGTAATTTGTCTTTGTGGAGTCATCAAATTTTGAACAAGTCTAAATGAGTTTTCCTATAAGTATTCCAGTTTTTTTCATACATAACCAAGGATATGCATTCTTCTTCTTCTTTTGGCTGCTCCTGTTTCCTGTTTTTGGGGTTGTCTCATTGTTGCCCCTCTAGTGCACCTGTTCTTAATTTCATTAACACCAAAGCAGCTGAAACTGATTAACAATCCCCTCTGCTATTTAACTGACCAGATCAATAGTCCCGAAGTTTCATTGACTTGATGCTATACTCCAATTAAAAGTGTTCCTTTAGTTTTTTCAGCAGTATACTTCCAAAACACTTTTTTGTTTTCTTTAACCATTGTTTTATGAGTGTTACCAATGATGGCCAAAAACACTTAAAAAATGCTGCATATAGGAGTTTTCTAAACCGTTAAATGCCAAAATTCTTTGGTGTGAATAGTGTCATTAAAAATAATGGCAAATAAATTTTTCAAGCAGTTTAGGAGCATTCTGGTCTAGCATTTAAACACTGGAAAAACAATAAGATATGAATCGGCCCTTATTTTATTTGATATATGGCTATATCTTGTCTCTGATACAGGATTCAAGAATTGTAGTCCTCCTCAAAACAAAAGTAGCTAGAGCACAATGAAACCTGGCATCTAAAGTACAAAACTGCACCTTAGAGTGTTGGGGACCACAAATGAAGACCATAAAAATGGAGTGCTTGGTTTCTAAAAGAGTGGAATAAAGACTAATGACAGGAGATAAAGAAATTGAAGTGAATAACAGGGATGTCATATGTTACAGGGATACAGTTTATTTAGTGTTATCTCTAGCAAACTCACAGCAGTAGGAACCTGGAGCAACTGGCCACAGAATTTACAGTGCAATAAAATCATTTAGGGACATCTACAAGTACCTAAAAAATGTCACATTGTCTTCTTCATTTTGATATTAATCACAATATTTTTTTTCTGTCATAGGAATAGTGGAAATATTTAACATGCATTTAGATACATAGATGAAGGAAATGGATGTAGAATTATTTATTTTTTAAAGAGATGAAAAAATTACTTGCCTTCTGTTCACAAAATTGACATTATTTACTACATGGAAGTTCTACAACATTTAGTGAATAAAGGAATAAAAAAGCACATACCAGAAGCTAATCAGTTCACCTCATTTATAAACAGACTGCAGCAACTCATTACTGTTTTCAGAAACTTCTTTATTAATGGCTTGCAGGTAGATATAACAGCAGGAATAAGGATATGTATTGAACAGCCCATTGGGAGAGGTTGTTTGGATGGGTGTTTTGTGGCCCCAGCTACCTGCCATCTACTTCCTTGGTCAAAAGCAGCTACTTTCATGTGGATCTAACACTGTCATCTGCCTTTTTCATATATTTACACCACTGGCTCCACCTTGCACCTTACTTGGGCTCAGGGACCACACCTTCTGGCTCATGTTCCCAACTCAGTGAGATGATCCAAGCCAGGATCTTTAAGGAGACTCGGTGGTGACGACACACCCCGGCTATTACTCTTTTCTTCCATGCTCTGTACTGGCTCATTTTATGACCAGGTTCTAACACCAATGATTCCTCTATGCAGTGTTGTTTTCTTCCTGCTCTTACCTTCTTTGTATCAGAATTTTAGTTTCTAAAGATACTGCTTTATATCTGTCATGCTGTGCAAATTATATTTATTACTTTCTAAAAAAATAATGTAACAATGAAAAAATAGCTGTAAAACCTGATAGGAATTACACATTGGTGAAACAGTTATTACAGCTAATTTACACCTTGATTAAACAGGAGTTTGAGTTCTAGTCTGGCTACTGTCTGTGAGGTATTAAATATTCTCTCGTTGTCTCAATGGGTTTTACCCGAGGTGCTCCAATTTTCCTCCAACATTCCAGAGACTTGCTGATTAGTTTAAATGGTTCATTTAAACTGACTTGTTTTGAGACAGTATGGGAGAATGGGGTGGCCAAATTTCTATTGCTGGCCTGTTTCCTGTGTTACGCATGCACATTTGAGGACCAGCTTGCTGGCTCTGATCAGATATGTGGTACCTCCCAGAGACTAGGGGGCACTGTCACTAACTATCCTGTGTCTTTCCTTTGCACCGCAGAGAAGATGCCCCAGGAGACTGACTGACTAGGCCCCTGTCACCTACAAAAGTCTGGTTCGGAGCATATAAAAACAGCCATCCCCGGAAAAAGGCATCTCATTTGTGACCCGAGTCTTGAGCAGGAACGGAGATCCCAGTCAGACTGATTGCTAGTGGAATGCTCCTTAAACAATGGTTTATGTTCTAGCTCGTCTGCTTATTTCTTTAAACTTTACTATTATTTGTGTTCATCCATCCATCCATCCATCCATCCTCTTCCGCTTATCCGAGGTCGGGTCGCGGGGGTAGCAGCTTAAGGAGAGAAGCCCAGACTTCCCTCTCCCCGGCCACTTCTTCCAGCTCTTCCGGGAGAATCCCAAGGCGTTCCCAGGCCAGCCGGGAGACATAGTCCCTCCAGCGTGTCCTGGGTCTTCCCCGGGGCCTCCTCCCGGTTGGACGTGCCCGGAACACCTCACCAGGGAGGCGTCCAGGAGGCATCCTGATCAGATGCCCGAGCCACCTCATCTGACTCCTCTCGATCCGGAGGAGCAGCGGCTCTACTCTGAGCCCCTCCCGGATGACTGAGCTCCTCACCCTATCTTTAAGGGAAAGCCCAGACACCCTGCGGAGGAAACTCATTTCAGCCGCTTGTATTCGCGATCTCGTTCTTTCGGTCACTACCCATAGCTCATGACCATAGGTGAGGGTAGGAACGTAGATCGACTGGTAAATTGAGAGCCTTGCCTTACGGCTCAGCTCTTTTTTCACCACGACAGACCGATGCAGAGCCCGCATCACTGCGGATGCCGCACCGATCCGCCTGTCGATCTCACGATCCATTCTTCCCTCACTCGTGAACAAGACCCCGAGATACTTAAACTCCTCCACTTGGGGCAGGATCTCGCCCTCAACCCTGAGAGGGCACTCCACCCTTTTCCGGCTGAGGACCATGGTCTCGGATTTGGAGGTGCTGATTCTCATCCCAGCCGCTTCACACTCAGCTGCGAACCGCTCCAGAGAGAGCTGAAGATCACGGCCTGATGAAGCAAACAGGACAACATCATCTGCAAAAAGCAGTGACCCAATCCTGAGTCCACCAAACCGGACCCCTTCAACACCCTGGCTGCGTCTAGAAATTCTGTCCATAAAAGTTATGAACAGAATCGGTGACAAAGGGCAGCCCTGGCGGAGTCCAACTCTCACTGGAAACGGGCTCGACTTACTGCCGGCAATGCGGACCAAGCTCTGACACCGGTTGTACAGGGACTGAACAGCTCTTATCAGGGGGTCCAGTACCCCATACTCCCGGAGCACCCCCCACAGGACTCCCCGAGGGACACGGTCGAACGCCTTTTCCAAGTCCACAAAGCACATGTAGACTGGTTGGGCAAACTCCCATGCACCCTCCAGGACCCTGCTAAGGGTGTAGAGCTGGTCCACTGTTCCGCGACCAGGACGAAAACCACACTGTTCCTCCTGAATCCGAGGTTCGACTATCCGACGGACCCTCCTCTCCAGAACCCCCGAATAGACTTTTCCAGGGAGGCTGAGGAGTGTGATCCCTCTATAGTTGGAACACACCCTCCGGTCCCCCTTTTTAAAGAGGGGGACCACCACCCCAGTCTGCCAATCCAGAGGCACTGTCCCCGATGTCCATGCGATGTTGCAGAGACGTGTCAACCAAGACAGTCCTACAACATCCAGAGCCTTAAGGAACTCCGGGCGTATCTCATCCACCCCCGGGGCCCTGCCACCAAGGAGTTTTTTGACCACCTCGGTGACTTCAGTCCCAGAGATGGGAGAGCCCACCTCAGAGTCCCCAGGCTCTGCTTCCTCATTGGAAGGCATGTTAGTCGGATTGAGGAGGTCTTCGAAGTACTCCCCCCACCGACCCACAACGTCCTGAGTCGAGGTCAGCAGCGCACCATCCCCACCATATACGGTGTTGACACTGTACTGCTTCCCCTTCCTGAGACGCCGGACGGTGGACCAGAATCTCCTCGAAGCCTTCCGAAAGTCGTTCTCCATGGCCTCTCCAAACTCCTCCCATGCTCGAGTTTTTGCCTCAGCAACAACCGAAGCCGCATTCCGCTTGGCCTGTCGGTACCTATCAGCTGCCTCCAGAGACCCACAGGACAAAAAGGTCCTATAGGACTCCTTCTTCAGCTTGACGGCATCCCTCACCGCCGGTGTCCACCAACGGGTTTGGGGATTGCCGCCGCGACAGGCACCGACCACCTTACGGCCACAGCTCCGGTCAGCCGCCTCAACAATAGAGGCACGGAACATGGCCCATTCGGACTCAATGTCCCCCACCTCCCTCGGGACGTGGTCGAAGTTCTGCCGAAGGTGGGAGTTGAAGCTACTTCTGACAGGGGACTCTGCCAGCCGTTCCCAGCAGACCCTCACAACACGTTTGGGCCTACCAGGTCTGACCGGCATCTTCCCCCACCATCGAAGCCAACTCACCACCAGGTGGTGATCAGTTGACAGCTCCGCCCCTCTCTTCACCCGAGTGTCCAAGACATATGGCCGCAAGTCCGACGACACAACCACAAAGTCGATCATCGAACTGAGGCCTAGGGTGTCCTGGTGCCAAGTGCACATATGAACACCCTTATGCTTGAACATGGTGTTCGTTATGGACAATCCGTGGCGAGCACAGAAGTCCAATAACAGAACACCGCTCGGGTTCAGATCGGGGGGGCCATTCCTCCCAATCACGCCCTTCCAGGTCTCACTGTCATTGCCCACGTGGGCATTGAAGTCTCCCAGCAAAACGAGGGAATCCCCAGAAGGTATGCCCTCTAGCACCACCTCTAGAGACTCCAAAAAGGGTGGATACTCCAAACTGCTGTTCGGCGCATACGCACAAACAACAGTCAGGACCCTTCCCCCCACCCGAAGGCGGAGGGAGGCCACCCTCTCGTCCACCGGGGTAAACCCCAACGCACAGGCTCCAAGTCGGGGGGCAGTAAGTATGCCCACACCTGCTCGGCGCCTCTCACCGGAGGCAACTCCAGAGTGGTAGAGAGTCCAGCCCCTCTCAAGGAGATTGGTTCCAGAGTCCAAGCTGTGCGTCGAGGTGAGTCCGACTATATCTAGCCGGAACCTCTCAACCTCGCGCACTAGCTCAGGCTCCTTCCCCTTCAGAGAGGTGACATTCCACGTCCCAAGAGCCAGTTTCTGTAGCCGAGGATCAGAACGCCAAGGTCCCCGCCGCCGGCCACTACCCAACTCACATTGCACCTGACCTCCTTGGCTCCTCCCATAGGTGGTGAGCCCATGGGAAGGAGGACCCACGTTACCTCTTCGGGCTGTGCCCGGCCGAGCCCCATGGGTGTAGGCCCGGCCACCAGGCGCTCGCCATCGAGCCCCACCCCCAGGCCTGGCTCCAGAGGGGGGCCCCGGTGACCCGCGTCCGGGCAAGGGAAAACGTCGTCCACAGTTTTTACTCTTCATTGGAGGTTTGTTGAACCGTTCTTTGTCTCATCCCTCACCTAGGACCAGTTTGCCTTGGGTGGCCCTACCAGGGGCATAAAGCCCCGGACAACATAGCTCCTAGGATCATTGAGACACGCAAACCCCTCCACCACAATAAGGTGACGGTTCAAGGAGGAGCTTATTATTTGTGTTGCATTGCAATTAAAATGGGGAGGCTGGGCTGGCAGTACAACTATTTTTGGGACTCTGCAAGAATCACAGTTCCACACCTCTCTCACATCTTATGCTGACAGGACAGGTTTGGGCTCCTGTCATCCAGAATATGACCGAGCTGGAGAGTGATCCTGTCAATTCTCATTTTTATGTTCCAGAACCTGCACAAAGTGTCTGAGCTGTAGCCTTTTTGTAATTCCACTACACTTACAAAATATTAACAGTGATGTCAAATTCTGTACTATAGTGTTTCAAAGAGGTTATCACACACATGCTCACCTTCGTCCTATATTATCTGCTAATCAGCTCTCACACATACACAAGGAACACAGCCAAGGAAAAATCTGTTTCCAGTAGTTGTTATCAGATTACTCATATTCCATTCCATTTAAAAATGCCTCATTGCAAACTATATTCACTTGAGTAAATTACTGCAACACATGCCAAGTAACTCTACTTACTATAATCTAAAGATTTTCTTGCATTCATTTCATTAACAAAGGACCTCTTTAGAAATGTTAGTTTACCCAGTTTTTTTAATTGTTTACATTATGTATTTTGTTCTGTATTGAACTCAAAAACATTTAAAGTGAAATGATAGCAATTTTCAAAATTAACTCAAAAATTATTAACTGATAACTCTAAATCTTGTTTTAAACTATATGTCGCTAGAACAAAGTGAAACAGTTTGACTCCATGCACTTGACTGTCACAGCAAGCTGCTGTCAATTTTTTTCCTCTTTCCTGTGAAAAAAGCTAAAGGGATACATGGGGTTAAATGAGGCAATTTAAACACATTGATTGAAAATTCACACAAAAATGGTCTTGATACAGATACTAGGGAAAGGTTTTCAGAAATGTACGAGGAAGGGCTAATAAGCAGATTTTAGTTCACTAGAATATTAAGAGCAGGAACATTTTTCTGAACAGTACAAAACACATTCTAAGCCAGATAATACTGTGATATCAAAGACAGTAAAGGCAGAGAAAGTAAAAACCAGACAGATGAACCCTTCAGCCTGTTTGGAGTCTGTGTGCATCACTTTTCTTAGAAGTCTCGCCACCTGTCTGCTCTGCTCTTACTTTTGAAGTGTTTGCCTTGTGTGTGTATGCTGGTAAGCATATACGGTACAGTGTATATATAAGCACACACAGGGCTTTCCAGTGTATCCAAATCTATGTAATGTATTATTCTATGTAATGTTAAATCTTGCAGTATCAGCTAGGAGATTCACCTCTTCAGTTCACAGAGAGAGTGTATGTCTATCATATGCTGAATACGGCAAAAATTGTGTGTCAACAATTTACATAGTCACATAAAAGCAGTATGATATCCTTATATATTGTGACAATATCATATTGGTTTTGAGTGCACTAAAAAACAATGGGCCTATTTTAGTGTTTGATATGCAATCTCAGGTTCTTGCTGCTTTTGTCTGTGAGGATTTTTTATTTCTGTAAGAACTGCAGAATGTTAAAAAGATGAATCTTAGAAACAATCCCACATTTGTGTGGGCCTCATCGTTGCAGTCCTTTTTGACTTAACAGGATACTCCAAGGGACATATGGAACAACTGCGAACCCAAGATGCCTGACTTTACCAAATTTTCCAATTTGATTACAGATCTAGTTTCTCCACAACCCTCCTCTGGATAAACAGGTTAGGAAATGGATGGATGGATGGATAGATCACAGGCAGAGGATAGCTAAAATAATCTTGCTGTCAAGATCTAAAACAGGCCACAAGCAAAAAGTTAAAAGGGATCTAAACATGGACAGAATCAAACTCAAGGCAAAAAAATACCCTAAGCTAAAGCTGAATTTTTCTGAACAGTTTCCCAACTGATAGAACTCTCCAAAGACCTCCCAATTCAAGCAAAAAGGATTTCCTTTGACGTTTTTGTTCTCTTTGGGATCATTGGTAACCAGAGGTTTTTTAATTTTCCATAAAAAAGCCAGAAACTAGTTGAGTATCCTCTTATACAAAGCATCAGACAACATATTATGCTTTACAACACATAATGTATTTAAGTTGCTTTTATCTATACTAATAAAAGGCAAAGCCCTCACTGACTCACTCACTCACTCACTGACTGACTGACTCATCACTAATTCTCCAACTTCCTGTGTAGGTAGAAGGCTGAAATTTGGCAGGCTCATTCCTTACAGCTTCCTTACAAAAGTTGGGCAGGTTTCATTTCGAAATTCTACGCGTAATGGTCATAACTGGAAGGTATTTTTCTCCATTTACTGTAATGGAGTTGAGCTTGACCGCCGTGGGGGCGGAGTTCCGTGTGACATCATCACGCCGCCCACGTTATCACGTGAACTCACTGTCAACGCACTATGTAGAAAACCAGGAAGAGCTCCAAAATACGCTGAAGAAAACATGCATTATATAATTGAGAAGGCAGCGAAACAATAAGAAGCGAGCGAGTGACATATACTACCATATTCATCATTGCAGCTACTTCGGAAACAAAGCAAGGTATAAACCTAAACTTTAAATTAAGTTAATAGACAGGCTGCCACTGGCGTTTTTCATGCCCACGGGTAATGCGGGATACAAGTTTAATGAGAGGACGCAGGATATAAACGAGAGTTTTGATCACTTTGTAACTAAGTTAAAATTGCAGGTGAAGGGGTGTGCTTATGCAAATTCCGAGAGACTGTGTTTGTGGGGGATTGACAGTTAAGGCGGGTGGAGGAGTCACGTCATCATATCCCCTCCCATTTACCTCATTTCGCTCTGAGCTGAGCTCCGCGGCTAACGCCGTCTTCCGAAGCAACTTCGTCACACTGCCACCTAAAGTCAAAACTTAAATATATAAAGTCAGCGTCGGAATATATTGTCACGCTTGGGTCACAGATTTGCACAGAGACACAGGAGGTCGTAGAAACAAGAAGGATTTTTATTCAAACACTGCAAACACATGAGCTTAAACGTGCTCCATGACAAGTCAGAGATGACAGTTCCGCTAGGAGCAGTGAGAGAGAGCGATAAAAGCAAGCAAACAATCAATTTTCAACTGACAGGCGCTGCACAAGGCTTTTAAGTTAGCGGGGTAGGGAAACAATAAGAAGCGAGCGAGTGACATATACTACCATATTCATCAGTACAGCTACTTTGAGAAGAAGTATGAAAAAATATGAGGTTAACACAGAAAAACAGATCACCAATTCAAGCTTTCTGAATAATCGATTCGCCATCAATAATTGTTTTGGTAAAGCCATACTCAGTGTAATCCTCCTTCCATTTTATAATTTTTCCGCCACTAGCCATGATTAAATGAACGGTAAAAAAGTAACAGCGAAGCGAGGGTGACTTATTTAGGCAGGCATATATATGACAGCAACACTCATGACAATGTCAATCATGTTACGTTATTATTAAAATGTTGCCTTTTCTTTTTCATTACTCCTTTAACACACTACTTCTCCGCTGCGAGGCGCGGGTATTTTGCTATATATATATATATATGAATGACCTCCAAAGAGCGCGGAGACTTTTGATCATGTGAACGTGTCTGCAAAAACTGGCGTCTCCTGCCCAGCAAAAGTCGAGCAGCCGGCGCGCGCGCATAGCTGTGCCGGCCTTTGAGACGCTGACTGCGCTTCTGCCTTAACTCAAAGTGAGCACTTTTAATTTTTTTCATCCTCCCCCTGAGCTATAGCCCAGACAAGTGCAAACACGGGATCCCTTTTCTACACTGCGGCAAAATAATATTAAGGCGCTTCGCACTTTATTTTGCACGTATACGATTATGAGGTCGTCAGCTCGGATTATGAAGACACGCACAGGAGTGAAGGACTGACAGTGCCATCACAGCCGATTAATAGCTGGGACGTCTCACCAGTCTGCACAAGACCCACCACGACTGTCCCCAAAAGGCGCTCATATCGTCAGCGAAAACATCTGTCTACATTATATAAAAGAAAAAGGCAACTTTCCTTTCTTTACACCTTTTTTCCTTTTATCCCAAACCAAAGCCTTTCTCTCTTAACACTGCAGAGGACACAAAACTAATTTTCTTTAATTGCTGGTAAGGCACATTACCAGAGGCATAAATTTGGACTTTCACATAGAAAATGTAATTTCTATACCACAGCCGTCGTGTAGCGCCTTTCAAAAGGGATCTACTACCGAGAGATGATCCATATACATTTTAGCTGCTGTTAGTACTACTTACCTGTTCTGTTATACCGTCTTTAAAATGTAGTTTACCCGCAACCACTCCAGTAGTGCTCAATGTACCTTTACTTCTTAAAACGTTAATGTTTTACTGTTTAATAACTTATAGACTACATTTTATTATTTTTCCCTTGCACTCAGTGATCAAAGCTATACACACACATATAGACACATACACATATATACACATATATATACCTGTGTGTATGTTTGTATGTATGTGTATACACACACACACACACACACACACACACACATACATACATACATACATACACACACACAAATTATATATATGTGTGTGTCTGTGTATGTATGTATGTATATGTGTGTGTATATATGATGTAGATAGGTATGCATATATATATGTGTATATGTAGATATGTATATAGATATGAAGATATGTATGTGTATATGTATATATGTATGTATATATATATATATATATATATATATATATGTAGACTCAAACCCATTATGACAGCAGTAATCCAAGCTGTGAGAAAACAGTAAAAAGGAGGCGTGTCAGACGTGGTGGTAAATTTTCTGATGCAGCTAGACGAAAACAACTTTGTGACGCCGCCGCCAAATACACAAAACAATTACTTTGACAATCATGTTACGTTATTTTTAAAATGTTTCCTTTTCTTTTTCTTTCCTTCTTTAACACACTACTTCTCCGCTGCGAAGCGCGGGTATTTTGATATATATATCTATATATATATATATATATATATATATATATATATATATATAGATATATATATATATACCTGTGTATATATATAGATAGATATGACAGCAACACTCATATCAATGACAAAACAATTACATTAACAATCAAGTTACGTTATTTTTAAAATTTTTCCTTTTCTTTTTCATAACTTCTTTAACACAGTACTTCTCCGCTGCAAAGCGCGGGTATTCTGCTAGTACAGTATAAAAAAGCCCCAGTGATGGCGCTACTTTATATGTGTGTGAGATGCAGAGGTTGCCCACAGCCTTTGTATTTCCTTGAATCCGAGTCATAATAGTCATGACTGGGATGGCTTAGGCAATGGGGACACACAAACAACAAAAGCAGGTGCAAACAGTGCTTTGTGCCTTTTTATTCAATCATTCAGTGTCCAACAATAAATAATTTGTGATGGCAGCTCTTTAATAAATAAATAACCAATAAACCCAAGTACTTTTTGTGGGAGTAAAATCAGTAGTCAATAAACAATACATCATAAAAGAATGTAAAAACAGAAAAAAATGACAAAAAAAAATGGGTTGTTTCTCTCTGTTCAGTGAGCCTTAGTGCCTTTCTCTCTCTTTACTCCCACTCAACCATCAGGTTTACACAGCAAGGGGGTCCGAGGCATGGCAAGTGCGATCAACCTTTAACCTTTTCAAAGCTCCATTGTCCCACCAGCATCTCTGTGGGCATCTGTAGGACAATCCCTCCCCTCAGAGTTCTTTAGTCACTCCTCGCATTAGCGACCCTACTCCAAGACAGCCAGTCCTCTTGCTCACTCTCAAACACCATGCCTTTGGTCTCTTGCACTAGCATGCTCACTTGATCTTGCTCTCTCTATTGCCAACAAATTCCATTCATGAATTTTCTCCCATCCTTCTCTCGCTCTCTCTTTTCCTTTATTCTTTTTGCTCCCCTCTCTATCCTACGCAGACCCTTTATGGATGCAAGTGCTTTGCCTAATCTACGGAGCATCAGTGAGGAACAGCTCAGCCAATCATGCCTGTACCTTAACATGCAATCAGCTTGTTTCCCCATTGAAGACCCTGCTGCCCCACAGATTCGCAATGGCACACAGAACCATTGAGCTCGAGATGCACTGCTGTTAGTTCTAAAACTCTGCACCGCAGTAGACCCCAAACGTGCTTTATCACAATGTCTGCAAAAACTGGCAGTCCCACAGCTGCTAATGATATCAATAATAGGTGAAACTACACGTACCAAGCCACATATAAAGCAAGTGAGAAAGAAACAAAAATATATAACACCATGAGCCTTTGTCTTGTCTCCATGGCGTATAAAAACCACATGTGTGCAAGAACAGAAGGAGCTAGTTAAGAGTTATAGGATAACAAAAGAAAATTGTCAAGATTCAAATAAGTCCAAATGTTCACTATATATACAAATACAATGCTGATTTATTAAGTAGTTGTAAATGATGTCAAAATTGTCAAAGTATAGGCACTGTGGTAGGGTTGCATGGTATACTGGTACAAGAAACGTTTACAATGGAACCCTTCCACCTGCTCTGGACATCCACCATTGCAGCTGTGTAAAAATATTCAGTTTGTAGACTTCACAAAATGAAACTACACATTTGGACATGATTAAAACTTCATGGGGTACACCTCATTTATTGCTTTGACATAATCTCAACTTCATGGGGGAATACTCATTGTTTTGATTAAACAGATATCCGGAGGGAAGCGGTGAGTAGAGTAACGCAATGGCACCATGCACAAAAGAGGCTGGAGTAAGATGGGGTTTTGGAGTTATCCGTTATTTACTTCTGAACCACTTTGATATCAATACTGATGTCAAAAGCTGGTATTGAGACCAAAATGAAAATTTTAGTACTGATCTAACAACACCCTGGTGTGATAAAAATGCTCACTCAATACAAAGGTTTATTGGTAAAAAATTCTGACAAAGAATGTTGCTGTTGATGAGACATAAACCCTTCACTTCACCAGAAGCCAAAAAACAGGGACAGGAATTGTGTCATCCAACTTTTCTTTCAAAGAAGAAGCTGAGAGTTAGTCCTTCAGCATAGAAAGCCATGACCACTGATTTTCGCAATGCCTTCTTCAAACATCACAAAATACAGCAACACACAAGTCTGAAACACAACCAGCAAGCACAAAACTGAGGGAGCCTGTTTCTACCCATTCACTCTATAGTCTCCCTGAAATTTCCACCTTTATGGATCCTCAAATATGTCATCTTTAGTGAAAGGTTTAAAGACAAAGTGGCTTTCAGTAAAAATGTTCTTCCTCAGGATGGACACCTCAGAAAAGCAGATCTGAAAATGTTCAAGAAAGTACAACAGCAGTTTAAATGTTCTCACAGTGATAATGTCTCTTGCTGCGACAGGTGGTACATATCATCTACAAAAACACTTACACAGAGCCACAAAATGGAGATACCCATAAAAAACAAGATGGTATCGGTAGTTAAGAAATTGACAACATTTAAATAAAATAATATGCTCATAAACAAAGTGAAACTACACAATGAAATCAGAATTAGAATTTTTATAACTAAGAACTTACTAAAAATAACCAAGTAAGGAGAAAAAATTATGTTTGTTTCCTTAATTAGTAAAGTTTATTCAAAAGCTTAGATATTAAATGCTGCACACAATGCAGTGTCATTGCTATATACACCACCCTGAAAAACAAGTGTTTAAACATATTATTAATTTTATTTGATTTGTTGTTGATGTTTCTTTAATGTACATAATATAAAAAATATACTGTAGTTATTGTCTAATCTGAGTATACAAGAAGTCTAGGGGAGACCACTCCCGATTTTTTAATTTTAAACCCTATTTGCACCCTAACAATATATTTAGTATATAGCGACATTTATTTATCCATAATAATCTTAATAATAAATAAACATAGGGCTAATCTCCATTAATTTACTAATACTAAAGCCTGACTGTAAAACATAAACATACAATTGTATTTTGCTCATAGCAACAGCCACGTTTCACATAATGTTTTAGTTAGAGTTCACCCTGTGGCTCTACAATTGCTGCATCTGCACCAAAGGACAAATGATAAATGGGAAAACACCTTTCCTCACCTCAGTGGAGCCATTTGCCTCTTCCCTTGGTGTCAGGCAATTCTGCTAAAGTCAGCAGGATTGCAGACTGTCTAAAACAAAAAAAAAAATCTCTTTTGTATTTTCATCCTCCCCACTGGAGATGGTCAGAACCCACAGCTTCCAGGTCACATGCTTGAGAAATACATAATTGTACAAGGAGTTAAAAACATGTTTAGTAATATGTCCTTATTCAATGATTTCACTGCACAGAATGAAAACAGAAAGTGAACCAAAGTGAACAAATGTTTTCTTTTGAAATGCAGGTCCATTGACTTAAAGTTTTATATTATACATTTTTGATATAACAGTATCCAAACAAATAGGAAATGTTTGCACTTTTATTTTCACCATTCATTCAGTAGCTAGGATTTGTGCAAGACCTTAATTGAAAAAAAATTCTTATACTTACTGTACTTGGCAGTACTTTTGTTTATTTTTTATTGCTTAAGCTATCAAGGACAAGTGTAACACATGGGCAATATTTACTTAAAATCACCTGTGATAACAGTTTTGAGATGCTGACTCATTCTGTTTATAACAGCTTTCCCTAGGAGCATTCTTACCTTTATAAGCCATAGTTAAAGTACAGAAGGTACATGGTCTGTTCACATAATTGTAATCCATTTTTATACAGTGCAATTTACTTTCAGATTCCAGAGTTCTGTATACATGTAGAAATGTAACATCCATCTCTTTCTTCAACATTCTTAGTCTTCTTCTTTTTTCGGCTGCTCCTGTTAGGGGTTGCCACAGCGGATCATCTTCTTCCATTTCTTTCTGTCCTCTACATCTTGTTCTGTTACACCCATCACCTGCATGTCCTCTTTCACCACATCCATAAACCTTCTCTTAGGCCATCCTCTTTTCCTTTTGCCTGGCAGCTCTATCCTTAACATCCTTCTCCCAATATATCCAGCATCTCTCCTCTGCACATGTCCAAATCAAAGCAATCTCGCCTCTCTAGCTTTGTTTCCCAACCATCCAACCTGAGCTGACCCTCTAATGTACTCATTTCTAATCCTCTCCACCCTCGTCACACCCCAGTGCAAATCTTAGCATCTTTAACTCTGCCACCTCTAGCTCTGGAATATGAGGAAAAGCAACTAATCCCAGGAGCATCAGGAGTCATTGTGAACACACACACCAACTTAAACCCATCAGTCAGAAAGACCCGCAAATAGCAGGAAACAGGTGATGTCATGTGGCATCTATCCTTGAAAGTGTGAAGGCCTGTATTATCCTGAACAGTATTACCACTATAATAGCCTAAGACCTCATGTACACACAGTGCGTACAATCTCTGGACAGGGCACCAGCTCGTCACTATCACTGTGCCACAGTGTCCCCATGTTTAATAACATGCTTTAACTCCTATCATCATGAAAATGTTATCAAGTATACATCTCAGTATTTTAATTATTCAAAGAGCCGTAATATCACAAATTTAATGGATTCTGTGTCCTGTCAGAGGAAGAAAAAGCCCGTTTAAGAAGCACGTGGTGATTCACACACATAGAGCACAAAGAAGAACACATACAAAACAAAGCTTTTAATGTGCTATTTTAGTTTTGATGGGATTTGAGAAACTAGTAAATTAAACAATTTAAAGATGAAGTTTATGATGTTCTACTTTAATGACAAAATAAATTGATTATTAATGATTAAAGTGGAAATTTCAAGATTAAAGTTACCATTTCGAGCTTTTTTCCCCACTGTGTGCCTATTTTTTTTCTTTTCTCTGTACCCTAATAATCTTTTATATGACACTCAGATGGTGGGCTACGACTAACCTTTTCACGGCGACTCTCTGACAACTTCTTTTTTATTTCGGGCACAGTGCGACTTTGTAAACTTGAGCTTTCAAGTTTATCCGACACTCTATGCCACTTGATCAACTTCCTTTTGTTGCTTATACCACTGTTTAAACCAACAAATAGTGCATTTTTCCTTGCCTCCATTTGGTATTCGCTGAAATTCTTCTATTTTCCCCCGTGCTTTTTCCATTGCCTTTTCACAGAACGCTGAACTTAAGGGCTATTTATATTGATTTGCGTATTCAAAGAGGCTTAATTCTGAGAGGAGTTTGGGAGTGGAGGCAGGTGTGTGCATGTGCGTTACTTTTCAGGCTGACAGGGATTAATGTAGCGGAAGAACATGGAAGTTGGTGAATGCACAGATTTATGCATCTGGATTTTTTTGTGCCTACGCACATTTCCGCTTTTGTCCAGACGCCATGTTTTAGTGTGAAGTCTACGAACAGTGTATGCATGAGGCCCCTGGTTATTGACAAAACACTCTTAAAACATAAATGTGAAATATACAGTGTAGAGCAAAACTTATATGTATAAGTTAGGGAAAAACACCCCTAACCCTAACCCTAACCCTAATTTTTTGGAGTAACTAATGTCATCTATAATCACAATCAAAACAAATTTCTAGTACACATTAGTGTACTTGGCCAATAAGGTGGATTCTGATTCTGATTTTTGTGCTACCATCCTTAGGTCTAGCAGAACCAGGGCCAGGAACAAGCCATTGTTGCTACAAGGTGTAGCCAAAGCAGCAAGGTGCCAAAAGCAAAAAAAAAGAAGCAGGCAGCAGTTAGAAACTCTAACCGCTCTTCATTTTATTCTGATTTGCCCAGAGTTACATAACTGCTTCAGTCTCTGCCCAGATCAACATGTCGATTGGTTAAACAATGGTACATATCAATTACTTTGCTTAACAATAGTGTATACACATTTTCATTGGTTAAACAATAGTATTGTTACTAATTAAAAGTACATATACCATTGTAGGTTGATAAAAGACCAATATCCCCAGAACATGATTATTCTCAAATCAAGTAAATACATTTTCTAAGAAGGCAGGCAGTTCTGTTATTACAGTTCTATATGTTGATGAGATACCAAAGGAGAAGATCAAATCAGTTTCTTTTACATCTGCTATGTTTTATTTCCTTCACAAAGAAATGTCCTGTGTTTAAAATGACAGATTTCTAGCCCATTACATTTGTTTTAGGGCTTCTTTAATGTTTCTGCTGCACATTGTCTTCAAATAAATTATAACACAAATGTCTTTTTGAACAATAGGATTTCTTAAACGTCAGCACTGTTCCTTTAAACAAATTAAGCAAATTAATCTTTCGCTAGAGATTTCCTTGGCACACATTTGCTGACTGACAAGTTTTATCCCTCAAAATGGAAGGTTTACATTCTCATCTGAGACTTCAGATAACCTAACAAATTCCTCTGCTCTGTAATGTTGGTTCAGTAGACAAAATTACTATTTTTAGAAATATGCACTAGTTTTACCATCTCCTAAATTATGATTGTCAAATTTACATTTCACCATTTTTCATGAAGCATTGCATCATTCTTGCAGTATATTACGTGAACATGTGTTTACTTTTTTAAAGAATATCTTGTATCATTATTGTGAATGAACCTAAATTGTTGAAATTTGTGGAAGTCCTCTTGAATCTTTGAAATAAAAACCACATTATTGTGGTTTTTAAACAAAACTGGTACACTGTTGAAAATATATTTTGAAAAACATGTTAATCTTGATTTAATGTATCTTATTGACACCACTGGAAAGTGTAAAAGCTCATATTTCTTCCTCAAGAATGCATCCACTCAAAAATAAATCCAATACCACAAAGAGAAAAGTCCATTCAGTTTCAAATTTTCTACCCTGTCTTATGTGGATAAGAGAGTAGGCAAAGGCAGTCAGGAGTTCTGACATCCATTTTGCTTGCTTGGCAGTATTAACTGCAGGTGGGAGGTCAGATGGCTGTAAGTTGCAATCACAGGAGACTCAGAACTTGTTATTTCAACATAAATAAGAAATGGCAGCATTTGTAAGGTACTGGAAATTGAACAATGACCAAGATGTTGCTAAAATAGAAACAATGACCTTAATGGATATTTGAGTTTTCATATTAAAAATAGGGCCTATTAACATATTACAGAAATAAACTGGCCTTTTGCAATCTCCTATTGTACTGTGTGAGCCATTTATTAAACACATTTTTTCAGCAATACAAATGTGCAGCCTTTTGATTCTTCAAAATTATTCTGCTGTGGTATGTTTTTTGTAATTCAATTCAATTCTAAATTAAAAAGTACAAGCGAGTGTGACCATAATCCCCTCTCTTCTTGAAAGCCATCACCATAAGAGAATACCTTGAAAGGCAGTATCTTGAACTTCAGTCAAAATTCTATTTTAAAAATGTAACGAAATGTCTCTGTCACCTTCTAATGAATATGCTGTTAATTCAGATTAACTGTACATACGCGGGTAGTCAGTCATTGGAACATCATAAAACAAGTTGCGAATTGCTGTGATGTTGAGTTTAATTATAAAGTACTGCCAAGGACATACCAAAGTATCAGAAAAAAACCATTTCATTTACCAACAACACTTAAGAGAAAACCATACACCATGAGAAAAAAATACAAATAAAACAGAAAACAAAACACTACTGCTTTCCTGAACCTAGCTGCACAGTGCAAAATCCCAGGCTCTTAGTTTGTGTGGCTCACCCAACTGACTACCATTGACATGCCATTCCAGAGATCATATTCTTATACCTTTCATCACTCTTTTTTATCCCTGGCTTCTGTTACACCAGTTGAGTGTGTTGCAACTGCTTACCTCTGATCTCTACACTTAGTAAACCTCTGGCACAGAGACACCTATAAACACTTTCTTGATTTTTTCCCTCTTCTGTGTGGGACTGATGTACTTGATCAACCTTCTCCAAACAGCTTGGCCCTGCACCTCCATGCCTGTCAAGCCATTTTCCTTCAGATCTTCTTTTACTTTATCCATGCCTCTCCACTTCCTAACCTTCTCTTCCCCTGTACTTCCATTCAAATAACTCTTTTACCCACATATTCATTGCCTCTCTTCAACCTACTTTCCTAAATATCTCTCATTTTTGTTGTAAAATGTATATAAATACCACCCCTGAGATTAATTATAGCCAAGAGTGGAATAACTTAAATGGTCAGGAATAAGTATGGGACCTCAAACTAGTATAACTTTAGCAGTCCCCTTCTCTCTCGGCCATCCTGGTGATCCATGTGTAATGCCCCCCAGGGATACACAGCACACATCCCTTCCTATTGTATTCTTCTTGCTGAGTAACCTGAAAAAATACATATCTAGCTAATATTTATTTCTAAAATGCTGTATACGTAGCTAATATATTATATATATATACGTAGCTTCATGCCAAATATATAAAGTTTAGGTTGAATGGATTTTCACCTGACAGCCCTTGTGCAACTACATTTTATATATATATGCCACTCCTTATTCAGGAGAAGAGAAAGACTTTCCAACACTAAGGTCATACAGTTTATGAAACCATTTCTGTACAAAGGCAGAACCATAACAACAGATGCATAAAGTACAACAGGAGTTTCCACCTGCAGCTAAAGTCATTTGCGTACTGAAGTAGCATTGCACTTGTACTTTTTCATCATACCCGTGTCGATCAAGCACAGGAAGCTCTTCGATCTACTTGTGATTATATGCTGTGGAAGATAAGTAAATAAATATAGGTAAATAACATTCAATGTGGCTTTAATATAAGTAAAATATAAATGCTGCGGTGGGTTGGCACCCTGCCCAGGATTGGTTCCTGCCTTGTGCCCTGTGTAGGCTGGGATTGGCTCCAGCAGACCCCCGTGACCCTGTGTTCGGATTCAGCGGGTTGGAAAATGGATGGATGGATGGAAAATATAAATGTTTTTCAAATAAAGACCATCACAAAATATAATCACGAACAGAACTTTCCATGATACGTTGGCAAGTCTCTTTAAGCCCTGCTGTTTTGTTGAAGGACATGTGTGTGACAGATTGATTGGCATGATGATGCCCGACCTCTTGCTGCAGGCAAACGGCACCATCTTTCGCCATTATGCCTTGTTGTTCTTATTTGTGAGTGAACGCTTCTTGCCGGGAGGGTTTCTGTTCTCTTTCTCCAATGTAGAACCCTCATCCTCATCTGAGATCACCTCTGTTAAAGCATGTCTTTATTTGAAAAGAGCAGTGTCAGATTAAGGGGAACATGAACGTGACTGAAAGAATAAAACTGAATAATAAAAAAAAAAAAGCTAGCATTTACAAGTACCATAAATTTACACTAGGCAATTACAGACTCAAATCAAATGTATATTTTCATTGTATAATAGTAACAATAATAGCAGCTCACTACTTAAAATGATAATTCTGGTAAGCACCTGGAATCAAACCCACAACCTCTTGATTATGAGTCAGCAGTTCTTACCACTGCACCATCCAAGCAGTCGTGTCAGCATTATACCCGAACCTGATTTCTTTATCTTCAGTTAAATTCTTGAGTAAAAGTGCACTTGTTTTGTTGTATGTGTACCTTCTGTGAAAGCGTTTATTTGATATTTGGACTTCAGTCTTCATACATCATGGACTTCATGTCAAAATTTTGTCATTAGTACTACAATATGAAAAATGTTTCTGTTTTAGGTATGTATTCAACATTTCTTGCATTTCTCGCATTTCCTGTCATCCTACATTTACATACAGAAGATTGTTGTAGACACAGAACACACATGAAATGCATGTGTTCTAAATGACGATATATTATTTACACTATACAACTCCAGGCACCTTACACCCAGATAAACAAGGTTTGAGCTGGGAAAACTTTTTCCCCGAGCTGAACTGTGGCGGTCGGGGGATGGGATAGCAGAATGCTTGCTGCTTGTGCATATTGTCACGTTTACAAAACAAAAGACGCTGATGAGGAGGGGTGCGAAGGAATTTAAGGTGGCCTGGGATTAAACTTTTTTTGTAGGCTTTAGGGATTCTAGTGTTAAACTGGCCATATTAATTGCAAATCACATATTTTTTGCACACATACACACACCCACACACATACATACATATACAGTGGTGCTTGAAAGTTTGTGAACCCTTTAGAATTTTCTATATGCCTGCATAAATATGACCTAAAACATCATCAGATTTTCACTCAAGTCCTAAAAGTAGATAAAGAGAAACCAGTTAAACAAATGAGACAAAAATATAATACTTGGTCATTTTGTTTATTGAGGAAAATGATCTAATATTACATATCTGTGAGTGGCAAAAGTATGTGAACCACTAGGAGTAGCAGTTAGTTTAAAGGTGAAATTAGAGTCAGGTGTTTTCAATCAATGGGATGACAATCAGGTGTGAGTGGGCACCCTGTGTTATTTAAAGAACAGGGATCTTTCAAAGTCTACTCTTCACAACACGTTTGTGGAAGTGTATCATGGCATGAACAAAAAGATTTCTGAGGACCTCAGAAAAAGAGTTGTTGATGCTCATCAGGCTGGAAAAGGTTACAAAACCATCTCTAAAGAGTTTGGACTCCACCAATCTACAGTCAGACAGATTGTGTACAAATGGAGGAAATTCAAGGCCATCGTTACCCTCCCCAGGAGTGGTCGACCAACAAAGATCACTTCAAGAGCAAGGCGTGTAATAGTCTGCGAGGTCACAAAGGACCCCAGGGTAACTTCTAAGCAACTGAAGGCCTCTCTCACATTGGCTAATGTTCATGTTCATGGAGTCCACCATCAGGAGAACACTGAACAACAATGGTGTGCATGGCAGGGTTGCAAGGAGAAAGCCAAAAAAACATTGCTGCTAGTCTGCAGTTTGCTAAAGATCACGTGGACAAACAAGAAGGCTATTGGAAGAATGTTTTGTGGATGGATGAGACCAAAATAGAACTTTTTGGTTTAAATGAAAAGCGTTATGTTTGGAGAAAGGAAAACACTGCATTCCAGCATAAGAACCTTATCCCATCTGTGAAATATGGTGGTGGTAGTATCATGGTTTGGGCCTGTTTTGCTGCATCTGGGCCAGGATGGCTTGCCTTCATTGATGGAACAATGAATTCTGAATTATATCAGAGAATTCTAATGGAAAATGTCAGGACATCTGTCCATAAAATGAATCTCAAGAGAAGGTGGGTCATGCAGCAAGACAACAATCCTAAGCACACAAGTTGTTCTACCAAAGAATGGTTAAAGAAGAATAAAGTTAATGTTTTGGAATAGCCAAGTAGAAGTCCTGACCTTAATCCAATCGAAATGTTGTGGAAGGACCTGAAGTGAGCAGTTAATGTGAGGAAACTCACCAACCTCACAGAGTTGAAGCTGTTCTGTATGGAGGAATGGGCTAAAATTCCTCCAAGTGGTGTGTAGGAATGATCAAAAGTTACTGGAAATGTTTAGTTGCAGTTATTGCTGCAAAGGGGGGATCACACCAGATACTGAAAGCAAAGGTTCACATACTTTTGCCACTCATAAATATGTAATATTCGATTCCTTAATAAATAAATGACCAAGTATAATATTTTTGTCTCATTTGTTTAACTGGTTTCTCTTTATCTACTTGTAGGACTTGAGTGAAAATCTGATGATGTTTTACATCATTTTTATGTAGAAATATAGAAAATTGTAAAGGGTTCACAAACTTTCAAGCACCACTGTATGTACAGTATATATATATATATATATATATATATATTTATATATATATATATATATATATAGAGAGAGAGAGAGAGAGAGAGAGATATGTAGGCATTTTTCCTTAATGATTTCATAGCCAGAGTTTGCAGATAAATGATAAGCATTCTGGAGAGGCATATATTATTTGACTGATTTATAAAAATGGTTATGAAAAGAATTTTTAATCTGTGTAGCTTGATCATGTGAGAAGTTGTTTGCATTTTGCCCAATGTAAAACTAAAAAATATGTGACAGTTTTAACTGAAATGCTAGCTTTATTTTGGTATCCCTGATTGCCCAAAAATTGCACGTTTTCAAATGCAGGGCTAAAGAGATATAATAAATTATCAGAAGCTTTGTCACACTTTTTGAAATTTCAGATTTTACCGATTTAAGGTCTGACATTAAAATAAATCATGTCAGTTTTTTAATCTTTAATAAGAAAAAATAACATTCTTTCGAAAAGAAAAGAAAAATAAGAAACTTTCAACTTTTTTAGAAAAAGGAAAATCACAAAGATTTTAATTATTTGGTTGTGTAAATATAAAGCCTTCACAACTATTCAGATTTAACCAATTATTTCTACCAAATATACTGTAGTTGTTCTATCATTAATGTTCTTTATTAGCAATAAAGATACAGACCAAGATATTGTTTCTTGTGCTTAACAGTCTTAAATACTCTACAGTGGCATTTTTAGCCATTTATTGAATCACTTAATGAAAAATATAATCTTGAGTATAAATCATTGTTTCATTGCTGACAGTTTAATGCACAGTTTTACTGGTGGTCATAATTTAAACACATATTGCATTTGTGATTTGCACATAAGTTTTATTAGGAGAAAGAAAAAACCTTTGTTTCACATTACTAAGACAGTAGATTCAAAGCAACTGTCAAGCAAAAACAAATAATCATTAGAAAAGTACTTAGACCACAGGGATCTGCTTACCTTCTGCATTAGCAAATAATTAATTTTATATATTACTAATTTATCTATTTTTTGCTTTCTATGTGTGTAATCATATTCAATCATGTTTCTTCTGTTTTGTGGGTGGATCCCCAAGGGGTGGGGCCACCTTTTCCTCAATGCTAAAGAACCACTCCCAGACTATAAATTCAGATTAGGAAAGTGGGTTCGTTGCAGTTAATTCAAATGCACTTTTTTATTACTTTTGGCATTTTGTTAATATATTTTTTTACTTTTGAAGCCAACCTGTAAAATAGCATTTGAAGCTTCTTTAGAGCGTTCCTTATCAGGGCAGGCTGGTAGAATTCTGGCCTACTTTCTGGCCTCATTTTTGAGGCCGTATACTTTTTCCATTTTGCTGTTGAATCACAACAATGATCAAGGTCTTCTAGCTATCTCCAATTTTTAAACTGGCAAGAAGCTTGTTGTTTAATGTTGAATTTAACAGAGAAACCAAGCAGAAGGGTATTGTTGGTGATATACTTGCAAATGACACAGCTCCTCCTGTTACAACTCAAAGTGCCTGGTAGGGAACGTGATGTGAGCTGTGGACAAGAAGTCTGCATAACTCAGGTGGTCGAAGGAAGTTGGTCAACGGAGGGTTAGGAAAAAATGCTCCGGTGGAAGGATCAGTCTGAAAATTTGGGAAACTTTGTTTAATAACCTGTGTTAGAGATAAAGTGTTAGGGAGTAATAAGAGAACTAGCAGAATGTGGGCTTCATTGTTCAGATTCCTCTTTGAATAATGTTACAATGTCTGCTCCTGGCTTGATTGGCAGCACCTTTCCACAAAAGGGTATACTCTATCGATGAAGAAACTCCTTAATTTGAGTGATTCATTACAGAAGTCATCCTCATCGATGCAGAGTCTAAGGATTTGTGACACAGGAGAGAGCTTTTAGTGTGCCTGTGACGGAAGTAGCTATACAGAAGGTAATTGTGTGAGCCAGTTGGTTTGTTTCAGAAAGCAGTTTTAAGTTCTGGAAGTCTGATAGAAAGACTGATGTTAATAAGCAGTAGAGATGTGGTACAAATGTCAATTGTAAACCTAACACAAAGGTGACAATCAGTCAAATCCTTAAATAATTCCTGTACATGGTTTCTGGAGCAGTAAGCAGCACAAAGACAATTTTTGATATGTCCTTTATACAGTTCTGGTACAATGCATAGGCAGAAAGAAAAACACTCTTCTACCCAGTTGATGAAGATTTTGGCAAAAGTTACACACAATTTACAATTATTATAAATCTATTCCTCTTTCCATCTTTAATCCATTTTTTTCCATTAAGGGATCATGGAGCCCTTCTCTGCAATAACCACTGCTGAATGGAAGAAAAGTTCACCTAAATGAATACTTAAACTGACACCGACAGTTTAGTTTAGAGAAGTGATACTTAAATTAAAATGCACAGCTTTGAAATGTGCGAGGAAAGAAAAAGTACATAGCATTAAATTTAACATTTTGATAAAAAGGAAAAGAACAAAGTGTAGAAATGAAAGTTTTAAAACAACAGGTAATTGTTAAGATGAAAGATGTATGTGTATTTCTCAGTAATATGGAGTAAATGACTATCTGCCAAGGCGATGATCAGATCAACCAAAGCAACTTACTGCAATATGGTAATCAGTTGACAGCAAAACACTTTATTGTAATCCCAAAATCATGAACAAAAAGCCTGAAACCAGATAACATGACCTCAAAGACAGTTTTAACCTCAATCAAAGTTAATCCTTACAACCTTGTGCTTTGGACAAACCATGACTAGAACAAGAATCCCATAACTGCCCATAACTCCAATTCAAATAATACAATTGTACAAATCCATAGAAACTACTACAGTAAATTTCAATTATACATACATGAAAACTGCAATGGACTGGCGTCCTGTCCAGGGTGTGTTTCTGCCTTGTGCTTTATGCTAGCTGGAAAAGGCTCCAGCAGACCCCTGTGACGCTGTTCAGGACTATGAGGGTTAGAAAATGACTAAATAACTGATATATATGAAAAACAAAATGTAAATTAAAATATTTCAGAAAGTTAGAAAAATAACACCTATATGTCAACAGTACACATTTTGCTATGAAATAAATTCTATATTTACAGTTAATATTTTATAATCTAAACACTTGCTGAACAGGGTAAACTGTAACATGAGAAGACATGTACTCTGTCTGCTTATTAGGTTCTACTGTAGGTTTGTGGAGTCAGATTGCTGAATCAGCAAATCCTTAAAAATTCTCTTGGCTGCAATTGTAAAAATATTTGATTAACCGCAAAGGCAGTGATAGTTATTAAACATAACCGGTGCCTGGATAATAGAGAAAATTGTACACATTTTAGAATTTGCTTCCACAAAATCAATTACTATACTTGCATTTTCTTTGCAATTTGACATTCTAGCCTTATGGATTTAATTTCTAATGCCTTATCAGAGGAGTTTATGTTAATCCTTATGAATACGTTAGATGATTAAATAATTTAGTTTTAAAGTTCTAAGTTTTAAATTATTGTAAACTATTAACTTAAATTTTACAAAAAAGTCATTTTGATTTATATATCACCTTGAACATGTTATTCATTTGAGGGAGGTTGGTGGTCATACAAACATAATTATATATATTTTTTCTATTTTAAGCAACTGTTGATCACTTTACATGTTATCACTTATGTTTTTGTCCTTTTTGGTAGAAAAAATCAATGCTTCTTGACAAGGTTAATATGTATATAATTTATACATTGCTATCTTATTATTTTGTTTCATTGTGATAACCACTTGTAAGTCACTTTTATAAGCTATGTTCCATGAAGGCAGGTAGAATGTTGCTTAATCCTGCAAAATCATGTCTGTAGGGGAAAAAAATCACATTTAGGACTAAAAAGAAACAACAAAGTATCAGTGGCATCTAGGTCAGTTGGCAATGAGTCTTCTTCTCTGAGTCTGAATGCGATACACCAGTTACGTTATTCCTTAGTGAAATATCTTATAGAGTTGTTTATTATAATAAGTAGTCTATTGTAAAAAAGCATTTACTGATACACATTTTTTTCCTTTAATGACATATGCTATCAGCCTCAAATTTGTTTATCTTTATAATCTGTTTACATAGACTGTGATTCAAATTCAATGAAATGCTTGTATATGTGTAAGATCAAAAAATGGGAAGTCACTTTATGAGCAAACACATATCAACATATTTTATTCCATCAAATACAGAAGAAGAGGTGCTGGAACTAGTAAAGTATTATTACAGGTATAAGCTTGAAAAATGTAACTTTTATCAATATATTAGATGCTCATAATTTTTCTCTGTAAACTGCCTTATGAAATATGGTGTTACTTACACAATCCAAAAAACTAATACAGATTAAGTAAAATTATAGTGCAAAGAATAAAAATTATTGTATATAAAATGAATAGTTATGAAAGCAAATAGTATTTTAAGTTGTAGTGATATGAGCTTTGTTTCTGCCAGGGATGCCAAACTAATTTAAGTTGTTGTGGAGAACTTTAACTTCTCTTTCACTTTACTGCCAGGATACCAGTATTATGAAGAGGTCTATACTTTTAATAAAGTCTGCATTAAATAACTGTCACTTCTTTGTTGTGTTTTGGACATGGTGATAGAATTTTAGAATTGGTAATTTTTAGATTTATCAAGAAATAATCCAGAAACAATTATCTCTATGTCAGGTCACTATTCAGGGAGTGGATGTAGAGGTGGTACATTCCCATAAGTACATTAATGACATGTTGGACTGGTCTCAGAACACAGAGGGACTACATAAGAATGGGTAGAGCAGACTCTTTTCTTCTTTGGAAACTGCGTTATTTTAATGTTTGAAATGTCATCCTTCACATCTTTTATAACTCTGTGATGGCTAGTGCAATTTTTTTATGCTGTGGTGTGCTGGGCTGATAACATCACTTTACAAGAGGCCCATCAAATCAACAAGTTAATTTAAGAGACACACACTGGACTCCCTGGAGGTCATAGCGAAGGACAGAATGAAAATTAAATTTGGGTGCCATCATGAACAGTGCTACACATCCTCTCTCTGACACTAATGCGGATGACTTTCAGTCAACAATTCATTCAGCAGAAGTGTGTCACTACTAGGGCTCTTTTATACCAATGCCAATGCAGCTGCATAATGCCTCATGGTGACTGTGATTGCCATCATTCTGATGTATGTCTTCAGATCATAGTGTGTGTGTGTATATATATACTTTTATCTATCTATTTATTTAATAAAGATAATAAAAATAATATTTATATATTACCTTTCTCATGCTCATGGTTATTTTAATAAGCTTCTGCAAAAAGGCAAATTTCCCCCTGGGAAAAAATAAAGTCCTATTCCACAAAATGCATTTATAATATAAGGATACAACTGATGAATATATGCAAGTATATACAAATATAGATGTATCTTCTTATATAATACGCTACCGTGGCTTTTCATTTATCAGTCCAGGATTTCAAATCACCTGTAGCTCACAAACCATTAGACCTATTGACCTGATATTTGGTACACATACACTATGTGACGTCTACTATCCGTTTTCGAGGTGATGATTGACCTCCAAGGTTATTCCTCTTTTTATTTTATTTTATTGTAGAATCAACTTTCGGCAGAGGCCAGCAGGGTGGCCATGTGGTGCATGCGTATGGGCACCATTCTCATCCCTACCACCATCGCCGTCACTTCCCCTACACCTCTTCATATCTTAAATCATTCTTGAGGCAGATTAAAGACTTAAGTGCCAGCCTAAGTGAAAAATTAAGGGAAATGTACTAAGTAATTGCAACACTTACACTGAATCAGTTTTAATGTGACAAGATGCCGACGAAAGAAGAGATGAAGTGGGCCGCCAGGGTGAAGAAAAGAAGAGCTGCTCAGGAAGCAGAAAGCACATCAACCTCTGAGCAAACAAATGCTAAATGTACAGAGAAAGAGTATGAAAACTACGAATGCTCAAGTCAAGTGTATTCACTGCACGATATTGTACAGTGTGCCATTACTAGTATAGATATATAAATGAAGGACAATAACAAACAACAAGCAACTTAAGATTACAATAGCTCAGTTGAACCTTTTCTCTTCTACATGAAAAGTTAAATAACTTATGAAATCTGATATTTTAATTCGTTAGATCAAGATAGGAAGGTTCTTTAACTAGTTCCACAGTTATGATTGCACTGATTTGCTCACATCTGGTTTGCACTGGTTTACCACCCCAACATGCAGTTTGTGTGTGTGCGAGGTGCTGCTTTAAATTTTCTACTGGATTTAGGGAGAGAAACCTATAACAGCTAAAAACATATCCTTCACAAAGGTTATCACGTTTCAGTTACAGTGATACCAATATCATAATGCATTAGTTGGCCTTCTCCTAACTACTAAGTAAAAATTACTAGCTATCAGAATCAAACTGGGTGTAGTTATTTTTTGGTGTAGGTGATGTCTTCCATTCCTGGTCAGCTCTTTCAGCCACATGTGGAACAGCATACATTTCTTTCTTTCTTCAGGAGTTCTTGCCCCTCTTTGCGTTGGCCCCACCATCTAGTTGGAGGAGGTAGTAAAGTTTTCTCTTTGAAAAAAAGTTTATATCTGCTGGACAGTTAGTGACAAGTCATCTCCTGTCTTTAGCGAGATGCATATGTGGCTTTTACATACAGTCTCTCACTGGCTTGTGCACTTGCTATTCCTTAGAAAAGTTTGGATTAATGGCACCTTTGTCTAACTCCAATACAAGTGTTACACTCTTCCTTGTCCTTTGGAGTGAAAGGGATCACTCCAGCCGTTGTTGCTATTTGGAACAAAGTTATGGCCAGGTTGAGAGCAGTGAGTGTGTAGAGAGAGCATACATCTAGTGTTTCAAGTGGTTTTTAAAGGGAGGAGCAGATGTTTGCTATGAGTTTTTTGGGTGTGCATAACCCAACCTTTTGGTTGACAATTGGTGCAATGTGTTGTCCATCGGTGTTGCCCATCACTGAGTTACAGCCTTCTGTTCTTGATAAATTATTTAGATGGTGCATTGAGGAGACATCCCTGGGTATCACTTTTGTGATTAATTATTTTATTACGTAAGGCCCAGAGGCTGCATTGCAAAGAGAGTAGAGTAGTAGAGAGAATTAAGAGTTTCTGGCAGTTTTATTTTTAAGTGAAAAACTTTTGAGTCAAATCATAACAAAATCGATATTATCAGGTACTGTCCACAAAGATCATCAAAAAGCATTGTAATATATACTGTAAATTCTTAAAGAAGAATGTAATTGTACCTCTTGTCATTCTCCAGAAATCTGGGATTCTTTCTCATCTTCATTGAGACTTTGCTTCAACTCTCCTTCTAACTCTGGAGTTAAATGGCTACTGAATGGAAACATCCATTAAACATTGGGTTTCACATTTGAGCTCATGCCTAACCTCTAAGTAGCCCTTACAAGGCCAGCTGTCCAAGTCTATTGTTGTGTTTCCTGTTTTATTAAATTGGGATAAATGAAAATTGACATCTCTCTGCCCCACATTTTTTCCCTTTGTTACTGTGCTGCCATTTCCAAAATAAGCAAATTTAAAAACAGCTGATAGACCCTTTAAAATTAAAAATGGTATAGTCAGTTTTGAAAAACTTTAAAAAGCTAACTTTACAAATTTGCAATTTTATTAAAGCAGCACTCTAATATTTGCTCTGACACAGCTTCCACAACCATGGATAAAATGTATGTTACACTTAGAAGATCATTTTAATTAATCCTACCTGTAATCTGACTGGCAGATAGCACAGATGCTAATTTCTTAATACAGTAGATTAGAAGACATGACTAGTATTGCAGTTAGATAAAAAAAAGAAGTTCTAGTGAGTTTCTTTTTCTTTTTTTGTTTGTTCTTTTTAATGGATTGTTAATTTCATTAAGTTTTCATATTATTAACTGATACAGATTAACAATAAATATTATATATTATATTATAAAGATCAACAATTTGGCAAATACAGCGAAGATGACATATGATAACCCTGTTATCAGGGTCTTCAAAGCAATGTGTGGTTGCACATTTTATTTTTTGCTTGTTTACATTTTTGTTTTGAAAATTGACCATTAACCAATGTCACTTAAAATTATACTAAAATGGCATTATTTCTTCATCGTAATCAAAGAATTATTTACTTTTGCAAATATGTTGTAAGTTCAGAAATAAGAAATAATATGTCTCAGAAATAAGTGTTGCTTTAATTACAGTTAAAATGTGAAACCATATGTTACAGAAATAAACCAGTCTGACACTTGATCATCACCATTGAAAAGCTGCAGACAAATACACTGCTGCTACAGCTGTGGTTCCTGTTGTGATATTAATAGTTTTAATGAAGGAGCTACACATACAGTACCCTAACTAGAATATTAAAAATGGAACAACAATGGTAGATCAGTGTAATCTTATTTTGGTTATCTTACTTAGCTTTTTTTATTTTAACATGGCTGCTTTCCTATTGTACAAGTCTATCACAGGGTATCTTCACTCACATTCACAAATGCACTTATTTACACAGCCAAATTAAAGTCAGTCAATGCTTGAAGGTATCTGCAAAACCCTGAAAAAGTCAAAGTAGTCACAAGGAGGTCATAAAAATGACACACAGACAGCAAATGAGCCCGGATTTGAATAAAGTCTTCTACAGTTGTGAAGAAGCAACTATATCCATTGGATGTAGTGCTACCAAACTAAAGAAAATCATATTTATACTCTCAATGATTGAATTAATCTTTAACATATCAGCCTTTAGCTGAAGGACCCCAGGTATAGTTGTATAATTGGTTAATATTAGAGAACAAATATTCATTTTTTTTTTAATGTTGACCCTTTTGTCATTACTGGCTGGAATACAAAATGTCCATTCTGTTACCTGTACTAACTCTCTGATAATTGTCAATTTCTTTGCTCTCATGAGAATTTGTTAATTTAGTGTATGACTGGATTCCATAATTGCATGAACACTACTTTTTTGTATGTTCTGGTTTAGTATGGTTTAGCAAACAGATGTTTAGTGTCACATTTATAAACTGGAGGGCTTGTTGAAAAATTCAGCCATTGATACAGCATGAAACCTGGGCAAACCACTAGTCTTTGTATTGTCCTGTCTACTGATCTCTTATTCATGGTAAGACTTTAAAACTCCATAAACTCTACATGTAAAGTTGGATTAACTGTAATATATAGCAGATTTCATAAACATCCCCTTAGCTGTTTTGGAGTAATGCATATTTTTTTGTGGTGTTGGCCATCCCCATTACAACTCTCTTTGAAAATCAAATGTTTTAAATCATGTGAATTATAATGTAAATGGCAACTTTTGGGAAAGCAGATATATCAGGTTTTGAAAAATGGGTGATTTTTGTGTTGGTACTGGCATAATTTCCTCTGCATCACGGATGTGGATTAAAGCCTTCTCTGTGAGTAGGGTCAAACCCATACAACATGCCAAGTTCATTACCACTGGCTGAACCATTTTGTTGTAATGAAGTGATTTTGGTTTTGTCTAATGCCTATTCCAACCCCATTTCTCAATGCAACTTTTGAAAGGTCTTAAAGTTTAGATTTTAATTTGTAATATATATGAAAAATATCATGAACATTAACTTGGCTGTTCTGGGGTGAATGCAATTGCTTTGGAATAATATGCAGAGTTTGCGTTGCATGTACCCTTACTAAACCCCCTACTCATTTAAATTTTAGAAACACCATAGAACCTATGTTTTAAGTTGGACCTATCATATCCTACATGCAGAATTTTGTGAAAACCAGTTATTTTTAGATGATTGGCAAGCAAACATAGTGTAAAACAGATAACATTAAATAAAGCTAAAAGCCCAAAACATAAGGGGAGTGTATTAGATTTTCATTTATACAGATGAGTGGAGATCCATTTGGAAACTGGATAATTATGCCACTGAGGCTGTCTGTTTTGGTTTAATCCTCCAAATTAGTTTCTTCCATGGTAGCAAGGTTTTCTACATAATTCAGTCATTAATTTGAGTAGAGAGAATACAATTAAAAATATATTATTGTAACTGAAATTATCTTAAACTTCTTTCAACTTACACTTACCTTTTGAGCCAGCTTGTTTCCAATGTCTTTAGGGAAAAAAGCATACAAAATGCACATAAACATTCTCAGATCCTTTTCTTGCCAACACTGTGTCTTTACCATCTTTGCCTCCTTTTGAAGAATGCTTTTTAAAAAACTTCAATTACAATGCTTCAGTCTACGCAAAGTACTGTATTTACAGTTGATCTTCCCAAACTCTAAATCTGTTCAAGTTTATAGGTGTTGGAAGATTGTCATAAATGGTCTGTAGTGGGGAACAGATGCACATGTGTCCCCACTTTTAGGCTTCTTTCTGAAAAACTGCACTTGATACATAGCTCAGCCTGGCACTTCAGAAAAATAAGGTTTTGTTCAAACAGCTAGAAATCAATATCTAATATCTGGTTCAAAAAATGTATGCTAGTCTTTCATAGTTTTGGGGGGCTTTGCTTTGTTTGGTAACATTTTTGTGTCTTGTGATACAGCTAAAAGTATTGATATCAGGTGGAGCCAGCATGCCTGTAGGAAACTGCAGGTGTATGAGGAGTGATCACAATATACTGAACTTCAACCTGCTAGATGTGTTTTACAGTGCTGATTTTATCAGTGTCCAGGAACTAACTTGTGTACTAAAATAAGTGAATGACAAGGGCATACAAAATCATTGGGTCCGAGTAAGGGGGAAAAACACTACTTTAGAGGTATTGGAAAAACTGATAGTTTTCTAGGTACACCACGCCAGTGTTAATAGGGAACCAGAATTACATTAACAGGTAATCCAATCAATTCCAGATTTTCAAAAGGGTAAATGCCCAGTGGTGCCTATTGAGGTAGGGTAGGTACCTCCTCCTATTCAGCCTGTTCTGAATCAGAATATTCAACAGAAGATCTTTCAATGTTCCAAATAAATTAAGATAAAGTGGACAGATCAATACTTAATCAGAGGGAAAACGGAGGTACTAGCGCTACCAAAATTGAAATGAGGAATTATTTATTTTAGTAATAAACAGTTTTGACCAAGAAGACAGAGACAGAGATGATAAAAAAAGTACAGAGTTTTACACATTTAAAACATGTTAATACTTTCACACAGGAATGCTAAATGCTGTATGCTGTTTAAATAACATATATATTCATGTATAAGTAGGGTCTTAAAAACCGAAAAATCGATCATAAAATTAGACCCCGACTTGCCTGTTCAAAAATACGACACTTAATTTTTTTTTTACATCTTCCTGCTTCCTCCAATCTCGCACCAGTTTTTCAGATACATCGAATTTGGTGCCGCAGTGCAGTGTGGACCACCAGGCTGGTACCGCCAGCTGAACCCGACACAGACACGCATGGGACACAAGTTCACGGCATACAGGTTTTATTTTTCCTTTTTTCCCTTGTGGGAAATGCCTTCCCCGTTCTCCACAAATATAACACAGTCCCAGCACAAGCACAGCACAATATGATATGTCTCTTCACTTTATCTTTCTCCACCTTCACTCCTCGGGTCAAGCTTCATCACTCCTCTTCCCGACTCTGGCTTCCCGAGTAGTGGCTGCAAGCTCCTTTTATAATGCACCCTGAAGTGCTCCAGGTGCTTGATTACTCGTTTCCGGCAGCACTTCCGTGTGTGGTGGAAGAATTGCCCATAAGGGCTCAGCAGGATCATAACAGGGCTGCACCACACTCCAACTCCCATGCAGCCCTGTGGGAGTCTGAGGAACTGCTGCAACCCAGGGGGGTTGCCATCTAGAGTTCTGGGGGAGGTAACGCTTTGGCCACACTTGCTCCCCTGGTCTTCTCAGCGTGGAGGCGTCCCAGCTGGGCAAGAGCCCTGGTCGCATGCTACAGCAGTTACCAATTTCTTTCGGCACTTCAACGACTTTTACTTTAAAACCAGCTTCATATTTTCTTCTGATCGAACGCTCCATCATAGATAAGGGATGCTCTTATGATAAAGGTGTATGAGGATGTGAGAATCAAAAAACACAAAACAGTGCAAACGTCACTTTGGAATACTTCGGGTATTACCATGTGGCCACGTAAGCATAATACATAGAAAAAAGGCAGTGTGATCTCTCTCAGGTGGGCGTTAGCATATTATAATAATCGTATTCAACTTATACAACAGACATTACAAAATACCAGAAATTTTATGATAAAATCAAGCCCCGACTTATCCACGGGAGAACTTAAATACAAGTATATATGGTAATTTATTGATGGTCAAATACAGATACACAACTTTAGCAAACAACTTTGCATTCTTTTTTATGTATGAGAACTGGGCAATTGTTAGATTATTTAGAGGGATCCTACCTTGCATTAACAGCAGAGAGGTCATGGCCAAATTTTGGTGGAAGAAATGGCAGCATTAACAATCTGCACAAATTGAGCAGTTAGCTTACTTTCAAAAAGGAAAAAAATATCAGGAGGCACGTCATCAGGACAGGGAGACTTTCCAAAGCAAATGACACCCAAAACCTCCTTCAGTTCAGAAAGAATAATTATGTCACCCAACAAGAAAGCTTCTTTCTCAAAAAGCCTAGAAAGGGAAGGTATAGATTAGTTAGAAAATGAAATGCATAAATTCAGGAGGAGATGGGTTGGGATTACCAAAAAAATGATTCATAATAAAGAAATCTATATGATTATTTGTGAAGTAATCTGGGAGAATAATTTGGAGGTAACAATAGTTAAGAATTTTGGTTTGCAGTGCACATTCAAATATATAAACATTTGTTTTAGAAATGTCATAAAGTGTGGTAGAAATCAACATTTTAATTAAAGAAAGAAAGTTATCCTCTAACAGGACAAATCAGTAATCAGGCAGGAGAAAAGCTGTTCATTGTATCTTTTAATGAATCCTTGGCAACATGTCTTAGAAGAAGCATTCTTCAAAAGCAGTTTGTTAGAACATGGTCAGAATGACCAGAGAAACAGAGGATAGAAGTTCATTTTATAAACTACTGAATTTGCATACAGTGTCAATCAATGCATACATTTTAATCTAGTTGGCTTAGTAGTTTAGACCCAAATGACTTATATAAAATAAAAGTCTATTATATTACAGTATATTCTCATTCTTCTTATACCTTTGAGTTGAGCTACCACCCTTACAATTTCTGTGCATGTAACAACTGTTCATTCTGGTTGTTCACAGGACATCTACTCACTTGACCTTTACCTGGTTTCCTGATGTGCCTGAACAGGTTTCTGACATTTAACCCTTTATGCTATTTCTTTAAGATAAATGCTGTATTTTAATATGGTAAGCATATCAAAACATTTTGTCCTAACTGACGATGTGACCCCTAAGTATATTCTTTTTTCCAGAAAAGAGACTGTTGAAATTGTCAGGTAAACAAGAAGAATGTTTCAGGGGGTGGTTCAAGAAACTGGATGATGTAATGTTCTTTCATGCACCTAGTAAGACTTGCTTTGTGGTACATATAAAGTTTTCATAACAGAGTAAGAGCTGAATTCAAGAGATGTCAAACAACAGTTATACAATGGAGAGTTATTTTAGGCTGGTTGTGCTCTATACTAAAGCACCTTGTGTCTTCTAAACAATCAGAGCATGATATGTAAGCATTAATTTAACACTTTTATGCAGATTCAATTGTCTATAAATAAAACCATCTACTTGTTTTTTTTTTTTAATCATTCTGATCATTGTGTAAAAGACTGCTGTGATGGATGTTCTCTCTTCACCATGGTTCAGCAAGAATGAATAAATGATGTAGATGGACAAGCTTTCTACTGCCTGATTGCTGACTCAAAAAGGCTTTATCAAACTTATCCTGGTAGAGGATAAGTTTGTTTCTTTAATTAATATGTTAATTTATACCACAGCAGACAGCTGTATTTTTAAACCAAAAAAGAGGTAAATTCATTCACAAATTCATATAACCTCAGTGCAAATAATTTACACATATTTTTGCACATATTTGAACTTAAATTCTTCTTTGCTTAGATTTAATTCAGATTACATGATAGTAATGATCAAATTATAACTTGCATCCACCAAATAAGAGTATATGCCCTGCAAGGACAAGAGGTAGGACTCAAGCTCTGAGATCCTTGAGTAGGTTAAAATGAGTTTAGCAGACTGCTTTTGACAGAATTTATAATTATAAAGATCATACTTTTCATTTTACAGTATACTGTTTGATCACAAAAAAAAAATATTTGCAGAACAGAGGAGAGTTAAATATCCAGTAAGATGCATTCAAAAATAGTAACTGAAAGGAAAGCAGTGGTCTGAGAGGAAACCAGTGTTAATTAATGCATTTAAAAGCAAAGAAGCAAGTGGCTGAAAAAACAAAAATGTAATTGAGTCTAGAAAGTGAGGATTTGAGGGATAAAATGGGAACTCTTTAGCAACTGAAAGGAATCAACCAGGTGTAAATACAAAACTAATTTATACAAAGAGAGTAAAGAATTTCAGGAACATTTTCCGCTTGGGAAAAAATAAAGTACTGTCTATCTATCTGTTCTATTAACGAAGAGTAATGGATTCAAGTACAAATCTGCATCCATTTCAGTCATTAATTTTTAACCATTTAAATCCAAAAGCTGATTGAATAACTGAGAACTGGTATGCAGTAATGAAATATACAAATATTATTGTGAATTTCTTGTCATCTATTTCAGCTAATAATTAACAAAAACTACTGAGCATCAGACAGATATTTCAAACTGCCGATTACATAACAGCACCATACTTTTTTGTATTGGCAGATGGCAAGGTAGTACCAAAATAGTGGTTGATTCCCAATATGCCTTTCCTTCACAGCCTGGAATAATGGAAAAAGACAATGTCTACTATAAATATTTGTCACCATAAGCAATTAGAAACATTGGATCATGTGTAGTTTAACCCAAGGCTGCAAATAATTCATGAGGTGATGGATAGGTTAGCAATAGAAATGAGAGGGGAAACACAAATGAAAACCACAACTAAAAAAGTGAATAAAAGAAGAAGTCGATATCTAGGCACCCATGCCAGGGATGGGCAAAGTCAGCCCTGGGGGACTGCAGTGGGTGCTGGTTTTAGTTCCAAACCAGTTGCTTAATTAGAAAATAATCCTTGCCAATAATTTAATTATTATTATTGGCTTGTTAATGCTTTAAGTCTGCCATGTCAGGTCATTCTCATATCCTAGATTTTTTTTCCCTTTTATAAGGATATTGTCCAAATGATATGATGTCTAAATAGATGAATAATTCTCAGTCCTTCACTTTTTTTCTCTTCACTTTCCTTCCAAGTATTTCATTAAACCAAATAGTGCATAATAAATACAAGCAGGTGTAAATGGAAACAAGCTAAATGGAGAAATGCTGGTTTATTTTGTCATTTGCATCTTACTGCTAATAAGCAATTAAAAACCAAGAATACAGCTGTTTCAGACTAAATTAAGCAATAAGGGTTCAAAATCTTAACAAGTGAGGCAACTAAAATGAATCAGAAGAGTTACTTGAGCAATAACTGGTTCTTATTAAGCAATTGGGTTGGTACAAAAACCTGCAGCCCTCCAGGAATGACTTTGCCCACTGCTGACTTATGCCACTGCAACTCCAACCCGTGGCCTAAGTAGGCACCACAAACATCCTAAAGGGTAGCACCAGCCCCAAAGACACCTGAACTCATGAACATTCCACATCCCCATTCACCCACCCTATTGTGCCTGCAAGAAAAAGTTCAGTGAACTATACCAGAATAGCACGAGGACCTCAGTCTTTGTAGGCATGGCAGTTTTTGGCTTACATTCAAATGATGTACAGGTTGGGCCTATTGGTGGCACTAGTATGACCTTGAATGAGTTAGTGTGGAAGCACAAGGGCCAGGTTAGCAGCTGTTTCGTGCTTTACATTTAAAGCAATTAGGACAGATTCGGTCCTTAATAAGCAGGTAAATTCCTAGATTACACACATGCACACACACAAAGATTTAGTTAGACAGGCTACATAAAAAGGGAAAGCAATGTTCATGGTCTTAAACACTTTGCTAAAACCTAATAGGTTCCTGACAGATACAGAACCGTAACAGATGCACCACTCAATGATACAATTCATTGAATGTCTACAAAGCATGAAGTGAATAAGGTGACCTGTAGTACCACATAATTGAACCACATTACAATATAGATATTAGACTGGGGAATCTAAAGGCTGCTGTAGCATGCAATTCATGATTCATTGAAACTTGACAGTGTTAAATGACGTGAATCATTCATTGATTCTTTTACTATAGAACAGCAAGACAGTATACCATGAGAAAAGTACAGTGCTATGGCATTTTTACTCTTAAATATTAAAATGAAATTCAGGAAACTTTCCATGAGCAGTTAAACCCACAAGGATATTATCTAATAAAACACATACACAAGTTTGTCTACAATTGCTGCATGCTTCTTATGTATTTGCATTGATCATTTTTTGACAAAAGGAGACTTTACAAATGAAATTCAACCTCATTCATATGCTATCACCAATCAAAAGAAACAAATCTGATGAACAGAATTGATATGAAAAGTAAATATGACATAACACAAGTGTGAAGACAGTTATATCAAGTATCATTTTTGTGGCAATGTTATCTTTATAAAGAAAAAATAAGAAGATAGCATTGAGCTCCATTCTTTTTACTATGATGTTGCCTCTCTTAACATTTCATTTTAATTCCAAAGAGTTACTTTATAATTTACTACACAGCTACTTGTGGTCTAACATACTGAATTTTGCTGCCAATAATTTAGTGGCAGTTTTAAAGATAATCCTTTTTTCAACATAATTACTTGCATTTATATATCTTTTACATTTACTGAAAATAATTATGCTGGTAAACCTTTATAGAAAATGACTCTATATTATTTTGAAATATGTACTAAGCAGACACTATGGTCTGCAGATGGTTTAAAGAACCGAATCAAAGCATAATTTCTCAAAAATGACTTATTTCAGCTTTCCTGGAGACAATAACTGAGGAATATTTACATTGATTTTAGACCTTTGAAAATGTTTTTGATAATAAGAAAGGATATTAAGGCAATTTTTTATCATTTATTCACATTGACCACATAAAAGGAATTATGTAGCATTTTCAATAATACAGAAACGTATAGTTTTAAAAGTAAAAAAAAATGACATCTTACAAATTCTCAAATTCTGAACCCTTCAAACCTTTATGTTTCTGCAGCGGAATATGTGTGAAGTTTTCAGAAAACAGTGGTTATGTATGTTAATTCTGTTAAAATCATCTTAACAACAATTTTTGATTTGGGTGAGTTTTAATATTTATTTTTATCATTTTACTATAATAGTACGAAATGTAAAAATACATATTTAAATATGTACAATGTTGTACTATGTATAGTGCCCGAGACAGAAAGGTATCAATTGCATACTCTGTACCAGCCATTTAAACTTCTGATCTTTCAGAAGTGTCAATAAAACCACGTGTCCATGACACATCTCCGGTTGTCTGCCCTCTTAAGTAGGCATGTGTTCAGATCTGTTAAACCTCTGAACCTTTTGCTGCTATTATTTGCTAGGTTGTTTAATATGAGGCCAAACACCTATAGCTCTAGTCACTTTTCAGGACTCAGATAAATTTCATCCAGGGTGCAAGCTAGATCTACAGGGCTTAACACCTCTGCCATTGCTTGCTGGTGTTTTTTTTAAGTTATGTCTAACTTTATTTTTCATTTTGTTTTTGCTTTTTCTTACATTAAAAACTATGGATAGAATGAAGCACTCAGGTTGTATTTGATATCATTAGTTTTTTGTTTATTTTTTATGCGAAAAGTACTTGTCTATGAATACAGAAAAAATGAAATGTTAATAACTGGTGTGAATAATACTGGCAGCAACAAGATCCTGATGCTATCTAACCCAGCAGTAATAAATGTTCATTTTATTAAATTAGCATGCAATTAGGGGTGGGGGTTGATTAGTTTTAAAACTGGTTTTGTAAAACTTGGCTTTTTAACTAATGTCTTATTTTAATTTCTTATTTTGTCTTTTTATTTTTCTTCATTATGTAAAGCACTTTGAGCTACTTTTTTGTATGAAAATGTGCTATATAAATAAATGTTGTTGTTGTTGTTGAATGTTATTTGATTTTAATAAATTCAATAAAATAAAAAAATAGCAGGCAATTTAGGTGTTATTTTTGATTACATATTCAGTATTACAACAGAAAAATTTATTTTCCACTTTACATTAAAGAAAAAGTAGGACTTTTATTAACCATGGTGGATTCAGCGAAGTCAATGAATGCATTAATATCCACCAGAAATAGCTACTTGCATAATACAGTTCAAATTGTTCCATTTGCATCGTTCACTTAATTCAAAATGCTGCTGTGGGAATCATTACTAACACTAAGAAGCACAGAAGTACAACCACATAATTCCTGCTCTTAAGTCTTTACAGAAGCTTTCAGTTACTTTATACTAGATTTTAAAGTTGTTTTTCTCTTTACCTGAAACAAAAAAAAAAACCTTTAAATGGCCTAATCCCTACTTACTATGCATACTAGGATGTGAATTACAATCTCCATGTCCCAATCTACTTGACTCTCTGGGTTCATAAAATAACAGTGGGAAACTGAATGTTTAGCTACAGGGTCTCAAAGTTCGGAAGTGATCTGCTTGCTTGTGTAAGATTTGGCCCATCAGTTAGACATTTAAATCTAGAGCAAAGACTCACTCCATTAGTCTGGCATACCCCGATTTGAGTTGCTGACTAGCTTTGCAAAGTGCATGTCTGCCTCTTATATATTTGCACAAAAATACAAGAAATATAATTATTACAAATTGTTACTGATCCTTCTGTATTCTATTTCTCTTCTCGGTATTCTGATATGAAACTTGGTGCCACTGGTACACTTGCAAACTGCCATTGCTGCACATGATACAGAGAGAATGGAATCCAAGGGTTCTTGAATTTAATCTTCCTCTTAGACTGCTCTGAACTTGTACTTATATGACAGAATCATCATGTGTGGGTTGAGCAACCTGATGGCCTAGATTATGGAAACTATGACTAGTCTGTTAAAACCAATTATAAAACCCCTAGATGTTGAGTGGAGTTTTTGTTTCCCTCTTCTCTGCTATCATAACACACTTATATTGTCATCATTTAATGTTAAATATAATGGAGCATGCATAGTTAGTCTAATTTGTATGCTCAAGTAAATGATACATAGATAATATGATTATATTGCTTTATTGCATGGAAGTTGTACAAGCATTCAGAGTCTTTCCTCAGTAAACACTGCTATACAAACATAAACTGAATTGAATAGAACATCCAGTTAGGAGTTATATGTCTGCTGTTTGTGGATGATGTAGTTCACCTGATGTCATTAGACTGATATATCCAGAGCACAGGTGAGTGTGTTTTTGTTAAAATAAGACAACAGCTCCTCTAAATCTGAGGTCATGGCCCTTTCTTGTGAATGAAGGGATTGTTCTCTACAAATTAGAATGAAGCAACTGCAGTAAATTGGAGGAGATCACCTACCATGGGGTTTTGCTCAAGACTGAAGGTACAAGGAAAGGATTTATTAACTAATCAATGAAGATACAGAAGTTTGAAAATATTGTACCAACAATGATGGCAGTCATCAGAGGAAACTATCCATTCACTAGATAATTTACATCTTTATCCTCATCTGTACTCATGAAATATAGGTAGTAACCAATAATATATTGTGTATAAGAGCAGGCAAGATGAGGCTCCTGGGCATCGTTGCAGATTTAACACACTGAGGAGATGAGGGGCTCAGTAATATGTGAAGGACTTGGAGTTAACCCTAGTGCAGAACCAGGACAAACCAAAGGATTTATGACTCTTTGCTGGGCTGGGTGAAGCTGTTGCAAAAGATGGGGTTATGTACAGTTGTGCTTGAAAGTTTGTGAACCCTTTAGAATTGTCTATATTTCTGCATAAATATGACCTAAAACATCATCAGATTTTCACTCAAGTCCTAAAAGTAGATAAAGTGAAACCAGTTAAACAAATGAGACAAAAATATTATACTTGGTCATTTATTTATTGAGGAAAATTATTGAATATTACATATTTGTGAGTGGAAAAAGTATGTGAACCTCTAGGATTAGCAGTTAGTTTGAAGGTGAAATTAGAGTCAGGTGTTTTCAATCAATGGGATGACAGGCAGGTGTGAGTGGGCACTCTGTGTTATTTAAAGAACAGGGATCTATCAAAGTCTGCTCTTCACAACACATGTTTGTGGAAGTGTATCATGGCATAAACAAAGGAGATTTCTGAGGACCTCAGAAAAATAGTTGTTGATGCTTGTGGAAGTGTATCATGGCATAAACAAAGGAGATTTCTGAGGACCTCAGAAAAATAGTTGTTGATGCTCATCAGGCTGGAAAAGGTTACAAAACCATCTCTAAATAGTTTGGACTCCAGCAATCCACAGTCAGACAGATTGTGTACAAATGGAGGAAATTCAAGACCATTGTTACCTTCCCCAGGAGTGGTCGACCAACAAAGATCACTCCAAAAGCAAGGCGTGTAATAGTCGGTGAGGTTGCAAAGGACTACAGGGTAACTTCTAAGCAACTGAAGGCCTCTCTCACATTGGCTAATGTTCATGTTCATGAGTCCACCACCAGGAGAACACTGAACAACAATGGTGTGTATGGAAAGGTTGCAAGGAGAAAGCCACTGCTCTCCAAAAAAAACATTGCTGCTCGTCTGCAGTTTGCTAAAGATCACACGGACAAACTAGAAGGCTATAGGAAGAATGCTTTGTGGATGGATGAGACCAAAATAGAACTTTTTGGTTTAAATGAAAAGCGTTATGTTTTGAGAAAGGAAAACACTGCATTCCAGCATAAGAACCTTATCCCATCTGTGAAACATGGTGGTGGTGGTATCATGGTTTGGGCCTGTTTTGCTGCATCTGGGCCACTACGGCTTGCCTTCATTGATGGAACAATGAATTCTGAATTATATCAGAAAATTCTAAAGGAAAATGTCAGGACATCTGTCCATGAACTGAATCTCAAGAGAAGGTGGGTCATGTAGCAAGACAACGACCCTAAGCACACAAGTCACTCTACCAAAGAATGGCTAAAGAAGAATAAAGTTAATGTTTTGGAATGGCCAAGTCAAAGTCCTGACCTTAATCCAATCAAAATGTTGTGGAAGGACCTGAAGTGAGCAATTAATGTGAGGAAACCCACCAACATCCCAGAGCTGAAGCTGTTCTGTACGGAGGAATGGGCTAAAATTCCTCCAAGCTGGTGTGCAGGAATGATCAAAAGTTACCGGAAACTTTTAGTTGCAGTTATTGCTGCAAAGGGGGGTCACACCAGATACTGAAAAAAAAGGTTCACATACTTTTGCCACTTACAAATATGTAATATTTGATCATTTTCCTTAATAAATAAATGACCTAGTATAATATTTTTGTCTCATTTGTTTAACTGGTTTCTCTTTATCTACTTTTAGGACTTGAGTGAAAATCTGATGATGTTTTAGGTCATATTTATGCAGAAATATAGAAAATTCTGAAGGGTTCACAAACTTTCAAGCACAACTGTAGCCTGTCTAATTCAGTGTTGTTCAGATCCCGACTAGCTGTCAAATTGGCCACATCGGGGGCTTACTAACCAACTGTTTCCCATTCACTGGCAACAGTGAAATGTCACATTTATAATATGTAGTTAAACATGGTAATTATACTGAGATCAAAACCAAGACACAAAACACAAAATCGGTGCACATGTGCACAGTTCACAAACACAAGGTAAACACAAAACAATTTAAACAATACAAATGACTGTTAGCAGTCCAACAAATATTAATCCTAACTAGCCGTAGCATACGGCGGTGTAAGAACAGGACAGAAAACGGTGAGAAAGGAATTCAGTATAACAAAGGCTTAGGAAAGTACCGTCGCAGTATAACAAAAATAGCAAGGAGCGAAACCAATGCCAATGGTCGAGAGAGTACCTTCCTGTAGCAGGCTACGGAAAACATAGAAATATATAGATAGACACCGCATTCACTGTGTTGCCCAGTCGACACGATAAGTCAGCGCGTCCACCCTATTGCAGTGCCATTGGTAAAAAGTGCCATTTAAACTAATACAGGTAGACGTGAAAACCGGGTTTTCTGATGAAAAAACAATAACGTTTTAAACAGTATCATTTACATACATCAGATTTTGGTGAATCGTTTACATGCAATAATTTATATCCATTTATACACTAAATGCGTGCGTATCCCGTGGTCTTAGAGTTGGTGGGCGGGGATCCGTGAGTTGGCGGGCGTGGCTCTCTGTCTTGCGTGCGCTCTCTGTCTTGCTTGCCCTTAGTTAGAGTTGGTGGGCGAGGCTCTGTGAGTTGGCGATCGTGGCTCTCTGTCTTGCGTGCGGAGTAAAGTCAACGTGGCTCAGAGGTGCATGTGGACTTTTGCACAGATGAAAGCGACTGAGGCTGTGTTTGGTTAGATGTTGCGTGCCTCGAGAGCGGCGCTGGACTTGGGAGGACGGTTACAGTTGGCATGTGTGGCTCTGTCGTGCGTATCCCATGACGCGGTAGGAGGGTTAGAGTTGGTGGGCGGGGCTCTGTTGAGCATTATCCCATGGTCTTAGAGTTGGCAAAGAGGGCTCTGTCTTGCTTGCGCTCACTGTCTTGCGTGCCTTCAGTGTCTTGCATGCCCTTAGTGAATTATATATATTGTGAGATGTGGCCGACTTGTCATCCCGGCCAATACCCCCAGGCCGCCAGATGGAGCCCTCCCTACTGTATGGAGGTGCCCCAAAGACCAGCAGGGAGTCATGGACTATGTAGTTTTTATCCTCAGCCCTGCTGGATACCACAGGGGCCGCAAGAGGGAGCTGCAGGGAGGACCAAAGACTTATTTGTGCAATATGACCCGGAAGTTCGTCAAGGGAAGAGCGACGGGCTTCCGGGCTGAAGAAAAGAACTTTTACCTGACCCGGAAGTGATACAGGATCACATGGACTGGGAATTGGGAACACTTCCGGGTCAGGGAATATAAAAGGACTGTGAGAGCTCCCAAACGGGGAGCTGAGCTGGGTGGAAGGGTGGCAACGCGTCTGGGAGTGGAGGATTGTATTGTAGTTATTATTTGTGTAGTATATGAGTATTGTGGAGGAGAGGGTGCTTTGTGCACTGTGGAAATTTAATAAAATCAACTATTGGACTTTTACCTGGTGTCTGGAGTCATGGACAGGGGTTCAAGGGAGCGATAGCGCCCCCTATCTGTCACAATATCTATACTAATAAAAGGCAAAGCCCTCACTGACTGACTTACTGACTCATCACTAATTCCCCAACTTTCCGTGTAGATAGAAGACTGAAATTTGGCAGGCTCATTCCTTACAGCTTACTTACAAAAGTCAGGCAGGTTTCATTTCGAAATTCTACGCGTAATGGTCATAACTGGAACCTACTTACGTACATATATACAGCCATAGCCTGCAGCTCGGTCGCCGTGTGAGGCGGAGTTGCATCCCTCATCGTCACACCTCCCACGTAATTGAGTGTCTGCCCAAATAAGTCCGTCCATCAGCATTACACAATTGAACGGGCAGCAAAAAAATATGAAGCGAGTGACGCATACAAGCATATTCATAATTGCAGCTACTGCAGAAACAAAGCACAGTGTAAACCTTAAGTTTAAATTAAGTTCATAGACACGCTGCCACTGGCGTTTGTCATGCCTACGACGAATATGATATTCATGAGATACAAATTTAATAAGAAGACGCAGGGTATAAACGAAACTTTTGATCACTTTGTAACGGAGTTAAAATTGCTGTAACGAAGTTAAAATTGCTGGTGAAGGACTGTGCTTATGCTAACGAATAGGAAAGCAAGGTGTAAAGCTTAAGTTTAAATTAAGTTCATAGACACACTGCCGCTGGCGTTTGTCATGTCTAAGACGAATACGATATTCACGAGATACAAGTTTAATGAGAAGATGTAGGGTATAAACAAGACTTTTGATCACTTTGTAACGGAGTTAAAATTGCTGGTGAAGGACTATGCTTATGCAAACGAATAGGAAAGCAAGGTGTAAAGCTTAACTTTAAATTAAGTTCATAGACACGCTTCCGCTGGCGTTTGTCATGCCTAAGACGAATGCGATATTCGCGAGATACAAGTTTAATGAGAAGACGCAGGGTATAAATGAGGCTTTTGATCACTTTGTAACGGAGTTAAAATTGCTGGTGAAGGACTGTGCTTATGCAAACGAAGATGAGATGGTCAGGGATAGAATAGTGTTTGGCACAAACTCAGCAAAAGTGCGAGAGTAACTTTTAAGTGCCGGGTCTGAGCTAACGTTAAACAAAGCCGTGGACACCGCAAGATCGCACAAGATATTCGCGAAATACAAGTTTAATGAGAAGACGCAGGGTATAAACGAGACTTTTGATCACTTTGTAATGGAGTTAAAATTGATAGTGAAGGACTGTGCTTATGCAAACGAAGATGAGATGGTCAGGGATAGAATGGTGTTTGGCACAAACTCAGCGAAAGTGCTAGAGAAACTTTTGAGCTAACATTAAATAAAGTCGTGGACATCACAATATCGCATGAGATAGCACAACCACAGCTGAGAACCTTTGATGCATGTACTCCAAACGGCTCACGTGAACTGACTGTGAACGCACACAAAAAGCAAGGCCTCCAAAGAGCGCTGAACAAAAAACGCATTACACAATTGAGAAGGCAGCAAAAAAATATGAAGCGTGTGACGCATACAAGCATATTCGTAAGTGCAGGTACTGCGGAAACAAAGCACACGGTGGTAAAAGTCAATGTCCAGCTTAAAGGAAGACAGTGTAAAAAATGTGGTAAATTGAACCACTTCGCTAAAGTTTGCAGGACTGGGAAAGGTAAACCCGTGCATGCAGTGTGTGATGTCTCAGATAAAGAGGAAGACGAGCTGTTTATTGATGCAGTAAGAAAGGAACAACCCTCTGAATCTGAACAAGCCTTTGTAGACATATCAATAGGAAAGCAAGGTGTAAAGCTTAAGTTTAAATTAAGTTCATAGACACACTGCCGCTAAATATTCGCAGGCAAATCCACAACTTAATACCGGGAATGCCTGTTAAACATCTTAGATTCACGAGTACCGATTTTGGGTAGTGAACACTTCGATGAATGAAACCTGTTATCTTTACAATGCTTGACAAACACGGAATATAACTTGAACACAACACAAATACGAACCTGATTGAAAGAAAAAATGATAACCAAATCCTTGATGGCAGCAACACTCATAACAGTCACAAAACAATTAAATTGACAATCATGTTACGTTATTTTTAAAATGTTTCCTTTTCTTTTTCATAACTTATTTAACACACTACTTCTCCACTGCGAAGCGCGGGTATTTTGCTAGTAGATGATATTCAAGTTCAATCCAAAATCCATGATGATGAAGCTCAGTAAAATGTCTTAAAGAAGATAGCAAAGCTTGTCAGATAAGGACACGTTTTATTCCTACTGACTCTTTCACATCCTGCATGAAGTCTGCTCCTCCAGAAGTGTTGTCATTGGGGGGGGTATAGGGCTTAAATGGGCTTTAGCCCGAGATCCCAGGAATCCAGCCCCTTATCCTTGTGAGCCCCCCTCCCCACTACATTTCATGAACTTAGATGTCCAGACCCTCATCTTGGAGACCCCAGCCCGCTTTCACCCTGTCCTTTGTTTTGACATGCATGGACATTTGCATGAAACCTCCACGGGGAACCTCCCCTCCCAGTTTTCCATCTAACATATACATAGAACTAATAGCATTATCAGAGGTGGAGTTATGTCCCTAACAAGTGTTAAAGCTAGTGAAATCGATGCTCTAGAATAATCCTTCCCAACTTGTCTCAACAAATCAAGTAAGCTATCCACTTCTGAATGGTGCAGAACAGGCTTCCATACTAGTAGCTTGTATATCCTCTGGCCAAAAAGCTTTTCTCTGAGATTGCTGAGATCTTGTCCTGATTGAAAATCTCTCTTTGATTTGTATTTCTTGTTTCTTCTCAACAACATCCTGTCCTTCTCATTGGCCAGTTCACAGTACATCTTCTCCATTAATGATGCAGATCGTACCTTATAGAATTTTAATCAAATATTTGTAATCAATACAGGATAATTTTTACAATTTAATATAAGCATATACTTAAATGAAGCTGTAACAATGGATTCTTAAAAGTATAAGGAACAGGACGGAACATGACTAAAGGGTTAACTAAATGCAGCTTAAAGCTTGGGCAAGAGAGATTTTTGGCTCATCTAGAGGAACCACCAAGATAGTTGCTAAGGGTAAAATGAAGTAGATGTGTAATGAACACCCCCTTTAAAAAGCAAGAACAAGTAGTGAGAAAGCTCAAACACCCCTATTGTGAAGCGGTGATAAGATCAATGAGAAAACCCATAGGACACCCCTATTAATGAAGTTTTGAATAATGGAAGAATCGACATGTATACAAAGTTGCTGGTGGCTGTAGACGATTCATTAAAATGATAGAATTGTGCATATTAAGAGTTAGATGACATGATGTATTAGATGAGGTAACGGTAACAGAAAAATATAAAAGGGAATGAATTTTATTAAAGAGTGCTCACTCCATGAACCAAGACATTCGTGCATATCTATGTGCTGCATTTTCTTCTGGTCTCGTGAATGACAAAACAGAGGAATGTTTTCTCCACTATAACCTCTATTTTAGGCAAGTCAACACAGTCAAACAGAATAACAATAAGGGAAGATGACAACACCAAAGACAACACTGATGTGGCAACCACTACAATGTGCTGCGTCTGGAACACTTACTAGCACAGGTGGAAAATGAATTTAAAAACTGAAATAACTGAAATTTAAGGTTACTTGAATTAACGCTCACCTGTTCTAAATGATGCACCCACCATAAATGAGACCACTACAGGTGTTTACAATAAATTGTCTTGTCATAGTTAACTAACAAAAAATTGTCATTTACCTCAAGGTATATTTTCTGCTTGAGACCACTATTATAATTCAGAAAAAAAAATTGAATTTGAATATTAATTGGTGGCAGCACGGCTCTAGCAGACCCCTGTGACCCTGTAGTTAGGATATAGCGGGTTGGATAATGGATGGATGGATATTAATTGGTTATCATTAAGGTCTGAGCTATCAGAAATCTGTCATTAACAAAGATTGCCAAAGGTCTCATGTTCTTATGCTCTAAGGTTCAAGTGTTGTTACAGCCTCTTAAGTGATGATCCTCCCAATCACCTTGTAATTTAAGCCCTTGTTGCCTCTGGGTATTTTACTCTATATTGAGCTTTGTCATAGTTCCTCAAGACACCTCCTGTGAGACACTACCAAAGAATCAAACAGCGTGATTCCACTGCACTGCTGCCATCTTTCTTTTGACTTGTTTTGACTACACTCTCTCACTTTCCTTTTCTGTCTCAAGTTAGACCACACACTGCAGCTCCAGCTTCTTTTATCGCTCTCCACAATCCTTTCAGTGAAGATTTTTATGTCAGTTGAATTTGCTTTGGTTGTCAGGGAAGTTCCCCGCGGTACGAAGTTGGTGTGATCTCCCAGGAGTTTGCCCTTTTCCTGTAGTACTGCAGTGACAACATGGCAGATATCAATGAAAATAGAGTCTGTATTTTTCAGTCTGATGCATTTAATTTTATTAATGTTTGATGGCTCAAAGTAGATAAAGAATATTTTGATTGACTCATGAACTTTCCTATTTGGTAGTAATGCTGATTTTTCAAAACTATACACATTGCTTTCATTGTTAGTGTTTGTATAAGTATATGATAGTTATAATTTGTTACTAACCCTCACCTATTCTGTTTCTCTTCTTGGTACTCAAATGTGGCACTTGGTGCCACATCCCATCTGCCAAGTTGTTTTGCCTGCCTAAGGTAAAGTCATCCCTGATGGAGGATCGCAAGAATCGTGGGGTAGAGGGGTCCATTCATCGGATTGGTTGGTCCAGCGCTGTTTCAGCTGTGGAATGGCCAAATGGGGGAGGCAGCTTGACGGCTGAGGTCTCGAGGACACTAAACAAATTCAAATCATATTATCTATACTAATAAAAGGCAAAGCCCTCACTCACTCACTCACTCACTGACTGACTGACTGACTCATCACTAATTCTCCAACTTCCCGTGTAGGTAGAAGGCTGAAATTTGGCAGGCTTATTCCTTACAGCACACTTACAAAAGTTAAGCAGGTTTCATTTCGAAATTCTACACGTAACGGTCATAACGGTCGATAACGGTCGACAACGTCCACCATGTTGAACTTTCTTATTTATGGCACCATCTTCACGAAATTTGGTAGGCGGCTTCCCTGCGCTAACCAAAACCGATGTATGTACTTATTTCGATGGTATGACGCCATTGTCGACCGCCATATTGAACTTTCCAACGTCACTAATTTTCCAACTTCCCGTGTAGGTAGAAGGCTGACTCCATCTTCACGAAATTTGGTAGGTGGCTTCCCTGCGCTAACCAAAATCGATGTACATACTTATTTCGGTGGTATGACGCCACTGTCGGCCGCCATATTGAATTTTCCAAACATCACTAATTCTCCAACTTCCCGTGTAGGTAGAAGGCTGAAATTTGGCAGGCTCATTCCTTACACCTTACTTACAAAAGATAAGCAGGTTTCATTTCGAAATTCTACACGTAACAGTCATAATGGTCGATAACGGTCGACAACGTCCGCCATGTTGAATTTTCTTATTTATGGCCCCATCTTCACGAAATTTGGTAGGCGGATTCCCTGCGCTAACCGAAACTGATGTATGTACTTATTTCGATGGTATGACGCCACTGTCGGCCGCCATATTGAACGTTCCAATGTCACTAATTTTCACAATGTCCGCCATGTTGAACTTTCTTATTTATGGCCCCATCTTCACGAAATTTGGTAGGCGGATTCCCTGCGCTAACCGAAACTGATGTATGTACTTATTTCGATGGTATGATGCCACTGTCGGCCGCCATATTGAAGTTTCCAACGTCACTAATTCTCCAACTTCCCGTGTAGGTAGAAGGCTGAAATTTGGCAGGCTCATTCCTTACAGCTTACTTACAAAAGTTAAGCAGGTTTCATTTCAAAATTCTACGCGTAACAGTCATAACGGTCAACAACGTCCGCCATGTTGAACTTTCTTATTCATAGGTAGAAGGCTGAAATTTGGTACTTATTTCGGTGATATGATGCCACTGTCGGCTGCCATATTGAA
>JANRMT010062825.1:21307907-21326028 GCA_026402145.1 Polypterus bichir lapradei | reverse complement strand
AGGGGGCAATTACTTTTTCACACAGGGCCATGTAGGTTTGGATTTTTTTTTGTCCCTAAATAATAAAAACCATCATTTAAAAAATAAATTTTGTGTTTACATGTGTTATATTTGACTAATGGTTACATGTGTTTGATGATCAGAAACATTTTGTGTGACAAACATGCAAAAGAATAAGAAATCAGGAAGGGGGCAAATAGTTTTTCACACCACTGTATATATATATATATATATATAAACCAATGTGCAACTCTATTATAGTGGATATATTTTCGAAATTTTGAATATGAAATGCCTTGTCATTGTCCCTCCCAATGTTAAGTTAAGGTTTTCTATGATTTATTTGAATTGCAGAATTAATGAATGGAATTTGGAAATGTATGTAGGTACAGGTCCCTGTCATTTGAGGCAGGACTGATGCATACAGCCACTGTTTCTTGATTGACCATGATATCCTTTGTTGATGTTTTCAATGGAGGGACCATGATGAATGAAGCTGAAACAGAAAAATTGTTGCCAGTTAAGTTTGTGTGTGTGGTTTATGTGTATTCAGTTTGCAATGTAACATATTGTATTTTTTCCTTACATTGATTAAGTGATTTTTGTAACGGCACAGTATATGTTGGCCATTGGAAAACAATAACTATAGTCCTGTCAATTTCCTCTATTAATAAATAAACTTCTCTGTCAATCAATAACAAATAAATTTCATTCATGCTTAGTTCTGACTTCTAAATAACTGGCATTTATCTTGTCAGCTAGGTAATCTAGAGTAGCAGTACTCAAATTGTTTTGAACTGAGCATCACTTTGCCGAAGTCAAAATCTAACAGTGGACCACTTGAGTCTGACAGTTACAGCTTACAGTTATTCTGCATTACATTTGCCAAATGTATTTTATGAAAGGAAGTTAATGTGAAAAATACTAAGAATCAAATCCAATATTGCTGGGTTTACGTTTCAAAGTCTCATATTTCAGACAGTGATCCATAATAACCCCTTAGCCATGAAGATTGATTAACAACAGACAGCCTCTTAGAACTGATGCATGTATCACCAGCAGCATGGAGTTAAAGGATTTCCCAGACATGGGATTTCTTTAGCTGACATCAAAGTGAGTTTAGAAGAGAGGCCTGCGCAGTGACCAAGATTATCTGGATTGGAGAAAGACTGAGGCTGAAAAGGTAGGGTTTGATCACAATAAGCAAACAACAAATGGAGCAGTAAGGTGTGGAATTGAAGCAAATGTTGTTACTTTCCAGAAGAAGGTTAGACATGGTGGTCCATGGTGGTAGTTTTAGACCCATTTCTCATGTATTTAAGCATATTAGTCTATTCAGATAGCATCTTTGATTGCTACAAATAAATACTTAAGTAAGCACATAACAGACTAACACATAATTTAAAAGTCACTTTGCCCTGATAACTGTCAGCTTACACACCACTTGACTCAAAACTGGGGACCGCTTTTAGAACCACAGGTTTGCAGCATGCTAATTTTGTATTTTTTTATGTGAAAGAGCAAAACAGAAAATCAGATCAAGGCTACGTCAGTGATCATCTGCATAGAAGAAAAGCTAAAGGTTATTTCCATGCTGAAAAGGAAAGAAGGTCAGAGAAACACAATGTTATGGCTGTAAAGCCTTCATCTGGTGTGTCAATGAAATGTTGTGTGTCCTACCGTCTTTCATTTTCAGTAGCAAAAGTAACCTTTAAGTTTTATCCTTAGCACACTGTTATGCCAGTTCTAAACCCAAGTGACAAAATAAGAAACATAAGGGTAAAATAAAACACCTTTTGTTCACAAAATACATATTCTTTTAATACCAACATGGTACCAACCATGCTGCATGCTTTAATCTTTTTATTGTCACAAAGAACAGAAGTGAACATTTTAGATTGGGATTGTCTTCCCATACCTTCCAATATTTTTAAATTATTTTTTTCCCTACATGTTTACAAAGCATGGTCTGACAGCAGTACATGTACCATGAAAATACTTTCTTTACTGCAGTTATCCCATCTCTTCATTCCTACTTTGAACCCTCATTTGTGTTTTTTGGATAGTTTTATCAGCTGTAATTGGCTGATCGCACTTGCAATGCCTAGTTTTATAGATAATGGGGTAGGAGTAGTTGTGACTGCAAGGTCATTTGTTGAATGAACTGTTAGTATCTGAGAAATTGGCTGACTTTAAAATGGGGGTGGGGGGGACTTTTCACTGTCATAGGTAGAAAAGAAAGTGCCAGTTTCATAGGTGTTTTTCCTTTACAAAACAGCACACAATTTCAAGAAAAACAGAACAAAATGACTCACACCCAAGCCAATTCTTTCATCCACAAAAGCTTTAAAAATAACCCAACTAGGAGTGCAATAACACAATCTAGCAACTATGGGTACTGGGTCATTAGCACTTGTACCACTAGATTTAGGAACTGTTATTATCAAGAGGCTAAAAGAAGAACAATTTACAGATTACAACCTTTTGTGGCAATATTGAATGAGGGGTGTTGCTGTGAGCAAGTAGAATTTACAAAGGGCTTTCATATTCTCAAATTACTCATCTCCTCATTCTTTTGCCAATGCCCGATCCATTCTTGGGGTCCCAGGAAAATGAAGTGGGTCACTGTAATATCGGATCGTATTAAGCATGCCTGCATGCAGGGAGACCTTGGTTAAGTTCTAAATGAAAACAAAGTCCGAAATGTCTACTCTCTGTATGTATATTGTAAGCTCTGGTTTTCACATCTTGCAGTGCCTGACATAAAATATTTATATATTGGAGGTATAACTATTAGCCATTCAGCCCAAGACAAAATTTAACAAAGACTGCAATCCCATAAACATTATCATACAAGACATTATCCATCTATACCCATACGTATTTGTATCTATCTAAATATAAACTCTTTATTACATTTGCAAATGTGTAATGGTTTCCATTTAATTTCTGTAGAAAAATCAAGTCCCAGCAAGCTGTGAGACAGCTAACCCCTTACAAGAAGTGTAAAGATGTTACACTTTAATAAATCATAAAGATTTATTTCTTAGTTCCTTTTATGATTTATGTACTGTAAACTGTCTAAATCTCAGTCATATGAAAACTGTTTCTATTATAAATGGTGAAGAAAAAATACACAACAGTTTGATACACCAATGCCACAAAAATGACATTTAGGATGTTCTACTGCCTATGCAAGACACCTTAGCTCCTCACAGATGTGTGACCAGGCACTGAAACTACTGCACCTATGAACAAGACTTATGAACAAGATTATTGCTTTAGGCTGTATTTCTAAAACCCGAATCTGAGGACAGCACATCGTTGTAACTGCCAACAAAAAGAATGAAAGAGACTTTTAAAAGGCCCAGCTGACTCTCCACGCAGCCAAAAAGCCTCTTAAACAGCAGGGGTTCAGAGCTGGCTGGGATACATTGCATGCTGCTCTTCATCATTTCTCTTTCTATTAAGCACTTCACAATGACCTTTGGGGATGACTTTTGTAGACGCCATGCTTGCTTTAGTTATTGCTTATAAATGATATCTGATCTGGTCATACTTCTATGGACAGCAAAGTGCTGAAGCACATCTTTCACAGGGCACAAAAATCGTTTGCTTCCAAAATACGAAGTGCCTGTCTGTTCCATTATTGTCTGCTGGAACTTATGAGCCATTGACAAAATCCATCATATAGTGGTACAATGTGTCATAGCAAATAACTAAAAAGAACAGAATCCTGTTTATGAGGAATGTGTGTGCAAGATGCTCCATACTCCACTATTAACCAATAATGGAAAATGTGCAAAAGTTGTAGGTCTAAAAGGATGAAGAATCAATTTCAGTTTTTGCAACATGAGGAAAATTGTTTCAACAGTCAAAACTGCACATGTATATTTAAAGCATCCTACTGTGCAGTTCTTTATTAATGAGATGAAGTAAAGCCAAGGAAAATATCAGCAACTCTGAGATATGTCTCTGCATCTGCTTTTTCTAGGAAATTTTAAATACATATTATTTTTAAAGGATGCTGAATTTTGAATTACAATATCAAGAAAATGTGGGCAGCAGAAAAGCTGAAGTCCAATTGCCAAGGCAACATATTTGTGTAGTGAATTGATTTTGCCAGTTTGAAGCAGAGAAGTATCTCTCTTAGCTGTGAAAGCAGCAAAACTCAAGGATACGTCAGGTTTTATTCCTTTGAGAAAGACTTTGTTCAAGGCTGACAAAATCTTATCACCTGGTTCAGCAAAATAACCATTGTTTCATTCTTTGAATAGCCTTTCAAAAACAGATTCTGTTAAAGAAAGCATGCTTTAAATGAAAAGAAAAAGTTCTATTGCCTCTTTTTTTGCTCCAAATTGATATCAGATCAAAATCAAACTGTGTCCATGAAGCTTTGTTTGTTGATACTTGTGTTTTAAAATCACTGTGAAATTGCACTGAAAGATTTAGTTCTGCCTCACTACATTTACTACTGCTCGAAACAGCTTGGGGACTCTCGAGGTAAGAGTCTGGGCAGATACACTTTTAGTCAAGTAAATGAGTCTACTGTAATATAATAACTAAAGCAGATGATTTTATATATTATTTTTTTCTTTGCCTTAGCTTACACCACAAGCCAGGTCTTTCAGTTTGTATTTGCATAGAACATTCTTATTCAGTGAGTATGCAATCCATCCATCTGGGTAATAATAATACACTTTATTTATATAGCCCCTTTGCCATACTCAAGATACTTAATTAATTTAATACAGTAATTCATGGAAGATGGACCCTGCCTTATCCACATAAGATATTAGTCAGAAATCAAATGCGAAGCAGATGCCAGTTTTTAGGAGGGCACACATACACACATAAGTCTATGCTCAGACCCATTTGAAAAGCCAATAGTAAAAAATCAAATTCTACTAAAAAAAAACACTTATAGAATGAAAGAATGACATCTTAAGCTTCCAGGGCACAGAACAGGGTATTCTGTATATGCTGAAATATTCTAGCTTCTCAACAAACAAAGCATATATACAATTTTTTAATTATTGAGTTTGTTCCAAACATATGCATTACAAAGCAAGTGTTTAGCAGTCAGGTTATATGTTATAAGTGTGGTGCATTCTATATGGTATATAACATTTCACTGTTATTTACTGAGCTTATTTAAGTAATTATTATTACTTTTTTTTACAGGTTTTTCTTTGCTGCAGAATTACTTGTTTCTCGAAATCTTAATCTTAATTTCATTGTAAAATTTTACAAGGGCTTCACAAGTTCAGATGCACTAGTTGGTAAATAAATTTTTTTTTAAAATGCATGACTTTCTCCTGCAATGAGTAAGTCGTAAGCATCAGATCTATTTTTTATTTACTTTATGCATTTAATATACATTTTATTACTCTTCTGGGTTGGACCAGCTAGTCAAGCATGAATTTCAGTGAAACAAATTTCAGAAATTTAAGTCTGGTCAATCAGAAATACAATCAATTCAACAATCACAGAAACAATTTAGATCTGAATTTATAAACCACACTAAAAACCCCACCCTCACCCAGTTTACTAACAATTTCAGTGGTCTTTGTGAACATCTACATATATTTTAACTTCTAGTGACATTTTTACATTTTTGAACGACTAGCCCCACCATTGATTGTCACATTCTGCTAAGTGAATTATGACTCTTGCAATAAAGGCATAGATGGTAATGTATGCAACTTGCTCTGTACCTCCCTCTCTCATACCCCACCCATGCCAATTTTGCCTCCCCAAATGAGATCACTTTCAATCTTGTGTCCCCAAACAAGGCTAAGATCAAAGACTTCACAGTCTCAGTCCCTTGACATGCCAGGTTGCATAGCAAGCCAAAAATACACAGTGCCCTCCACAACAGAGATTAATTATTTGCTATAAGGAATACTGAATGTTAGTTTTTGTAAAATGCCTAGTAAAACAGTCAGGCAGTATAAATTCTTGAATAACTGATAATTCTGCAAAGATGCATGCCATATTTTCAATTAAACCATATTAAAGAACACTTACACTTTTAAGACGAGTGCACAGTACACTATTTATTTCGATGGCTGAAAATGATCCAAAAAATGGTAGTGCAGTGATGTCACGTAAATAACATTAAAAATAACACAAAATGTAGAAACATTTCAGAAATATAAAAAATAATAATCACAACATAGCTCCTCTTCTTGGGCACAGATTCCAAACACACCCATCAGGCTGTGTAAGGTGATGAAGATGGAATTAATTTAGTAAGTGGAGATCACAAAATATAACCTATGAATGATTGCCAAGCCTGTTCCCTATCTTGCAGGACTGGGGAAAATGAATACACAGTTCAAAAAATTCTGTACTTGCATTGTAATATCAAATAATGTTTGGAGAATTCTTCAAGTTTAAAACATAATATTTAAACTCCTGCCCATTTGCCTACATATTTATAGCATTCCATTGTCAAACTGAAAATGGTCTATTAAAAATCACAGTGAGTCTCCCTATAAGCCTTCGACTGGTAATAAATATCCATTTAACTTGCCATCACTTCCAAGATGTTCTCTTGTAACAGTCTGTGTATTTGCTTAATAGACTTGGGTAACAAGTTGCAACATCTACTACAATTCCTATTCTGGTTTTCTTTCTACATAAGCGGCATTGTTAACAGCAGTGCACATAAAAGTTAAAAAGTCCAATTTTTGAGCAAATAATGTATCACTTCACTTTACATTTTACTATTTCTAAAATTTTATTTCTTTCATTTTATGGCTTTTTCTCAGACCCTGTCATTGGAATTGAATCTGCTTTTGATATGTAATATTTTGAGACCTTGTAAGCTTTTGGATTTCTTGGGCCTTTTGTAAAACTGGAAAACTTAAATACACTACACCAGTGGTCCCCAACCTTTTCGCAACCATGGACCGGTTTCATTCACAGTTCCGCGCATCAGACCGAACCGGAGGGGATGGATGATATATGTGTAACAAAACACATTGAAGTGTGTGCTGTGGTGAACCAGTTTCATGTAAAACAGTATTTTCACAGACTGGTATAGAAACAACTAAAAACAAGGTGCGTAAAAATACAACTCACCATCCCGCAGAATTAGTGGGAACCCTGAGCTTGTTTCTCTTTTATGAGCCGAACCCATCTGGGGGTAATGGGAGTGTGTTACTTATGTCGAGTCTACTCTGTAATTTGGATTTGGTCACTGTCACTGCAGAAAATCCTGCTTCACAAAGATAGGTTGTTGGAAACGGAAGCAAGGCATTCAGTGCTTTTTTGCCGATCTCTGGAAATTCTGCCTTGATCTTAATCCAGAACACCGGCAGAGTTGTTGTTTGAAACATACTTTTAAGGCCACCGTCATTTGCAATCTCTAGCAGTTGATCTTCTTCTTGCATGGACAGGATCAATTCACCTGGTTTGTTCACAAATGGGTCACGTATCCATTCTTTCGAAGTTTGGGGGGTCTTTTGTGGTTGGAAAGTACCGCTTGAACTCTTTTAAAAGCAGAGACAGGTGGTCATGCACAAGCTGTGAGTATTTTGAATCAGGCTCAGTTTCTTCCAAAATCCCTGCTAATGTTTGAAACATTTCAAATATCTCTTTGTTCACTTGGCGTCCCAACAATTCAAGTTTGGCTTTGAATGCAGCTACTTTGTCTGCCAACTTGAAGACAGTTGTCATTTTCCCCTGAAGTGACAGACTGAGCTCATTAAGCGGATTGAATATGTCGCACAAGTAAGCGAGTCTTGTGACCCAGTTCATGTCACTGAAATGTTCTGCCAGTTGTGGCTTTTTTTCTGAAAGAAATCTCCGCAGTGGCTCTCGTAACTCAAAAACTCTGGCTAACGATCTCCCTTTAGATAGCCATCTTACTTCTGTGTGTAAGAGAAGGCATTTGTGTTCTGCATCCATCTTATCACAAAGCTCCTCGAACAGACGCTAGTTTAGGGCATTTGCTTTGATGTAGTTAATGACTTTAATGACATCGTTCAATACGCTGTTAAGTTCAGGTAACATTTTTCGGCAAGCCAACATTTCCCTGTGAATGACACAGTGCATAGACTCGCATTCAGGTGCAACCTCCTTAACCCAAACAATTAAACCAGAAATCCGTCCAGTCATGACAGCAGCTCCGTCTGTGCACACAAAAGGACTAATCCAGTTTTCCTGATATGTAATCATTTAAAGATTTGAATAGTTCTGCGGCAATGGTGTTGCTTAGCAGTGACAGTGCACATAACACGTCCTCATGCACATCCTCCTGATATATATATCGCACATAAACAAGTAGTATTGCCTTGTTGTCAGTATCAGTAGACTCATCAGCCTGAATTGCATACCATGGTGACTTATTAATCCTCTCCAACAACTGTGTCTCAATGTCCTCTGCTATATCCTCAATTTGCCTAGTGACAGTGCTAGCCGAAAGAAGAACCTGTGCTGTCTTTTTAAGAGCAGCCTCTCCTAGCAGTTCACGGCAAATGTCCTTAGTGGCGGGCAGGATCAATTCCTCACCTATAGTAAAAGGTTTCTTCATACCTAGAGGTTAGCCACTAGGTATGAAGCTCTCAGTACACTTGCATTTGTTGAGGTGGTGGCCATTAGCAATTGCCTCTGTCCATCTTGTTCACATTTTCTCCTTTCAAAAAATTGCAAAGGCTTGTCTTTTAATGCAGGGTGCTTGGTCTCCATGTGCTGAAGCAGTTTTGAAGGTTTCATAGCCTCATTTGCTAGCATGTCGCCACATATTATGCAGAGTGGGTTTGGTGCGTGAGAATCACCTGTAGCGATAAACCCGTATTTTAAGTAAGGAATCCTGATATTATCTATTAAATGGAGCTTTCTTTTTCTTGGAAGTCAAAGGCTCTTCTTCTGTCTCCTCATTGGGCCTTTTTCCCTTTTGTTTGACTTGTCTTCAAATTTAAAACTGTCACCCTGTGTTAACTCTAGGCGTACTTGTTTTATTAATGAGTCAGTGATCAATCAGTTTGTTGATTTATTTGTGGCATCTGATACCGGCAGTAATATTGATAATGTTGAGTTAGCAGTTCAATGTTTTAATGACCACTGTACTGATATTTTGAATAAGATTGCTCCTCTTAAAATCAGGCAGCATTCTGTTCCCCACTCAGTTCCTTGGATGAATGACTCCATTCGTAATCTTAGGCGTTCCTATGAAAGTCTTCTAATCTGGAAGTTCATCATTCATACTTAAAGCATTTACTTGCTTCTTTTAATTCTTTGGTTAGGGATGCTAGAACAGCTTATTTTTCTAATCTTATTCAGACTCACAAGCGTAATCCCAAAGTGCTATTTGATACTATTCACAATATTATTTCTCCATCTCAATCTATTACTCTGTTTTTTTCTGATAGTGACTGTAATAATTTTCTTAGATTTTTTATTGGCAAGGTTAATGTTGTTCGGGCTAATATTGTTCCAGCTGTCTTACCTAGTGCTCTCATTCACTCATGTTCTGAGTCTTTTGTGTTCTCAGAAGTTTCACTTTCAGATATTTCTGACTTGCTCAGGAAGATGAAACCTTCATCATGTCCTACTGACCTGTTGCCAACATCATTAATGTTAAAATCTTTGAGTTTTATAGGTCCGTGCCTTTTGAATATCATAAACTGCTCCTTGAGATCTGGTGTGGTCCCATCGTATTTTAAACATGCTGTCATTCAACCGTTGTTGAAAAAATCTAATTCTGATCCATCTATTTTGAGTAATTACAGGCCAATTTCAAAACTGCCTTTTATTGCCAAAGTTTTGGAAAAAGCAGTTGAACAGCAACTTTGTGCCTTCTTAGAAAAGCAGGAGTTCTTTGATTCTTTTCAATCTGGTTTTCGGAGATGACATTCTACAGAAACAGCTCTTCTACAAGTTTTTAATGATCTTTTAATTGCTGCTGATGCAGGCAGGTGCTCTGTGCTTGTACTGTTAGATCTTACCGCAGCTTTTGATACGGTGGACCATCGGATCTTAATTAATAGATTAGAGCTGTTAGGTGTCTCTGGCTCTGCTTTGGACTGGTTCTCGTCTTACTTGTCAAGTAGGAGTTTCTCAGTCGGTGTGGCTGGCTTTTCATCTGACTCTGCTCCTTTGACATGTGGAGTGCCACAGGGTTCGGTTCTTGGACCTGTACTCTTCTCTTTATATATTCTTCCCCTATCACAGATTCTTAACTCTTTCAAGGACATCTCGTATCATCTATATGCAGATGATATACAGCTTTATTTTTCATTTAAGCCTAACCAAATTACTACTTTGGTCACTTTGGTTGATTGTCTGTCTCAGGTTAACGACTGGCTCAGTAATAATTACCTGCAGTTGAATTCAGGAAAAACTGAGGTACTAATTGTTGCTCCTCCTGTTCTTCATTCTGAGATCAGTTTAAAATTATCTTCTGTCTCTCCTGTTATTAAGTCGAGTCTACGTAACCTTGGGGTTATTTTTGACCAGTCCCTGACACTTGGTGAATATGTAAGGTCAGTCAGCCGCTCATGTTTCTTTAATTTAAGAAATCTTTCAAAACTAAGAAATGTTGTTTCAAAATCAGAATTGGAGATGCTTGTTCATTCTGTTATTTCCTCACGGCTTGATTACTGTAATGCTCTCTTTACAGGTTTGAGCAAGTCCTCTCTCTCACGCCTTCAGTTAGTTCAAAATGCAGCTGCCAGGCTCCTAACTCGCGCTAGCCGGAATGATCATATCACTCCCATTCTGTACATACTGCACTGGCTCCCAGTGTTTTATAGAATTCATTTTAAAGTTTTGGTACTTACTTTCAGAGCTTTGCATGGACAAGCTCCTGAGTACCTAACCAGCCTGCTCCAATGCCATACAGCTTGCCGGACTCTAAGATCTGGGCAGCAGGGTCTTCTCGTTGTCCCACGCACTCGGCTAAAAACCCGTTGGGATCGTGCCTTTCAGTCTGTGGCACCAAGACTATGGAATAGCCTGCCTTGTGGTCTGCGTGGAGTCAAGTCTGTTGATTCTTTTAAAAAACAACTAAAAACATTTCTTTTTAGGCAAGCTTTTAATCAGTGCTGAATAGTTCCAGTTAGTTTATTTATTGTTTTTATTGGTTTTGTTTATGTTTTTGTTTCAACCGTTTGTATTTATTCTGTATTTGCTGTGAAGGGCGCTATATAAATAAACTACTACTACTACTACTACTTTCTAAAGAAGCTCTCCAAAGATGTTTGTTTTTTTGCTCATTTTTGCTAGCTTGTGGGTTAAAATTACCCCAACCTTTTTGAGACCTAGGACCTTTTTAATTTGGGTAATTTTTTTCCGTAGACTGGGTTGGGGGAGGATGTGGAGACATGTAACAAAAGATAATGAAGTGCGCAATATATAAACTATTTACCAAGCGTGTTGCCTTATTGCCACCTATGAGCCACAGATGGAAGTGTTTTCCAAAATAAAACAGCTTCCTTATCCGTTCAGCGTGGCCCGGCACAAAATGCTCCATGGCCCGGTAACGGTCCGCGGCCCGGTGGTTGGGGACCCCTGCGCTACACTATGAGCTCCTTCACAGTTTCATCATTTCTTCTTCACAATATTCATAGAGTAACTTCCCTCCGTATTTTGCACTACTTATTTTCCGTTTACAATATGGGATTACATGTCCTATATGCATGTGTTTAAAACATCATAAAGGAGATGTTTATGTTCTCAAAATGAGAAACAATCATATCCTTAATATGTTTTAAATTAGGTTATTTCAGACAAAAAAATCCAATGATACACAGGCACTATTACAATTTTCTCTCCTTCTTTCCTGACTGGTAATTATTTGGCTCAAAGCATCTTAGTTTCTTTTAAACTACTCACATTTTTTTCAATAGAAACACATATAGCTACTCCTGAAATAACACCTCTAGTTTTTGATACCTCCCCAATCTCTGAACACATAGCTTTATTTCCATTAAGAGTCTTCATTCATAATATTTGTTCTCATTGCTTTTGATTTGTATAATTTATCATTACTCTGATATTGCTAAGACACTTTGCTGACTTCACTTTTTTATTTTTTATGGATTGCCTTAGTCAGTTTAACTGAATGCAGATTTATATCTGAACTGTTTAAAAAAGGAACCAACACTTTTATAATAGGTTACATTTAGACCCAATTCATAGTCTTTTAAATTGGTCAAACATTTACTTCTGAACTTAACACCTCATAGGCATTTTTTTTCAGTACTAGACAAATTCCATTCAATCCCTTTCTGTTTTCTCCATCTGAACTACCTGCCATATTAAAGCTTCAGTTATAGTACAGCTGGAGCAATCATCTCTCTAAAAACACTATACACTCAAAAGGCCAGGGTTCTGTTCCTAAAAAAGAGATTAGATAATCCTGGATCTCAAAATGCACCCTCATTTACTTTATTGTGATTTCGCACTAGCTGGTGCCAGAACACTGGATTTTATTCAGTTCATGTAGTTCTGAATATACTCATTTGGATTAAGGCACATTCAAGGTATTGTTTACAAGATGTTATAAGGTGAGTCATAAAGAGATGATCAGCCATGGTTTACAAGTCTGAGAAATGGGGCAACAACCTTCCTTCATGTCGTCAGAACAAGAGATGTTAATGGCAGTGCATGAAGATTATCAGTATACCGGACAAAAGGGGAGCAAACAATCAAGTAATTTTGTTGCCTTATTTCATTACAGTACCCGAATCAAAATTGCATTAATAAGCATATTAGTTGTTTGTGCCCACAAGAAATGAAGGTGGACAGCTTGTTCCACTAGTGAGTTCATTATCAGTAACTATTGGTCAAAAATGCTGTCTGTAATTCCATGAAATTTGTTTCTGATGGTAGTTATTTATTTCAGACTAGGTGTGTGTGTGTGCACGTGTATACATGTAAGTACCGCTTCATGAACATTTTTGTGATTGCTTTGCTGAAATGTGTGTCATCTCTTATGTTGTGGAGAAAGCTGGCAAAAAAATGAAAGTCTTGGATGTAAAAGGGTAACATTCACGAAGATACTTCTCTAGGCATGCCAGAACGTTTGCTTCTCTAGGCAGAATTTGGCAAAGAAATTGTGCTTCTGTGTCAAGGGTTCATTTAGGAAACAGCATGATATTTTCTATATTTGGTTGGATTTTCTTGTTTCTTAAATAGTGCAGGTGGGATCAGCATTTCTGACAGGATATTTACGACTTTCGTTCTTATGATTCGATGCTCTGCCCCTTACATTTTTGTGGCTGCCTAGTGTAATCCTTCACATTAAACCTGTTCTTTTCAGGTTAGTTTCAGGGCATTGGTTGCTCCATTTTATTGATTTCTTTAATTCATTCTTTTTGAAACAGACTTTATCCTGAGCCAGTTCCAGAGAGCAGAATTGGCAAGTTATCCACATCTTTGGCCTCACAGATCGCGTAATTCTGACTTAATCTGTTCCAGAACTTCAGGTTTGGCTAAATCTGGGAAAGAAATTAGCCTGACCCCCATGAATACTGACTCACTTCAACTGCATTTCACACTAATTCTACTTTCTGGAACAGACCTCACATCTTCAACTCAACCCTCTCCAGCTTTTATTTGGACTCCAAGCTATCGTTTTCCCAATGCGGTGCCAATCCAGAAATTACAAAATTGGATTAGCTAATATTTTACTAAAATGTATAATGTTACAGAATGTTTACTAAAATGTAGAACGTGTACTAAAATATAGAATGTTTACTAAAAAACAGATTAGTAATAGATTAGATTAAATAGATTATTAAATAGTATATAAATAGATTAGTAAACAGATCACTGCTTTTTGCAGATGATGTTGTCCTGTTTACTTCATCAAGCTGTAATCTTCAACTCTCTCTGGATCGGTTCGCAGCCAAGTGTGATTCGGCTGGAATGGGAATCAGCACCTCAAAATCCAAGACCATGGTTCTCAGCCGGAAAAGGGTGGAGTGCCCTCTCAGGATTGGGAGTGAGATCCTGTCCCAAGTGGAGGAGTTCAAGTATCTCGGGGTCTTGTTCACGAGTGAGGGAAGAATAGAGTGGGAGATCGACAGGCAGATTGGTGCGGCATCAATCTGTCAGTCTGTCATGGTGAAAAAGGAGCTAAGCCGAAAGGCAAAGCTCTCAATTTACCAGTCCATCTATGTTCCTACCCTCACCTATGGTCATGAGCCATGGGTAGTGACCGAAAGAACGAGATTGGGAATACAAGCGGCTGAAATGAGTTTCTTTCTCTTAAAGATAGGGTGAGAAACTCAGTCATCCGGGAGGAGCTCAAAGTAGAGCCACTACTCCTCCACATCGAAAGGAGTCAGATGAGTTGGCACAGGCATCTGATCAGAATGCCTCCTGGACACCTCCTTAGTGAGGTGTTCCAGGCATGTCTATCTGGGAGGAGGCCCCAGGGAAGACCCAGGACACGCTGGAGGGACTATGTCTCTCGGCTGGCCTGGGAACGCCTCGGAATTCCCCCGGAAGAGCAAGTAGAAGTGGCCGGGGAGAGGGAAGTCTGGGCATCTCTGCTCATGCTGCTGCCCCCGTGACCTGATCTCGGATAAATGGAAGAGGATGGATGGATGGAGGAAATAGATTAATAATGTTTACTAAAAAACGGAAAAAATGTATAATGTTTACTAAAATTTAGAATGTTATCTCTGTTACATTGAGATAAGTTAGTGTTTTTTAATTGCCTTTTGTAAGGTTTTCATCGTCATCATGATTTTCAATCTGCTTTTGCTGGTGTTTGGTTTATTTAAATTGCTATTTACAATTTAATTCGTTGGTATGTTACTGGATATAATACTGAAGTAGATACAGTACATCCTTTCAGCATTCCATGCCATTTGCCTGGTGTCAGCTCTTTCATTAGAAGCATACAATTAGAGAACAGACTCCACTGAAAAAGGTGAATTTGACAGGAAGCTCTAAGAAACTAATTAAGTATTAAAGCTATGGTAAAACTACAAATATTTCTACATTTCTTGTAAATGTTACTCTCACACTACTGTATTATTCTGAGAACAGAATAAGAAGGAAAAAAGTTATGAAGAATAATGATATTATGCTTTACTTTTAATATATTCAGTGACAAAGAATCACCACAGGGTCTGAAAGATCCACCTTTTTCAACAATGGAAAACAAAAGATGGATTTAACAGGGTAGCTTGTGTGTACATTATTCCATTCTCAGTTTTACTTTATGTACTGTTACACTCTTTTGTGCTTAGGAGCTGAGAGACCAAACATCATCCTTCTAGGTAAGGAAGACCGGAGAAGAAATCAGTAGTGTTGTTGTTGAGATTATGTGAGTGCGTCTGCTATTCAAAACTTCTCTGGTGTAAGGAAGGAGTAGTTTAGAATGGCTGATGCAATTTGAATAGACATACCTTTTGCATTAATTACTCAAATAAGCTATTCATTCATTTGCTCATTCAGTTTTAGATATATAACCAAATTCACATGATGAGCTGAAGAAATGCCTAAAAACACATAAACTAATGTAAAAGTCTCACATTATGTGTAGCAAGTTTGGCAAAGATTGTCTTCTGGCATCTAAACGCTGATGTGATCTACACAATTCAAAATTCCAGATTTCATTTCCCATCCTTATTTATATTCATGAAGTTTCTTGTTGCACCTGAGCCAATAAAGAATTTTTAATTCAACTCTTCATAAAAGATCTTTTGAAGCACTATCATTTAATTCCTTTTCATCATGCTGTCCCAGTGCTGTGCTCATTAACATAGCTTCACTAATCAAAAATATTACTGTTTGTCTTCAGTGCTGGATATCTGTCCTTAAAATAATCTAACACTACAACTTTTTTGAGTAAATAGATAATGTGCATGAGAGAGAGATTCTTTATTTGCCTTTTGTACAAATGTACATAGAAAATCTTACTCATTCTGTCCAGTCAGGGGCATTAAACAAGGTATAGGTCACCAGTATACAATACAACAAAACAAGTTTTGTTCATACAAATTTTGCTAGATGGTATTTAAAGATAAAATTACTCTGTTTTAAAAATAACCCATACAATGAACAGAATACTCTGGATATTATTCTGGCAGAGGAATTCTAGGCTGTTGTGCTCATAAGCATTGTGGACACTACAAGGTTCACCAACTGTTTGATAGGAGGCTTCACTCACCACTCACAAAAAAAAAAAAAATTGTCAGGCAAGACCAGCAGGACATTAATAACACACCACCTCTTCTACTGCTTTTTATAGACATAGTATATGCAAATTAAGACCTGTGAGTTACAGTCAATTACTGTACTTTTTCTAAAATGTTATTTTTGACAGGCAGAACATTACTATGGCATACTACTCACTCAAACGGATAAAAATAACATAACAGATACAGCAATTTGCTTCAAAAAACAATTCAAGGAAAGCAAAAGTAAAATAGAAATACAATGGAAAAACAGAAATACGATGGAAAACGGACAAGATTCAAACCCCACTCAATAGAAAAAGAAACACCCCATCCAACTTTTAAAATATAGTGGAACAATGAATAGAATAAGAGAATCTATCATGAGTCTGACATGCTTATTCTAAAATTATATTAACAAGTTCTTTCATGTTTTTAAGCCTTTTGTACATATCCTCCATTTGCAATTTGAGATACTGTAGAATGCCGCTTAGCCACTGAGGTATAGAAAGTGGATTGGATTTTTCCAGTTAAGCAAGAAAAGACCGCGCATTAGTGTTGTGGAATAATGTGATATGTAGAGATTTTTGTCCAAAATGATTTTAATTTAATGCATTCCTGAAACATATGGTGTAGCGATGCTGGTGTTTGATAACAGCACTCACAGGCTGGGTCTTGTCCTGTGTATATTTTAGACAATTTTGAAGGAGATAAATATGATCAATGAAAGTTTTTAGTCGAATTATGGAAATGCTTAGCGCATATACTGTAGAACAGCGGTGCCCAATGCATAGATTGCGATCGACCTGTAGATCGGAAAGGGAGTGCAGGTAGATCACGTTGCATTCAAAAAAATTTTTTTTTAAATGTTAGTCTATCATATATCCTCCCCATGGTATTTGCCACTTGATTGACATACAGGGTGACCAGTCTGAGATCTCTTTTCTTCTAACACACTGGTCATCCCGCACGCACGATCAAACACGCGAGCTACTGCAAAACTCCGGCTATCTAAGTGATCTAGTTAGCCTTCCAATTTATATCGACTAAAGAAGGAATTTTAAAAAAATGTATTGTTTATGGGCTGGATGTGGAATTGGAAGAGGATTTTTTTCTTTCACAATGTCACAATCGAAGTGCGTTTGTCTGATCTGTCAATCTATCATTGCTATTCTAAAGAAGGAAAATGTGGAAAGGCACTTTCGAACTGTTCATAAAAACTGCGAAACTGACTTCCTTCCAAAAATCAATCTGAGAAAGAGAAAGGAGAGGGAACTAAAATCGCAGTTAATCGGACAGCCATCATTTTTCACTCGGCTGAATTCAAAAGCAAAGGCAGACACACTGAAGCATCGTTCCAGATGAGTCACTCAATCATTAAGCATAAGAAGTCCTTCCAAGATGGAGAGATGATAAAAGATGATAAAAGACCCCTGGTCGGAGAAAAAGGAGTTTCTCCTTGTCATTAAAAATGCAGAATACAAGCAACTTAATAACAATCAATGGCCACAAGACTTGGCTTTTTTTTTTCCGATCTGACCAACATGTTGAATGAGCTTAATTTACAGCTGCAATGAAAAGAGAAAACTATGGTCAATATGATTAGCTCAGTTAATGCTTTCAAACGAAAAATGCAACATCTGACTTCAAAGCTGCAGCGCCTTAATTTGGGGAACATCCAAAACCTTGCGTCAGAGCTGGAGAAGCAATGGAAGGCGTGTGTGCAACTTGACAGCATACGCTACAGAGCAGATTGAAAATTGTCTGTCAGACTTTATCTAATGATAAAAAAATTAACGATTTGAGTGTTGCCCAATGTACCGGAGTAAGAGTAGAGTTTCTTCTTCACAAATGTACTCAAGTAAAAGTAAAAAGTATAGTGCAGTAAAAGTACTCTTAAAAGTACAATTTTTTTAAAAAGTTGCTCAAGTAAATGTAACGGAGTAAATGTAACTCGTTACTACCCACATCTGATA
>JANRMT010062825.1:21263299-21307507 GCA_026402145.1 Polypterus bichir lapradei | reverse complement strand
ATATATATATATATATAATTTTTAATGTAGGTAGATCATTTTGACCTGGTCATTTTAAAAGTAGCTGGCAAGCTGAAAAAGTGTGGGCACCCCTGTTGTAGAAGAAGGGACTATTTTTTGGATGGCTCCATTCCACTCATTTTATGTGATTCTAAATGAAAGTTCCCTTTCCCACCATTCCCTAATATCACTGAAAGATAGATTCTTTGAATTATTTTTGTATATTGTTGAAATACTGACTGAATATTCATCAAGTATTGCCTCTGGGATAAATAAAGAGGTATGTACATTTGGGTAAGTTTCTTTTATCAAGAGGAGAAAAAGTATGTAGTTGGAAAATAAAATATGGATCATAATTGTTCATGAGATGCAAATATGTTGTCTATGCAAACATCTCATAATCCCTACCATTTTCCACACGTTAAATACTGAGTAGGTATGAGAAGGTTGAGAAAGGTGATTATCATGTATATGAGCAACAGACAGGAGCTTCTTTACTTTGAAACACTTTATACATTGGTTCCATATTTTAAGTAAACGGTTGACAACTTAATTGCCGGTTAATTGATGATATCTATTGACTGGAGAAAAGAACAGGGAATACAAAACAGATTTAGAACAAGATTTCTTTTCCATTGCAAACTAGGCTGGTGTAAATTAATGAATTTCTGCAAATTTTCAGAACTTTATTGTAAGAGTATTTGCCATCCAGTAGTAAAACTGAAAGAAAACCGAAAAAAAACCCCAGCAGTTTAAACAGATTAGGGAGTGTAGCTTCCCTGCCAATGCAGATTAGTTTACATTTTGTATTGACCTAGTTTTTCTATTTCTTATCTGTAACTTTAAAATATGAAAGAGTGAAGAGCAAACAAGGAAGAAAAATGATTGGTTTTAGTCATTAAACCTTTACATATAACACATAGTAAAAAACTCATTTATATGACAATGAAACTCTGAAGATTGCTTCTTCAATAATGTATTTTTTAATATAAATAGTTGTAATGTGAAAATAGACACTAAAGCTAGTACATGAAGAAGTATAAACTTGTCATCAAACTCATTCTTTTGCAGGTAAATTGATAATATACCAGTAAATGGTAACTGGGTGTTTTTAACCTGGAGCACAAAGAAAAATATCACAAAATATTATCTAAGTTTGTAATAAGTTGCTAGGAAGCATGCTATTAAATCTTCTACAAATATATCAAAAATAAAGATATCAAAGGATTGAGAGCAAATTATTTACATCCTATATTTTTCCTTTACATTTTATTTTCAGCTTTATTGAACTGATTTTTTTTATATTATAGGCAAGGTTGATGCTGATTCTTTACTGACAACAAGCAGGAATTTAAAGCAGTTACGGAAAGATACAGGGAAAGAGGTGGAGGACAGGACACGGACCAGTGTTAGTTCAAGTCTGGTCAAATGGATAATGTTGCAGTTTTACGTATCAGTTACTGTATTTATCAGAAAAAGTCACAGGTTCACGAAATTAGAAATATTATGCCCTCGAGCATTTTGTTGAAAGCCCTTTAGATAGCGCTGTGTAATCATGCCAATGAATGTTATTTAAGAAAGCTGAAAAAAAAACACAACATGTCCTTGGGACAGTCAGGATTATGTTTTCATTTAGTTAATAGTGACTAAATGATTCACTTCTAAAGCTTTTAAATGTGAACACTAGTATTCTTTTCTTTCAATGAACAATGAATTTACATTGTGGGTACTATATTTACTGGAATATATTCTGCTCCATAAATATCCTTTACCTGGTGATGTCCTTCAAGAAAGTAATTTACATAAATTGTAGAAAATATACATAATTAGAATGGTATTGATTGAGTTTGGTAGAATTTTATGTTTTTCTATCTATCTATTTTTAAAAAATATTTTAAAAGTCTTGATTTTCATGCAAATGTTATGTTATTGAACTTGAAAATATGTGGTTTACATTATTTTTAATATTTCTTAATTACTTGTATTCAGATGATCAGCCTTGGTTAAATTATTACCGGATCAACTAGGTCATTAACAATTATTCAATATAAATAACAGAAATCTAATAACTAAAGGGAGATTAAAAATATATATTATAGAGCCTGCAGGTGCCAAGGCATATTCAAAAAAGAAAATAAAGGGTTTTTTTTAACATTTCATTACTAAGTTTGGCTTAAAATACATGCAATGATAATTCGCAAGTACTCCATGCTGATCTAATTAGGCAGCCAGTGTGTCCTGGTGGGTGGTAACACTAATATCCAGCATGCAGTGCTTCTCTCCTCTTTTATGTCTGCCCACATGTTCCTCCACCAAGCACCACTCATGCTTTCTACTAACTCACTGCTTGATGGCTGCCACCAGCTAGAAGAATAAATATCAAAGAAATGATGCAGAAAGTTTTCAAAATGTTTTCTGTTAGTTGAAACAACTATTTGAATGAAGTTACCTTCAAGTGATTTTGTATGGCACCAGTAAATAATAAATATATCACAATGCATCAAGTGTAGTTAAATAAATACACATCATTTCTGTTATGCAAACCTCTTAAGTAAAGCAAGTAAGAAGCTGGCATGTTTTACTAATGTTGCATTTATTAGTTGTGTATCAAAAAACAAAATCAGCTTCAAAAACAAACCATGTTTAAAGCTTATTTTTTAATGCCAAGAACAATTTAAATGTAATGTGACACAATAATAATCATAAAAAACAGTATTATAAAACCCTGAATGCAACGTTCATAGTTCTTATATGCAATATCAAATACATATTTTTGACAAAATATCAGAAGAAACGTTTTTCACTGCAAACAAAAATTATGGAAAATGTGATCAAACCATGGGCGGCACAATGGCACAGTGGTAGCGCTGCTTACTGCTGCCTCACAGTTAGGAGACCTGGGTTCGCTTCCCAGGTCCTCCCTGCGTGGAGTTTGCATGTTCTCCCCGTGTCTGCGTGGGTTTTCTCCGGGTCCTCCGGTTTCCTCCCACAGTCCAAAGACATGCAGGTTAGGTGCATTGGTGATCCTAAATTGTGCTTAGTGTGTGTGTGTGGGTGTGTGTCCTTTGGTGGGATGTCACCCTGCCTGGGATTTGTTCCTGCCTTGTGCCCTCTGTTGGCTGGGATTGGCTCCAGCAGACCCCTGTGACCTTGTGCTAGGATATAGTGGGTTGGATAATGACTGACTGATCAAACCATTTACTTAAACAGATATTATTTTACTAAATACTAGAAAATAATTCATATTAATATACTAGCATAGGCATTTACATGAAACATTTTTCAGGTACAACAACAACTAAATATCTTCTCATTCAGATATGTTGCTGCCATTTGTTTTTTACCTCAGTATTGACTAAGCAGTTTATCAGTGAGCTCTAGACATGACTAAGCATAATTTAAATAAAGCCTTCACATTTTGTACGGACAGGTGCCACAAGTGTCCTCCACTTATCCTAGATGATGAAGACAAATGATAAGAATATCCTACCAGTATGAGCTTTGGGTACTTAACAATAAATAAAACAGACCTTCATTTCTGAACCCACCTTGAGAAACAGAGATATCCGTATCACAGTATGCTCTGCAGGCTAACAAGTTATTTCCTACTTAAATTGCATCTGTAACCTCTTATTTTAAGCACAAAATATATCAGTGTGTGCTGTTATGTTCTAAGAATATCTGTCTTAAGATGCCTAGTGCTATGCATTTGTAAAGCTTTCATTACGTTGTTCTGTATTTTATCCAGATTTTTTTCTATATTGCCAGATTGCACAAACATGACATAAGTGGCACACCTAGGTATTTTTTTCTATCCTTACCACATAGATTTTTGTATGTTATAAAAATGATCACATAGGGCATATTAGTGACTTACAATAACATTTTAATTGATGCCAGTATATACCTTACTCTCAGCAGGAAAATGAGATGTTTTATATATTTCATGTTCCATGTTCTGGTTTGAAGTTTTCCCAGTCAAGGCTATGAAGTGCATGCCAGCATTAAGCTCTAAAAAGTCCAGTCCATGGAAAAATGTGCTTTGCATAACATTCAGGCCCATTTGGAGACTTAGTTAACTGTTAATAGAATACAATTAGGTGTGTTAGTAGCGTACAAGTAGGACGTGTTTTTTAACAGCACACTGCAATATCACGTAGCTAAAAACAGAGCTCCAAAAAGGTGCTTGTTGGATAACATAGACAGAAGAGTCCAACTCAAGAAATGAAAAAATTGCATCGATTGATGAGATCTTGTTAGCTGTTTTGTGCAAAGCATCTGTGCCTAATTTTACTTGATATTTCTTACACTTAACATTTTTAAAGGAAGTATCCAATGGATATTTAAACTGTACACTGCAGTCTCATGTTAAAATTGTTGGTTGCGCTAGACCATGATGGATAGAAGGTCAATGTGGCACTTTGCTAATAAATGATACTGTCAGAGAAATATTGAATTATGATCTTCAGATAATGCAGAAATGAGGTTGTTGATTTTAGTGTAACAGAAAGATGGCATTCATGTTTATTCATATAGCATAATACGTCCCTCAGCTATAACTATATTAATTTTAACATTAATTAATTTGCTTATTTTTTTATTTTAGTATCATGAACATTATGTAACTTATACAGTATGACAGAATTTCAAGGAGTAGGTGAAGTAAGCGGCCTAAACAGAGGTTTAAGCAAGCACAAGACAATGCAGCATGCAAATACTCTGCTGAAAGTTCCGTGTTTTGCCATCAGGAGTGGCTGTCAGACAAGTAAATAATGAAAAACTACAAAATGTGCAAACTGAAATATATTAGAAACATTAATTTATAATAGAAGTTGCTCAGAATGTTTTATTACTGAAAAATCAATGCTTTTCAGTAAGATATTTTGAAATTTAAAAAATGTGTACAGAGCTGTTTATTTGAAAAATGTTAATGAAAATTGACCTTTCGTGACTAATTATTTTGAACAATAAATGTGCCAGATTTAAACAAAATCCATCCACTGGGACCTGAGCTGTGTAATGCAGACAGAAAGGAAGACATTATGATGGCATTAGCTGGTTTCACAGTATATATCTTTTGATCTTCAACCAACTACTGATAGTTGAGGAAAACCGTCATTGAGCTATTGGCGGTAAAATATGAAAAATCAACCAAAGAAGCCAACAGAGGACAACCTCTACCCAACAAAGAACCTTGGGTATGGAAAAAAGATGTATGTGGTAATATATGGCTTCAGGTTATTTGGCAGTTTTGTGCAAACATTGGGTAAGGTTACTATCCCAGACTTACACTGTACTTTGTTCAAATAATGCAGTGCATGTAGTCTGCATAATCTATCCATGTTATTGTTGTTTCTCCTTTCTCATCTGAAATTGATTTCATTCCAACTTGAATACTTGTCTGTTTTAATTTAGGCAGTTCATAGTTAATACATTTTCTTGGGGAGACTGCAAGCTCACCTTACATAACACGAGGTGTTTACAAGTGAGCAAGTGGATAACATCCCAGAGGTAAACGCGACTACTAAGGAGGTACTGAGGGATTTGGAAATTGTCGAGGGAATAGTGCTGCTCAGATTAAATAACCTGAAATCAAACAAATCACCAGGACCAGATAATATTTATCCTCGTGTTCTTAAGGAGGCTAGTGAGTACATATAAAATCCTTTGACACATATTTTTAGGAAGTCACTGTGTACTGGAGAGATTCCTAATGACTGGAAAATGGCAAAATATCATCCCATTATATAAAAAGGGTGACAGGGCAGATCTAAGCAACTATAGGCCAGTAAGCTTAACATGCATCACAGGGAAATTAATGGAAGTAATTATTAAGGATAAGATTGAGCAACACATGGCAAGGACAGGAGTTATCTGAACAGTCAGAATGGGTTCAGAAGAGGGAGGTCATGTTTTACTAACATGATGGAATTCTATGAGGAGGCAACAAAAGGATACAATCAAACTGGAGCATATGATATTATTTATCTGGACTTTCAGAAAGCATTTGATAAGGAGCCACATGAGAGGTTGGGCATCAAATTAAAAGAAGTGGGAGTTCAGGGTGATGTTTTTAGATGGGTGCAGATTTGGTTCAGACACAGGAAGCAGAGGGTGATGGTGTGAGGAACCTCATCAGAACTGGCCGATGTTAAGAGTGGTGTTCCACAGGGGTCAGTGCTAGGGCTGCTGCTATTTTTAATATATATAAATGATTTAGATAGAAATATAAGTAACAAGCTGGATAGGTTTGCAGATGATACCAAGATAGGTGGATTAGCAGATAATTTGGAATCCATTATATCATTACAGAAGGACTTAGATAGCATACAGGCTTGGGCAGATTTGTGGCAGATGAAATTAAATGTCAGTAAATATAAAGTATTACAGACAGGAAGTAAAAATGTTAGGTTTGAATACACAATGGGCGGTCAGAAAATCGAGAGTACGCCTTATGAGAAGGATTTAGGAGTCATAGTGGACTCTAAGCTATCGACTCCCAGACAGTGTTCAGAAGCCATTAAGAAGGCAAACAGAATGTCAGGTTATATAACACGATGTGTGGAGTACAAGTCCAAGGAGGTTATGCTCAACCTTTATAATGCGCTGGTGAGGCCTCATTTGGAGTACTATGTGCAGTTTTGGTCTCCAGGTTACAAAAAGGACATAGCAGTGCTAGAAAAGGTCCAGAGAAGAGCAACTAGGTTTATTCCAGGGCTACAGGGGTTAAATTATGAGGAAAGATTAAAAGAGCTGAGCCTATACAGTTTAAACAAAAGAAGATTAAGAGGTGACATGATTGAGGTGTTTAAAATTATGAAGGGAATTAGTACAGTGGATCAAAGCTGTTATTTTAAAATGGGTTCATCAAGAACACGGGGACACAATTGGAAACTTGTTAAGGGTAAATTTTGCACAGACATTAGGAAGTTTTTCTTTACACAAAGAACCATAGACACTTAGAATAAGCTTCCATATAGTGTGGTAGACAGTAAGACGTTACGGACTTTCAAAACTCGACTCGATGTTTTTTTGGAAGAAATATGTGGATAGGACTGACGAGCTTTGTTGGGCTGAATGGCCTGTTCTCGTCTAGAGTGTTCTAATGTTCTAATTAAAATTGGCCTTGCTGTTTTTTTGTCAAATGATATTGTCAGGGGGATTACAGTGTTCTGATGGCAAATGAGACAGACCAGGCACTGACATGTGCTGATGTAGGGACAGACACATATTGTATTAAATGAATGAGTTGTCTTTGTTTTGTGGCCCACCTAGGGATGCCAAATAAATGTAAAGAAATTGTGTAAGATGCGAAATGAAGAATTGATTGATTGATGTTAATCAATCATTTAGTTCATTATCAGATTTGCCTTTGATAATAGATAGACAGAACATGATTTGTCCCCAGGTGGAAATTTGGCTTTTTACAGAAGCACTTTGAATAAATAAATAAATATGTTTACACTCACGTTTTGGTCTGAACACAGATTGGAATGACTATAAAGCAAGAAAATTCAAAAGAAAGAAATGTTTTGACTTGGCTATCACAGTCAGAGTGAGGTGCTAAGCAGGTGTATTGCTCTTGGTATAAAGGGCGCCAGTAACGTTTCTTGACACATTTCAGCTGAATGATTTGTTGGCTGAAAGTGCACAGTGTGGGTGTGTCAGAGTGAGGATGTGCAGAATTGCTCATAATGGCACTCAAGTTTTATTTTAATTCTCTCCTTTGCTCTGAACCACAGGGAGTCCAGAGTATGTCCAGTAACTGAGCTTGTTCTTTGAATTAGCTTGTTGATTTGGTGGGCCTCTCTTGAAGTGATGTTACCAGCCGGGCACACCACAGTACAGAAAATTGCACTGGCCATCACAGAGTTATAGAAGATGTGAATGATGTCACTACACAGATTAAAGAAGCGCAGTCTCCTAAGGAAAAAGAGTCTGCTCTGCCCTTTCTTATGTAGTTCCTCTGTGTTTTGTGACCAGTCCAACCTGTCATTAATGTTGACCCCTAAGTATCTGTTGTATTATCCACTTCTTCATCCACCAGGCTTAGAGGCTCTTTTGTGCAGTGAAAGTCAATCACTAATTCTTTGGTTTTGCTGATGTTAAGATGCAAACAATTTTCTTTGCACCAGCAAACAAAGTTTTCCACTTGACTCATATTCTCGGTCTCATAATCTTTATCAATACACCCCATAAATGCAGAATCATCTGAGGATTTCTGCAAGTGACATGACCTGGTGTTACCTTTATAGTTGGAGGTGTACAGAGTGAAGAGAAGAGGAGACATGACTGTTCCTTGTGGTCTTCCAGTGTTGCACACATCCATATTAGAAGCACAGTCCTTGATTCTCACAAACTGAGGTCTACCTGACAGACAGTCCACTATCCAGGACACCATACTATCTTCGATTTGCATATCTGGTGTTGAAGGTGGTGGAGAAATCAAAAAACATAATTCCCACAGTGCTGCTAGTTTTGTCTAGGTGAAAATAAGCCCTATGGAGCAGATAAAGTTCAGTAGTCTTTTGCCTGCATCAAGAAAATGTTGCCTGGCATATTTTCTTCCCTCAGGGCGTTACACTCCCACTTTATTTTCCATACCTTTCTCTGGAGAAAGGGCTTCTTTTAATTAGGCTTTTATGAAGGTAAATGAAACACACTTGTTTTAAGAAACCGAATAATACAATTTATTAACAAATACAAAGATTATAAGAATACTGTATGATAGCAGTATACCGTATATATCAACATTGAAGACAAGACGCAAGACAGACAAACATAATGCAGAAGAAGCTGTCTGTTTCCTGGTTATTTGGAGCTCTAATTTATCTTGGCATAAATAAACAGTTTTACAATAGCAAGGCTTTAAACATGAAGTCCGGTGCTGTGCGTTGTTGCTCTGGGTTCAGGTGGAGAAATCTAGTGATGCAGTGCACTCTTGGTGTTTGTTAAATGGTCCTTTGTCCATGGACAGGTATGATGCTGCCTATCTCATCTCTCTGTTAGGGTCTTTGCTATGTTCTCTACAGCTTCATGGTTGTTGCTCTTTCCTTCATAAGAGTATAGGCACTGAAGTTGCCTTCTTGAAGGAATATCTGCTACTCCGTTTCCTCAGGCCAGGCTCAGTCACTGGCACAGAGCTTGGTTTGGCAGAGTGGACATTAGAGCTAGTTCAGGGTATCCAGCTCCATGTCTCTATGGGGAGTACCTTCCAGGCCAAAGAAAATTTATAAGCTATTTGCTCAGCAGAGTGTGGTTGGCTTCTCACCTCAAAGAGAGCAGCTCATCAACTTTGATGTCCCCAAGTTTAGTTTGTAGTTACAAGCCTAAAATGAATGTCTATTTGGGCACATTTTTGTCTAAAAGAGTCTCAGCAAAGGTGTCAGCTCAAATCTAATTTATAACTATGCTATCAAATTAAGTTGAGGACTGACGAAAGTGTTCATAGAACTGTAGTTCAGCTATTCATGTTAATGTTAACTCAGGAATGTAGGGCCAGGTTGGGGATTGCAGCTGAATTTCTGTATCCCAGTTAAATGTGAAGACTTAACAAGCCTTGTGTGCCACTAAAAGCCTAGCAAAATTGGAAATGGTTAATTTTTTCCTGTTAAATATGAACATGCAGACACACACTGATGAAATAATTTTTCTACTGAAGTTAAAAATTATAGCCATGAAGTCTTTCTTAACCTCTTTAGTGTTACACTTTTTCTCAAAAAGATATGTAAAAAGCATTGCGTTTTTGTGTAATGTAAAACTTGCAAAACAAAAAGAACAAAGTCAGATGTGTAAAAAGTATAATGGTACAAATAACAATAATAATGAATAACAATAATAATATTAAATGAATAATAATAATGATGATGATGCCAATACCATATATACTATCAAAATATGTCTTTTATGTGGTATACCTTTCAACAGGAAAACTGCTTAGGTGTACGGTCATCTACCCAACGCTGTTCAGCATAACTGTTCATCTGAGCAACAATTATTTCGATCACGTCATCATCAAGAAATAACTTCAGGTAAGTAAATGGGCCTTGGCTGTCAACATTCTCTTTTATTTCTGGCTGCCCCACAATATCATAATAATGTGGTACTGGTTTATTTGAAGCAGGATCAACAAAAATCCAAACGCAATTGTCACTTTCAGATTCATCAGAATCATTTTTGGTTTCACTGTCTGTTTCAATTTCACTACCTTAAGATGGATTCGCTTCATCATCACTGCTGATGAGAGGATTCTCAACATTACTGCTCGTAGCACTGTCAAGAGCATGCAACACCTGAGCTCCTGAAAAACGTTTTTTATGAGACATCATTTTGAGCCTAGGAGAAGATGCATCTATACTGTTGCCCAGGTAATGCTCAGACCTGAAGCTTACATAAGACATGTCTATACAGCTGCCCAAGTAACATTCGGGACTAATGCTGTTAGCACTTTCACAGCCGAGTAATTCTCGGGTCTAACATTTACACGAGACACCTCTATACCGTTGCCCGAGTGACAGGACAAATACTTTTAATACTGTTTTCATAGCCCGAGTAATGCTCAGGTCTAACACTAGGGAGGTTAATATGCTAAGATCTACTCATGTTGAAACATACATACCATGCAGACAAGTGTTGTAAAAATCAAAATTTTAATAAATAAAAATTGGCTTTACAGTGGTGTGGCTGCAAAACTTTCCCTCACCAGAAACCCACAGTGTTGCTTATCTTAACTTTTCTAGGTCAGCTGTAACTCTGTTTTCAGAAACCCAAATTCCATAACATCAACATTTCTGCTTTGGAGGTCCGCAGGCAATGTGGTGTAGTGGTTAAGGTTTTGGACTTCAAAACCTGAGGTTGTGGGTTCAGATCCCATTACTGACACATTGTAACCATGGGGATGTCACTCGACCTGCCAGTGCGGGTTCAATTGGAAAACCAAAAGAAATGTAACCAATTATACATGCCAAAGAAAAAAACAGAGTAAATTAAAATACCTCAGTGTTTCACTTGTGGACATTTGCTTAAGTCATCCTCCTATTTCATCAGCTGGAATGAACTTGAGACTATCTTATGTTTATAAATCGTGGTATTCTGCCTCATAGCTAAACAGTTGGCATATCGTCCTGAACCGAGAAAATGGACCCGGAGATTACCTGAGGGAAAGTGAAAAACATATAGCTAGGTCATTAACAAGACGTCAAAAAGAATTTGTTTCAAAAACCAAAACAAAAATTTGAAAGCAATACAGAGAATTAAAACCAGAGATTTAAAATTATAATAATAATTGCAACATAGACTTCTAGGAATTATGCAAATACTTGTATATTAAACAATGCTGCCTTGTTTTACACTGGTGGCATCATGACGTCAGACGCCTTGGCAACCTTCAACAAACAATGACAAAGAAACTCAGAATATTGTTGCTTAAAATTAAAAAAAAAAATACTTTACATAAAAATATGAAACTAATAAAATTATCTGGACAATCATGACAAATACAGGATACTGAACACTGCATCTTTACCATCATCCATCCATCCATTAGCCAACCCGCTATATCCTAACTACAGCGTCATGGGGTCTGCTGGAGCCAATACAGGGAGCAAGTCAGGAAATAACCCTCAGCAGGGTGCCAGCCCACCGCAGGGCACACACACACACACACTAGGGACAATTTAGGATCGCCAATGCACCTAACCTGCATGTCTTTGGACTGTGGGAGGAAACCGGAGTACCCGGAGGAAACCCATGCAGACATGGGGAGAACATGCAAACTCCACGCAGGGAGGACCCAGGAAGCGAACCCAGGTCTCCTAACCGCGAGGCAGCAGTGGTACTCACTGCATCACCATGCTGCCCTCTTTACCATCATATGGTTTAAAAAAGCATATTCTAACATATTATCATGGAAGTGTTTTCAGAAAAGATTAGAAGTTATGCTTGAGGTGAATAAATTTCTTTGGAGGTATTGTAATGTATGCTACAATAATAGATTACTAAAAATATTGCTTGCTTTTAGAGATAAAACCATCAATAATGTGCATACATGAACATCAATTCAGATGCCTTGATTATAGCACCAGTGGATTGTCAGTTTAAGCTTTTAGTGTGTTATTGTGTATGTGACCAAGTCCTGAGATGGATTGGCATACCATTTGGAACCCCATAAAACTCTGCGAATGAGGAAAAGCTTTGTTATTTTATCATATGAACTTAGCTTCATGGTGGATCAACAATAATTATGACAACATTTGCATTCTAGTTAGATAGACAAGATAAATTATACTTTATTTCTCCTAGTGGGAAATTAAAATTTTACAGAAGCTCAAAGATATTTTTAAATATAACAAACCCACAACACCCCAAATACACAGAGGAACGTCAGGCTTGGATAGGAGGCGAGTTACTGCCCTCTGTTAACAAGCTCATACGTGGGAATGGGATGTGGTTAGATCTGGCCTGTTGTGCCACAGGTTTACGTTTAAAGGCATCAACATTTAGGTAGGGCAGATCCAAAAATTGAACATGCTGACAACTTTGTTCCTTCCAAAGTTCCCCTGGTTGAAGTCACCAGAATTCTAAGGTCAGAATAATTATTCACTACAGTGTTGGCAACTGAGTGAATAATTTCTTTTGCTGAGTTAATAAACAAAAATGATGCAATTTATTTCCTTAGGCCGTAATCTGGAATTCACATTTTAGTTTTAATTGTAATGTGCTTGCTTTTTTACAATTTCCCATTCACACGAAAAATTAAATGTGTTTTTCAAAGAAAGATTGCCAGAACAGTTTTAAATTCAAGCTTAATTTGTGAGATTGTGTAGCAGTGCTACCATGAGATGAACTCCATTTCCCAGCAGCCTAAGGGGGATTACCCACTTATGATGACTGAAACGGAAGCAGGGGCTGCTGGGGAGAAAAGAAGCCAGCAAGAAAGGTGAAAATGGTGGCTTGGCAGAGCAACACGAGATCAATGTTTTTGTGTAGCCTGTCCTAAATGTCATCTGAAAAGTCAATTGTGCTCTAGACTGTTTTCTGTTAGGATGAATGGACTGTCTCGTGCCTGTCTGTTGTGTGTATTGTGGTGGATTAATTGTTGTGCATTTTCAAAAGGAGTGCTCCTGCAAATCTCACCCCTCGCCACTCAAGACTACCCGTAAGACTCTTTCACTCATTTTCTATGGAAGCTGTTCTCGGGATTGTCATCTTCACTTCAAATCATTTCATCCACTGTATTCTTGCTGTGGTTCATTGTTATGTTACAACAGTTTTGCCGTTGGGGAAAGAGGAGGTTTATCTAATTGTTGTTGTTTTGTATTGGGTTTTCATTTAATATATTATTTATTCATTCGTTGGTTTTGTTTCTCTGTTTGTGAGTGTATACAGGTTGGGCCAAGGCTGGGTGCATCCCTGGAATCACCAGCAAAAATTAAATAAATCACCGTCTCATCGACAGTGTGAATCTTAGCAGCACCGGATCACTACAAATGGTCATAGGGAAAATATACAAGGTTCAGTTTAAGAAACAGAAAAGAACAATGCCAAATAAAGTCAATAATTTAAACACACAAATCTGATAAAAGCAATTAGTAAACAAAACTAGGCACAAACAACAGTGCAAGGAACATGTGATAAGGCACAAAACATGAGAGAACTAGAAACATCCACAAGAAAACTCAATTACAGAGTCTTCAGTGAGTGCAGAAATGCATTTTAAAATATTGTCACAATGAGGCTCAAACAAGCCTCGGGTGGTGCTCATGCTTTTGCCTTTTCCGAGGACAGGGAAGAGGAGATGTCCATAAGGTTGTAGCTGAGCACAAAACATGACATTGACAGCTTTTTAAAAAAAAAAAAATGCTGAAATGTTTACCAAAATGTGGGCACAATAGAGTTAGCATCAAAATAAAAGACTGCTTCTGGATTTTCAGCTGACCTTTGGGCCAGTGCTGCATTAAGTTAGTAGTTGGTTGGCAGGAGAAGACAAATGGCTGATGGGATGATTGCAGTCAGACTTAAAAAGAGAATAAGTGAAGGTGAGATAAAGGATTTGTTGAAAATGAGTTTTAGTGCAGTTAGTAATGCAGATAGGAATCTACACTATGCAAGACAGTCTCAGCACAATAATAAGGTAGATGTTTGTTATGTTACATGTTTTCTTCTCCTTCTTGCATCCTTTGTCATTGTCGATGAAAAATATGTGTTGCGCTTTCAGAGACACCTTGTAAATTATGTATTTTTCCATTATTCACACATTTTGTGTTTTCTTTCTTCATGGGGTACATATTAAACAAGATTGAATATTGTAAAAAAATAAAACAAATCTGCCTTCCTAAGCAAGGTCATTGGTCTTGCAAATATAACACAGAATCACCACAAAAATATTTTTTAAAAGGCAGTAAATCAAAAAAGAAAATTTACAAGGAGAGGTTCAGAAAATAACCTTATTTTATACATTAATACTAACATATTCCAATATTTTATGCTAAAGTATATTAATTTTAGTGAATATAATTAATTTAGACATCCAGGCAAGAAAGCACACATGGGGAAAACAATTCAATTTGGCCATGTTATTTAGTTATGTACATTTTAAATTCATTACCTTGATTGCAAAATCTGATTTCCTGGAATAAATTAATTTTTCCAAAAGGTCAGGCATGGCTCAAAATTGTGGCAATCAATCTCTGAAGCCATTTTTCAGACAATAGGAAATTCATAAATTGGGTTTAAGTGGGCTTGTTAGATTTCAAAGAAATCAATATGTGTCAAATGGTGAACTAGTTTGAGTAAGAAAGGAAGAATATTCAGACTTTGTGTATTCCAAGACTGAAAAGGATAAAGAAATGCTGCATTTACAGTGTTTGTATTATGTCATACTTCCAGTCTCAAGAGATGAATATGCTTCTTAGGTTTTGGATACTTACACTATATATCTATACAATCAATATAGAAAGCCATCTGTGGCCCAATACTGTACTCTTTATAACTATTAGAATAAGGATGTAAAGAAACTTAAGGGATTATTACACACAGTGAAATAAAAATCACTTGAAGCCTTTACACAGTCTTGCGTATCTGTTAAAAACCAACAACAGGATAAAAAATAATTCTTATTGCCACTGTTATCTTTCTGTATTTTACGTTTAGGGCGAGATTTCCTTTATAGTCTTTAGTCTTTGCTCAGAACTCTGCTTCACTGTAGACAGACAATTTTCCACATTTTTGGCTCATACTATAAGATATTATAAGGTAGTTAAAGTGCCAGATAAATTGAGTTCCACTATGAAATATTGAAAGCTAAAATAACTGAATATAACAATGTAGCCCGCCTTGAGAGGCAGTCCTGTTTCTCTAAAATTACAGATAATAATGCTGGTAATCCAAGAGTTTTATTCTCAGCTATTGATCATCTTCTAAACCCAACTCTAAATGGAATGACTCCAAAAACTACTAGTGAAACTTGTGAGGCTTTGCTATATTTTTTAAACAAAAAATAAATCATATTAGAAATAATATAGTTCATCCCCCCAAAATGAATCATACTGAATCCCAGCATTCCATTTTAAGTGAATTAAAATCTTTTACTGGAATATTTCCACCAGAACTACATCAAATAATTTTGCAACTGAAACCCTCCACCTGCGCCTTTGACCCAATTCCAACAGGCTTTTTCAAAGAAGTCTCCGATGTGCTATTTGAAACTGTATTTGACATAGTAAACTCATCATTAAATACGGGGGTCCTCCCTGCCGGTCTTAAGGCTGCAGTTGTTAAACCTTTGCTCAAGAAAAATAATTTCCAACTCTTCTGTTTTTGACAATTTCTAACCTGCCTTTCTTAAGTAAATTTCTAGAAAAGGTAGAAATTAAGCACCTAAATGATTATTTGATTCAACATTCTATTCTTGACAAGTTTTAGTCAGATTTTAGAACAGCACAGTAAATGATTTGCAGGTTAATGTGGACAGAGGTCATATATCTGTTCTTGTTCTTTTAGGTTTGAGTGCAGCATTTGACACCGTAGACCACAGTATGCTTATAAATCACCTTAGACAATGGATGAGCTTCTCCGGCAGTGTCTTAATCTGATTTCAGTCTTACTTAACAGGTACAAAATTCTTTGTTAGTTGTGGTGATTGTACTTCGGACACCAATGCTATTGTATATGGTGTACCACAAGGATCTATTCTGGGTCTGCTGGTTTTTCAATCTACACACTTCCAATAGGTCAAATTTTCTCAAAGCACAAGGTGAGCTACCACAGCTATGCAGATGACACACAGCTTTATTTATCCATTGTGTCTGATAAACCTAATACTGTTGGCTGTCTAATCCAATGTCTTACTTGTATTTCAGAATGGATAAGTAGTAACTTTCTCAAACTAAATAAGAAGAAAACAGAAATTTTAGTGATTACATTGATATAGCAAGGGTATTACAGATAAATTTGATCCCTTAGGCTTAAAAGTGAAAACAGGGGTAAAGAATTTAGGGATAATTATTGACTCTGAGTTAAACTTCAATCAGGTTATTAAGTCTGCATTTTTAGCAAAGGTTAGGTCTCTTATAAATTTACAAGATGCTGAAAAATGACTTCACGCTTTTGTTTTTATTACTGTATTGCTGTAATGCACTCCTATTGAGACTACCTAAGAAAGACATAAATAGATTACAGTTAGTGCAGAATGCAGCATCCAGAATCTTGAGTAGGAAAAGAAAATGTCAGCACATCTCACCAGTTTTATTGTTGTTACATTTGTTACCTACGTCATTCAGATTGACCTTAAAATACTAATAATGTATATATGTAATTCACTAAGGGCACGCAAGACAGTGAGTGCAAGCAAGACAGAGAGCGCACGCAAGACAGAAAGCCACGCCCGCCAAAGCCCGCCCTTCAACTCTAAGGGCAAGCAAGACAGAGAGCCACGGCCACCAACTCACAGAGCCCCGCTCACCATCTCTAAGATCATGGAATACGCACGACAGAGCCCCGCCCGCCATCTCTAATCCTACTTTCGCATCCACCGTCGCTTTCAATCAAACAGCAATAATTAGCAAACAAATAACGATAACTGGCAATAACAGTGCAAAATTCACAATTGGTGTGCCAATTTGAAACGATAAGTTTTGAGGGTAGTTTTAAAATGTGTTATTCAATCGAGCTGATGTATATGAGAGAGAAGAGAATTCCTGAGTTGAGGAGCACTATGAGAGACGCTTGAGCTCCCATAGCACAGAGTTTGATGTGTGGTACAGAAAGTACAGCTGCAGATGAGAATCAGAGTGAGCGAGACGAGTGTCAGTCTGTAGGAGATCAATGAGTTTGTGTAGAGCTTTAAGTGTTAAGAGCGGTATTTAGTATTGTATTCTGTAGTTAACAGGGAGCAAGTGAAGTTGAGAGAGAATAGGTGTAGTATGTTCAGTGGATTTAGAACAGCAGGTTATTATCCTGGCAGCAGAATTTTGAATAAATTGTAAGCGATGGATATGTTTTTGTGGGATGACAGATAGAATACCATCACAGTAATCTATATGTGAGGTGACTCGAGCATTAACCAATACTTTAGTACTGTGTTGCGTAAGAACAGGACGAAGTCTACAAATGTTTCGGAGATGGAAGAAAGCAGTCCGAGAAATGTTACTTATACGGGAGAAATTATTTAATAATAATAATTATTATTTAATAATTGCCATTATTAGTGTATAAATGGATATAAATAACTGCATGTAAATAATTTTCCAAAATCTGTTGTATGTAAACGATACTGTTTATAACATTGTTTTTTCATCAGATAACCCAGTTTCCACATCTACCTGTATTAGTTTAAATGGCACTTTTACCACTTCCTAAGCCTTTGTTATACTGAATTCCTTTCTTACTGTTTTTCGTTCCTATTCTTACACCGCCGTATGCTACGGCAGGCTTCGGATAGTTGTTTATAAAGCCACTCCAAATCATAACCTTAGATTTTCTACTAGAGATGTGCTTATAATTCCAACAGCTAAACATCCGAACTAGTGTGGTGCTGTCCACAAGACCAGCATCATCAAATACTATCATATGAAGCCTGAAAACCAAAAGGACTGCTTTACAAACATTTATGTTAAGTAGAATGCCCAATGGGGGCTAGAAAATCTTTTGCCTTGGAACCCCTGCAGATTTTGTTTTATTCTCCAGCCTAACTGGAGTTTTTTTTATCTTTGATTTTTGTCTGTCCATCCAGCCATCTGACCTTATCTTTTTCTTTGTTACTTATTCCTTAATGTTACTACATAATCTTATTTGTTTTTTGCTTCATATAATTTATTATATGTCATCTTGTATATCACTTTGATATACATTGCTTGTATGAAAATGTGCTGTAGAAATAAATGTTTACGTTATTGTTGAGTCTGTAGTCATTGCCATTTACCACTAATATTCAGTTGGTCTTAAAGGGGCATTGAACTCTATGTTAAACTTAAGTGTAGATTAAATATTGTGGAATACCATAAATAATATTGTACATCTCCATAAAACAAAGGCTAATTGAACTGAATTAAAAGTAAAAGTTAAATTAATAAAGTAAAAACAATATCAGATGAGAACAACGCTGCCGTACTCTGAGATGTACTGACTTTCTATCCAAGGTTGTGCTTCTGGTAAAGCTTTTACTCCTTCACCCTGTATTGGACTGAATGGATTGAGATAGGGAATTAAATTAAATGTATACAATTATTGAACATTATTGCCTTATCATCAGTTTTCATTCTCATTGATAAAATAAAAAAAACATAATGTCCCTATGAAGGACACCTTCATCCTTAATATAGCTACCAAAGCCAGCCAAGGAAATAATTAAGAAAGCATGGAAATATAAATGACGTGAAGGGGGAACACATTTGAAATCGGTGAACAACCAAAAAAGACAAAACACAAACATTTTCTTGTAGGTGCCTACATTGTTTCTGGATTAAATGAAGTATTTAGTTCACCACTAAGCCAATATCTGGCAAATCTATTTGGCAAAACAAATAGAAAGGAAGTGTCAAGTCACTAATGTTGGCAACAATTTTTTAGTTAATACAAAAAACAGTGATTATTGTATAATCCATTAACCTCAATGAAGTTAATCCACTTGATCATTCTTTTATTCCACAAGTATCAAATTATCTGGTAAGTTTAACTATATAAGAAATAATCCATATTACAAAATGATCTACTTCAGAAGACAAGAATTCCGAAGAGGAGATGCTTTGATACTAGATAATATGGCAGGACAGAGTAGCACAAAGGTGGACTACATCTGTGACAGTGTTGATGATTTAATTACAGGCAAATCCAACAAACACACCGATAATACTACTATATTATGTAAACTTCAGACCACATGAACATACACTTGGAGGCTATATATAAAGTAGCTGAGAAAGTAATGAAAAAGGCTAAAGTAAAAGAATTTGTGATTATAATGGGTGAGTTCATTGCAGTGGTAGGAAAAGGAAGAGGCTTTACCATAGTATGGAGATTTAGCCTAGGGGAAAGAAATGACAGAAGAGAGATGTTAATAGAGTTCCCATGCTTTCAAGAAAAACGAGGCGGTTGTAAACATGAAAAGACCTCAAGAATGTCAGAAGAGTTCAAATTAGTTTCATCATTATACAGCAAAGGTAGAAAATAGCATGACATATTCCCTGGTGCAGATGTCAGCACAGGCCATAACCTGCTTTAAATGAAAACCTAATGTTTAATCTGAACAAGATACACTGGATTATCCAATAATTGAAATGGAATATGGGAAAAGATGAAAGATACAGTGTGTATTGTAGGAGTAAGAGAAAGACAACTAAACAACAAATGATATAGAGAAACAGATGAGACATGAGTAAGGTGGTAGGAAGACAGGTGTGGAAAACTTGAAGGATTAAATAGAGCTGGAGGAACTGATACCTTGTACAGTCAGATGTCAAGGAAGAAACAGAAAATTGTAAAGAGGTATAATAAATCATGGACATCAAAGAATTACATTTGCAGGATGTAAAAACCTGAGAACATTTTTTAGTAAAATGTGAGAGGACCACCACACCATCAGCTTGCTATTTTATGTTTCAAAACTTCTGTTGAGGGCAATACACAACTGAACAGAGATGAATATATAAACAGAGTCCAATTCAGATTCAGAAGAGGTACAGGAACAAAAATGCAATACCAATGTTGGGAATTATTAGTGAACAAAGCATTAAACATAGGAAAGATGTCTATGTCTGCTTTGTTCATTTCAATAGAGTTAATTGAATAACATATACTGTATACAAATAGATTTGAAAAATCGAGGACTGATACCAGCATTACATATGGGACTGACGGCATGAGTGAAGCTCAGTGAAGGAGCCAAAGTCCCTTGTATCATTGAAAGAGCAGTAAGGAAAGGTTGTCTTATCGCACCATAACTGTTCTGTGTTTATGGTTAGAAAATAAATTGGCTACAAACTATGTTGAACTCTCAATATCATCATGAAGAACTTCAGAATGTAAATCAGTTTAAGGATGATGAAAGTCATGAAAACTTGAAAGAACAGATATGGTGGATTACAAGTAAGAGTTAATCGAAATGTATTAGAACTGGTGTGACATATCTCTGTGGAACATAATCACACAAGAATGTTATTGTGAGAAAGAAGTTGGGGATGTTTAATGGCCACACATGTTCAAGCAAATAAAAGTCCTCCTCACCAGCAAATTGATTAAAGAACTGAAAAAGCAAATAGTAAAGGCACTAATGTAAAGCGTTGTACTTTATGAAGCAGCTGGGCACTAAAGAAAGCAGATATTAAAAGACTGGAAACATATGTTTTAGGAGAAGAATAGAGAGAATAAACAATAGATGCACTTAGTAATAAATTGGTACTCAGAAGAATAGGAGAGGGAAGAAAATTGAGAAAAACAATTCAAATAAGCCAGAGGAAAAGATAGGACTTAAGTATATAACTGCTTTCAACATGACCATATGCTGAGAGACACTGCAAAGAGTTCAGAATAGGTACTACCTACAATGCATCTATAAGTCACATACTATTATATAATAAGATTTTAACAAAGGCTTCTTTTGGTCTTAACACTTACAAAACATCAGTTAAAGTAGTTATTAATCTCTGTCCAGTGGATCATATTATGGGCTTGTGATACACTCATAAAATTGGTAGTTAGTACTGCTGGGAGAAAGAGAGGGCCTCCAAGGAATGCTGTGACACAGGCATCTTTCCAAAGTTAAGCTGCTGCTTAGGATAAACTTTTTTTTTTTTAGTATTCCTAAAAGGCAAAACAAGACTTTTCATCAGCTGGAAACATAAATTAGAAGTTGATAAAAGTACAGTTTAGAAAAGTTACAACCATGCTTAATTTTTTTCTGGAATATTTAAGTAAATAACAAGCAGTATGATGGCTTTATTATAAAACTGTCAACATCAGCAGTCTGCACTTACTTTTGGAGCCTGTGTGTGGCTCCAGTACCAAAAATGGTGACACTTCAATCACTTTTGGTTTGTTGCATGATCACTAGCAATACCTCTGCATTTTACCGGTGTCTGTTTCCATGACCATCTTTTGGGTTACCTTTTACAGAGTGGTAGCAACTCTTACCTCACTTTGTTTATAGTCTGATATGAAGCAGGCTGTCTTTTCTCCAACTAGCTAAATTGCCACTGAAAATAATATGATAATATTGTCACCCATGCCATTTGTCCCATTGCCTGTGAAAGGCTCAAACAAGTCCCATCACCACAGTCGCTGAGTGTCGTTACATGGTAATACAGTGGGATCTTTCTCCAAATAGGAAATAGTGCTTTTACATATATTATAGCAGCTGCTCAATTAAAAAAAAAACGAATCCCAGTTAATCACACAATTTTTAATCATAATTAACTGTATATTTCTCACAATTTATTATATTTTCTTCAAGCTTATTAATGTTTTTCTATAAAGCAGAAATGTCTCAATCATTAATTTATAATATAAAACAGTTTTAATAATCACTTGTCTAGGCATAATAGATTATTCCAGTTGCACTGGAAGGCAACTCATTCACATGTTCACAGAAATTGCGGATATGGCAATGTGTACAGATATAAAAATAAACAGTTGACTTTTTTTGTTGTGCTACATGAGCATTCTGACATACATATGAGACTGTATTGTAATGAAGCTGGATGGACCAATTAAATGTGAGAATAAGGCAGCATTTAGGATGAAAACAATATGATTTTACGATTCATCTCTTGTCAAACCTTTATGTATGTTTGTTGTACAGTATGTATGATTGTGTGGTTAAATACATGCACCAGCATTTCAATATAGCTGTACTAAAAAGTGAAATTATATGGAACACTAAAGGATGGAACTCAGTGGGCTTCTCTCAAGGTATGCAACATTTTGATCTCTCCATCTGGCGCACTGACACTGAGGCATCTTGTTGTATCACATCAGCCTGTTTTATCACTTTGTCAAGAATGCAAGTGATTGTTATTAACCTTTGCCAGTCTTTATGTTTAAATATATACACAAGTTGTCCACCAAAACTTTAGATGTATCAAGACCCAAAGCCACTTCATTCTACTGTATATAATTCAGGGTCAGCACTAGCTCCCTGTACTGTCCTCATCAGCTAATCCTGGATTTATCTTCTGCTCACCATTAAACATCTAGAGAGTGTCTGTCCCAAAGGCTGTAACACCCCTGATTCCTTAGGAAATTCTACTGCCAGACTTTAGCAGTGAATAACAGATAGTTGCAGAGTTGGGCATGAAGGCACATGGAGTCTGCCAGCCTCGTTGAAGAACAGCAAACTGCAGAAGCATTAAAGGCTATACATAAAAGCAACATATCCATCGTCATAAAGCAAAAAATAATGGATCACTAACCTGCAACAGTCATATTTAGTGCTAGCAAAGGGGAGAATCACTATGTGAAACCTCATAGACTGTAACTGCATTAGAGCTGGTTAACATACGATGTGTCTACACCAAAACCTGGACACCAGGGACCTCATGTATAAACAGTGCGTACACACAAAAATGTTGTGTAAGAACGTTTCCACGTTCAAATCGCGATGTATAAAACCTAAACTTGCCGTAATGCCATGCACATTTCCATGGTACCTCACACCCTGCCGTATGTAAGTTCTCTGCTCGGTTTTGCAGACTGGCGGCACCCAGCGTCAAAGCAGTGCTACTGTTCCTGTGTGGTTATCCTTTCTTTTTCAGATCCACATTCCTGACGTGGTTTTATAAATACACTGAAATTAACCGCATATTGCTTATTAGTTTAATGCATCTGATTGTAATTAACCTGTAATAATATAATAGTCTATGGAATGGTCAAACTATTCTAAATACAATAGCTGCTTTAGCATTGTTACTTTCACTGCACCTTCTTCTTCTTCTTCTTTCAGCTGCTCCCATTAGGGGTTGCCACAGCGGATCATCTTTTTCCATATTACTCTCACTGCACCACTCAGAGTATTTATATCACTGTATCTGAGTAGGGAATCAAAGATCTACAGAATCTGAGAAAGAGAATTATCGGTATACAGCATCAAGCACACGCTTGTCTCAGCCATGCTGTCTATTGAGCTGCTTTCACACGGCAAAACGTTTCAAAGCCTTTCCTGTACTGACCTTGCTGTTCAGAAACAGTTTCATCCCAAGAACTATAAACGCACTCAATCAGGTGCTCCTTGTAGAACTGTTTGTACTTATAAGTACAATTACCTCACTGTAAACTGATTTGGTTTCAAACCCAAATCTGGATAAACTACAGTTTTTTTTGTTGTGAAAATGCTTTCCTCAAAAAATTAAGAAGTAATCCAGCAGGCTAAAAGGAAAAAAAAAAAATTATTATCTTCCATGATGAATTGTGAGTTCATGGGGAAGAGCCAAGATCTGACTGTTCGTGACATGTCTCTTTTGTTTAATACAGTGGAACCCTGGGTCAAGAACGTCACGGAACACGTACAAATCGGGTTACAACCAAAAAGTTTGCCAAACATTTGCATCTGTTCACGACCACACACTCGGGTGATGAACAAGCCAGTTTCTCTTCCGGTTCATATGCGCCGATGATTTACGCATGTGTTCAGTCTCTCCCTGTGCATTCGTTGTGAACTCTTTGTGCTCTATTTTGTTTCCCTTCCAGTTCATAAGCGCCGGTGATTTACGCACGTGTTCAGTCTCTGTGCATTCGCTGTGAACTCTTTGTGCTCTATTTCATTTCCCTCCCGATTCATACGCACCGGTAATTTATGCACGTGTTCAGTCTCTCCCTGTACAGTACATTGTTCTTGGTCAGACTTGCATCGCGCAGAGAGACTTTACCTCATAACTGTAATCTCCTCTCCACCCAGTTCCTCCTCACTTCCTTCAGGCCAGAACTCGACTCATGAAAGGTTAGTTTTCTTGGTTGTTTATGGTTAGTTTTTTGTATAAATTACGGATTTTTCAAATGTTCATTTTTTTCTCTGTGCTTAACACTCATTAATAAAAAGTGTTTACAGTGAGCAGTTCGTAAGTCTATAGCATGAACTCTTGCAATGTTAGCTTTTTCTGTTCAAGGTTTTCTCAGTGTTAGTCAATGTTTTTACATTTAGTTTACTATTACACTGTTCATTCTATGGTATAATTAACTAGTTTTGTGCTTAAAAATCTTTAAAATAACATATATTTACATACAGCTCATACGGTCCGGAATGGATTAATTGTATTTACATACAATCCTATGGGGGAAGTTACTTTGGATCACGACCAAATCGGGTTGCAACCATAGTTTTGGAACGAATTACGGTCGTGACCCGAGGTTCCACTGTATCAGGATTCTGCTCTGAAAAAATTCATTCATGCAAGTAATGTGCCTGAGATAATCATAGGTACCAAAGTTTCGTAATGCTTCTGGATCACCATGAACAGATCATAACTTTGATGTTCTTGAATTGGTCCATTATATACCTTGTTGATATTGTTGTAGTTGGGTAACTACAGCTGGGCAACTACTATTGTAGTTGATATTGTTTTACCTTGTAGCTGGGCAACAGCAGCAGAAGTAGTAAGGATGACAGCCAGAAGGGTAATTGGCATGACATCTGGACAGAGGAAGGAGGAAAAGGAAATATGGTAGTGGAATGGGGAAGTGTAGGAGACTATACAGAGGAAGAGGTTGGCAAAGAAGAAGTGGGATAGTCGGAAAGATGCATAAAGTATACAAGAGTATAAGGAGATAAGGTGTACCAGGGAAGCGTGACAGTGGTGAGATCTACAGTAGGAGTGACAGATGCATTCAAGGTGAAGGTGGGATTACATTAGGGATCAGCTCAGAGCCCTTTCTTATTTGCATTGTTGATGGACAGGTTGACAGACAAGATTACACAGGAGACCCCGTGGACTATGATGTTTGCTATTGACATTGTGATCTGTAGCGAGAGTAGGGAGCAGGTTTAGGAAACACTGGAGAGCTGGAGATATGCTCTAGAGAGAAGTGGAATGAAGGTCATGCAGAGGAATGCAGGGAGCAGAGTTGGTGAAGAGAGATGAGTTTAAATACTTGGGATCAACAGTACAGAGTAACGGGGATTGTGGAAGAGAGGTAAAAAAGAGAGTGCAGGCAGGGTGGAATGTGTGGAGAAGAGTATCAGGAGTAATTTGTGACAGATGGGTATCAGCAAGAGTGAAAAGGAAGGTCTACAGGATGGTAGTGAGACCAGCTAGGTAATGTGGGTTGGAAATGGTGGCACTAAACAAAAGACAGAGCTGGATGTGGCAGAGTTAAAGATGCTAAGATTTGCATTGGGTTTGATGAGAATGGATAGATTTAGGAACAAGTACATTAGAGGGTCAGCTCCGGTTGGGCAGTTTGGAGATAAAGTCAGAGAGGCGAAATTGCGATGGTTTGAATATGTGCAGAGGAGAGATGATGGGCATATTGGGAAAAAGATGTTAAGGATAGAGCTGCCAGGTAAGAGGAAAAGAGAAAGGCCTAACAGAAGGTTTATGGATGTGGTGAGAGAGGACATGCAGGTGATGGGTGTAACAGAGCTGGATGCAGAGGACAGAAAGATATGGAAAAAGATGATCCACTGTGGCAACCCCTAATGGGAGCAGCCAAAAAAGGACAAAAAAGATACTTTGTTGATATTGGTAACACCAACAACAACAACAACAACATTTATTTATATAGCACATTTTCATACAAAAAAATGTAGCTCAAAGTGCTTTACATAATGAAGAATAGAAAAATAAGAGACACATTAAGAAAATAAAATAAGTCAACATTAATTAACATAGAATAAGTGTAAGGTCCAATGGCCAGGGGGGACAGAAAAAACAAAAAAAAAAACTCCAGACGGCCGGAGAAAAAAAATAAAATCTGCAGGGATTCCAGGCCATGAGACCGCCCAGTCCCCTCTGGGCAAACCACCACAAACAATTCCAGACATTTTTACTTATTTTCTGCATGAATATAAACTTGTAAAGAATAATTCCCTTTGTTCAGGGAGGGAAAATCCAAGATATGACATACGAGGTGTGATCAAAAAGTACAGTGAATGTTGATGCAGAGCACCATCCAAGAGCAACGCAAAACAATTCAATGCAGGTTCTGACATGTCCATCCTAGAGCCTAGTTTGTGACAAGTTTCAACTTGTTTGATAATGTCAGTCGTTTGTGAGCCACTGTTGAGTTCAAGTGTGTTTTTCAAGTTTGTCGTTAATAATGGATATCAAGCAACACAATAACATGAAATTTTGTTTCAAATTTCAAAAAGCTCAGGAAACTCATCAGATGTTAAAATCGGTTTATGGTGACACTGCACCAACAATTAAGACTGTTTACAATTGGTTTGATCGATTTTGTAATGGATCTGACTTGTCTGAAAACGAGAAAAGATCAGGACGTCCTTCAACATCAATAACTGAGAAAAATGTTGAAACGGTTTCATTCTTCATCATAACAATGCTCCTTGTCATACACCACTTCTAGTACGACAATTTCTGTTGAATAAAAACATTACGCTGTGTCCGTGGTCCGCCTTATTTGCTGGATCTGGCACCGTATGACTTCTGGCTGTTCCCTAAATTAAAAATGACCAAGAAAGGCAAACGATTTCAATCCATTGAGGACATCCAGGTAGCCACGAGAGCCCAACTAAAGACACTCTCAAAAGAAATCTTCCAGAACTGCTTTGCAAAGTGGCAGGAGTGTATTTTGAGGGTGACTAGTAGTTGTAAATCTTTTACTGCAATAATGTTTTTTTAAAACATTCACCATATTTTTTGATCACACCTCGTATTTTATTACACAATTGGTGATAAGAAAACCCTTAAGAAAATGTTCTGATGTTGTTACATACATATAGCGCTAAAGAGCTTTAGGAAGGGCTGCATAAGGATAATATACATGCATGGACCAGGAAGCTTTGACCACATATGTATTGCCTTGATATGAAAATTATAAGGGTGTCCATATCCATCACACTCTTTAGGCTTTGAAAATTTGTCTACTAGCATGCAGGTGTCTTGAACATTTTCCCAAAGCTTGATACATAAGAACCAGTGAAGAGCGGAAAATGCACTTGTTTGAGCTGCTAGCAATCTTTTCAGGGATGAGGCGAGGAATCCCAGCGACTGGATTTGCTTTAATGTGCTATGTTATGTATCTATGACTGAGACTGAAGATCTTAGACTGGCAGGTAACAGGCTTTGTTGTTCTGTTGTCATATCAAAAAAGGGAGCAATGGCTTCCAACCAACTGCTTACATTGGTGGGCAAGAGACTTCAACCTTAAAGGATTCCAAAAATGGCAATTACGTAGTGCAGCATGTCAGTGAAAACCATAAGAAATTCAAAAACATTGAGATTAAATATATCTTTGGGAATGCAGAGTAATGTGGAGTAATCTGCAGAGGATTACATTTGATGAATAAAATCACAGTTGAAGTCTGACTGGTAGCTAGAACATGTTCTTTGCTGAAGCAAAAGAAGGCTTCAAAATATTCAAAATATGTAATATTCATTCTCCATCTGTCTTGCAAGCAATGCAGGTTAATCAAAACCAGACTTCATAAAAGTAAGTATCCAAAACTTGTGAGGTGAATAAACTGAAGAACCTGGCCCTGAGAGTTGCCTGCAATCATCTGATGAATATCTAAGTGTATTTTGGGTGAAATTATATGATTTTAGGCTGTTTGGGAGTAAACAATACAGTTGTTCTTATGTTGTACACTTCTAAGGATTTATATTATTTGTTTGAGCCTTGCCAAATCAAATTCCATGCAACTTCTATTGTTGCAAAAATTCACTTGATCCCTGTCATTTTAAATAAAATATTTAGACCTTACTAGTTTCTGTTAATCTTGTATGTATTTATGTCAAAGTATCACTTAATCACATACAACTTATCTAGGTATCTACAGTACAAAAGATAGTACCTTACTGGTCCCATTTGATTTGTAAAACTCAAGTGCCGCCAGTTTAAAAAATAAAGTCCTAGACCATAACAAAGACAGAGGAAATAAAATCTCCCATTTTATTTACAATTATGCTGGCTAAACTATTGAGTACACAAGGCAGCAACCCACTGGACTCATCTGATTTGTCAACCTCAAGTATGGCCAGTTAGAAATATCTTTCCAGAACCTTGACATAGGAAGAAGTTGCAGGTTTTTCAAAGAGGAAATAAAATTGCCTTTTTTATTGACAATTATGCTGATAAAATGTTCACCTTAAAATGAAAAACCTTTGTAGCTCAGTCAGCTCTGCCATTGAAATAAAATAAATGAAAGGAATAATCTGTCTTGCTATAGACTGACATTAAATTGACATCACACATAATTTCAGGCAAACATATTCTCTTGACTGAGATGGCTTTTTAAATACAAGGCCTTTTACCTAGTTTTATAAATGTCTCCCAGTGGATTCTGAATGCTTATTTTTGTGGCAGTTGAACATTATTCACAATTTTTCAAGGCAGAATGATTTGTTCATAGATTCTTCTCATATAAATAATAATGATTGATTTGAGGTTATTCTATAAAATGTACATTTTAGATAATACATCATATGTGAATTGTTATTTTCAAGTAATATGCTTTGTTATCCAGTTGTAAAATTAAAATATCCTTACTAATATTTATGATTCTTTTTACAAAATAAAATAAGTCTAGTATACGCAAAAGAATTTTACAGATTATGAGCAATATAATTACCATTACAGCATTATAGGAAGGATGGGAACTGAATTTTTGTTATGATAAAGGATAAGCTTGCATCATTATTCGGATATCTGAAGAGATACAAAGAGAAAACAACAATTTATTTCTTATAAAGCTCAAAATCACAGAAGGAACGCCCAGTTGGACTTTAACAAGCCCTGATTTTTGGCTTTTCTCCCAGCCTTGACTTTCTAAGAAGACAAGATAAAACTTACAAACAAAAATCTTGAGTGGGAAAAAAATACAAGAAATCCTACGAAAGACATTTCAGAGAGAGAACCCCTTCCAGGTAGCTTGAACGTACATCAGGTGCCACAAAAATGGGGTAAATACAACATATAAAACAGAACACAAGTAATCCTCCTCACAGAGCTGATGGCCAATCTATCACTACTAACTCAGAAAACCAGTATTAACTACTTTGTTCTTGCATAGCACTCCTCACCAAGTGCAGACACTGTGAAAAGATTATACCACTCATTAAACACAGAACTATCATATTTGATGAGGATATAGATTTCTTCAAATTCATCCAAAATAAAGTAGAAACTAATGAACAGAAATGGAAAACAACAATATCTGTCAATCGGCTACTGTAATTGTAGAACCACAACCAGACTGTATAAAAGGAGTCCGACAAGCCAGACACAGTCAGAGTCCTGAAGACCTCGGCCATCAAACTGCCTCCCGTTACTGGCAATTTTACAGCAGAGTCAGTGCCCAAACAGCTCAACATATACTGTATGAAATGAAATTAAATCAAGCAGTATTATTTTGTGATTGTACCCTAATAGTTCCCTGATTAATAAATTATTTTCAGACCATTTCACCAATTAATGATCGTTTTGGTAGATTCAAAATCATGTAAAATTTTGATTCCAGTCCACAACAGTTCTTAGATAGATAGATAGATAGATGTATTTACTGTTTCTATCTATCTATCTATGTAGTCTTGCTGTTACTCAATGTGTCAACTGCTCAACTATAGTAGGTGCATCCTTGTGCTGAAATGTGATTGCAACTGTGTGTTTTATTATGGAAGGTTTTTAGGTTGATCTTAACACATAGGTATTTTTATTCCCACACCCATACTCAATGTTATGTAGAGCCACACATATGCCCTGTACCCCAATTTTTGTTTACTTACCTTTCCACTCCTCTGGCCTGGAGTGAGGCACAGCCTGCAGTTGCATTACAATTGCAGATGGGCCTACCAGTCTAACTTCACTCAGAGCTGACTGCTACTGTTCTTTACTTTCCCTATTAGAGAATGTCTCCTCTTATTCTCTATATCACAAATGGCAAGAAAGAACAAGGCAGGCAGAGGGCAAGTTCAGTCATTATAGTCTTTAACATTACAATGCTTAAATGTACCAAAGCAGAAGCCAAAAACAAATGGATGTAACACCATACAACTTGGATATTTCAGGAGCTGTCATAGGCAAATGCTGGCTGACACACCCAACGTGTGTCTGCATTCAGCCTCTTAAGGTTTACATTGCTGTATGTCACGGCATGGGTCTTCTTAGTGGCTGTGTTCTCCCTGCTTCTCCTTCTTCCTAGTTCTCCTTCAGGCTGCTGACTTTTTAAAGTAAGTCAAGGCCAAGGTGAACACCCCTAGACCTCGGTCTCTCTAATGTCATTTTGAAAGACGATATCAGTGCATGTTCACAAGGTCTGCATGCACGAAGATATTCAATGATTCGAGGGTGTCATGTTTTATGCATGTGGAAAATCCAGAAAAGTAACCATTTTACAATTTAAAGGATTTTTTTTTTTTTTCCAAGTCAAAGCTATTTCTTCACAATCACTGTATATTAATTTGCCACCTGTGAGTTCTAAAATGAAGCATATTTTATAAAATATTTAAAATAACTAGCCTTCTTTTGCACTTTATAATGGAGCTAATGGGTACGGAGGTCCCAATATGAAAAAAGCCTTAAAACTTAGCAAATATGTCTACTTTGAAGTAGCAAAGATCTAGACTTAAGAAAACATTCCTTTCTGTGGTGTGACAACAACACTAAACTGGAAATAATACATTTTGTTATAGATTCTTGGTACTATTTTCATGAAATAACAGTATATTTCTTGCTTGTTTGTTGTCTGGCAGTGGCTGTCATGCTTATTACGTTACTTTTACTTCTGCAATTCTGTTTTTTCAATGGTTATGTTGTGCCATGGCTTGTAATAACAAACAGGTGCATGCTCAAATCATATGATTATTTTTCCTGATCAGCATCTACTTTTCATCTATTACATTCTGTGTTGTTATTTTACATAGCCTACAGAGCACGATTAATCCAAGCGACATTGTGGTATTTTAGAGTACATGTAACAGTTTTATTGTAAATCTGAACTGAACTGATTATGTTGCATTGTGTTTTAATAAAAGAACCTGCATGTCACACTTTCTGTGATGTGTTGTGCTCATGCAGCATAAAAAATAATTTGTGTGAGATTTTTCTCCAGCTACTCTGTTTTTCTTTCCATGTCCCAAAGATGTGTATAGTATGTACTGTAGCCTGGTGTAGGGATTTCTGTGCCAGATTGCTCTGTGAAGACTAGGTTGTATCATGCTCTGAGTCTGCTGCAGTCAGGAAAGGTCCATTTAACTTAATTTAACTTTTCCTCTTATTTTTTTTGACAAGACAGTTATTTTGGGTATAACACTATAAAGCAGATCATTACACATCACCTCCAGACGTGAATCGGGGTTGGAATTCTGTGCAATCACGGTTAAATCGGAATCATACTCGGGGTGATGTGTAATGATCTGCTTTATAGTGTTATGCCCAAAATAACTCTCAGAACATTATTCTGCTGCCATCTAATGGATGAAATAATATCATGCTGAAAAAGAAATTATGCTTCTACCACTTTTTGGTAACTCTAAGGTTAAGCTCATCAATGACCAGGGTGGAGCCTCCAGTGAAAAACACAATGGCAACCAAAAAGCTGTAAGCATAGTTTTACAACCCCAAATCAGAAAAAGTTGGGACAGTGTGGAAAATGTGAATAAAAAAATAAAGCAGTAATTTACAAATTTCCCTTAACTTTTATTTCATTGCAGAAAGTATGAACACAAGATAATTCATGTTTTTTTTGGTCAACATCATTTGATTTGTAAATAAACATCTATTCTTGCCATTCAGGCTTGCAATACATTCCAAAAAAAGTTGGGATGGGGACAATTCAGGGTTAGTAATGAGGTATAATAACTAAATAATGATGTGATTTGAAACTGGTGATGTTAACAGGTGATTGCAATCATGATTCGGTACAAAAGCAGCATTGAGGAAAAGCCTACTCCTTTAGGAGCAAAGATGGGCAGAGGATCGCCAGTTTGCCACCAAGTGCGGGCAAAAATCTTTGAAATGATGAAGAAAAACGTTTCTCAAAGACAGATAGGAAGAGATTTGGGCATTTCTCCCTCTACAGTGCATAACATAGTGAAAAGAATCAGGGGATCTGGAGAAATTACCGTGCGCAAAGGCCAAGGGCGCAAGCCTAAACTGAATGGCCGTGATCTCCGAGCCCTCAGATGGCACTGCATTAAAAACCGTCATTCATCAATAAATGATATAACTGCGTGGGCTCAGGACTACTTCAGGAAGTCACTCTCAAGCACTACAGTACGTAGTTACATTAGGAAATGCTAGCTAAAACTGTACTGTGCCAAAAGGAAGCCCTACATAAATAGTGTCCAGAAACGCTGTCGACTTCTTTGGGCTCGGAGGCATCTGGGATGGTCCATTGTGCAGTGGAAACGTGTATTGTGGTCAGACGAATCGGTTTTTCACATCTTTTTTGGAAGAAATAGACGCCGTGTGCTGCGGACCAAAGAGGAAAAGGACCATCCAGACTGTTACCAGATACAAGTACAAAAGCCAGGGTCTGTCATGGTATGGAGTTGTGTCAGTGCCTTCGGCAAAGGTAACTTGCACTTCTGCGATGGCACCATCAATGCTGAGAAGTATATCTCAGTTTTGGAGGAACAAATGCTGCCTTCAAGACGACGTCTTTTCCAGGGACGCCCTTGCTTATTTCAGCAAGACAATGCCAAACCACATACTGCGCGCATAACAAAGGCATGGCTGCGTAAGAAGAGGGTGTGGATGCTTGACTGGCTTGCCTGCAGCCCTGATTTGTCTCCTATAGAGAATGTTTGGCGCATTTTGAAATGAAAAATGCGTCAACAAAGACCCCGTACTGTTGCGCACCTAAAACGTTGTTTGCAGGAAGAATGGGACTAACACCTGCAACACTTAGTCACTTGACTTCTTCAATGCCTAAACGTCTTTTAAGTGTTGTTAAAAGACAGGGGAACTGTACAAAGTGGTAAATGCTGTACTGTCCCAACTTTTTTTGAAATGTGTTGCAAGGCTGAATGGCAAAAATGGATATTTATTTACAAATCAAATGATGTTGACAAAAAAAACATGAATTATTTTGTGTTCATACTGTCTGCAGTGAAATAAAATTTGAGGAGAATTTATAACTCGCATTTTTCTTTTTTTATTCACATTTTCCACACTGTCCCAACTTTTTCTGATTTGGGGTTGTAGAATGAACTGAAACAGAACCATTGCTTGACATGAGCAATAGTGATGACGAAGAAAATTAGTCATCAGATGTTGGCACAGAAAGTAAAACTAATGCAGGTTACGGCACTGTACGATCATACAGTGATATTTGATTTTGAATTGAATTCTGTTGAATTTGGTCTTGTTAAGCTTCACTTCGGTGCAATATTAGCTGAATGAAAAAAGACAAAATAATTGTGATCAAGTACAAGGTCAAGCAAAATGCTAGTCACCTAAGCACTGTTCACAATACGGCAACTGTCAATAACACAAGGTACACATTGATCAAGCAGGTCACTTTCTACCTCTCATGCTCAAGCAACAAGAAAAATATGAGAAAAGTCCTGAAAGAAACATGCAACTATTGTCCCAATTGCAGCATTGGCTGTGCTTTGGTGATGACTCAAAACATATCACACAAACAGAATGTACTAAATCTGCATCAGTACAGCAGCGGACACTAGTCATACCTTTTCTATTGCATTTATGTTAACGCCGTAGTATTTACATGTTTCTATTACATGTAATAACTTTTTTTTTGTTGAAAGAAATTCAGTTTTTTTTTACTTGTTTTTCTTAGGGTAAACATGACACTGAGGAGGCTAATTGCATTAAAAAGGTTGGAAAATGGATGTAAGTATTCATTGTCCCTGTCATGAAAATGTAACACTCAGCACTTTATATATGAGTAGTTAATCATTGATTTTCCCAAAAGTGCACAATAAAGCCCATTATGCTCCCCAGCCAACCCTTTCAGAGACATATTCTTGATAAATGTTAAATGATCTCTGAATAGCTTGAAGAACTCCCCGCCCCCAAACCCACCCCCCCTTCAATGTAGAGAGTGGAGTTAAACACAAATATGCATTGCCTAGAGGATGCTCCTCCATTTGCCTTTTATCTGGGACATTTCAGCAACTTTTGAGCTAATTTAAGGACAGTCAAAGTCTTCACATGATCATCTTACTTTCCTATCCTAAATAAATAGCTACAGGAAAAGAGGCATGTTTTTTTTTCTTTAAACCTTCCTCATTTTCCCCAAAGAATACACAATACTGCTGTTCTATAGATCCACCTGTGAAGCAACTGGGAATTTAAAAAAGTGGAACATCTGTTCATTAAATGTAGTCCCATCACTCCAATGTGATGTATTTTATTAGAAAGGTATGTATATTAATTAAAAATAAAAAAAACAGTTGTAGTATTACTTGTTTCCCCATATATTCTCATTGCTTAAGTCTGACCGCTGCTCTCTGCCATGTGCAGAGCATCTCTAATTAGAGCATTTCAAAATCACATACATGTTTTTCATATCACTGGCTCAAATCTGAAAAAAAGATTTAAGCAAAAAAAACATTAGCACATGTTTATCATGGTGGACAAAAAGAATAGCACCGTCAATGACAGCATTTGGACCACAACTCAGTTCTAAAGTGGGGTGGACTCTGACTCTCCCCTATATTAAAAAAGACATTAGGCAATGACAACCTAAAAGGAAATTATAATTTTTTGTGGATAAGACTGGGTGTTTACAAAACTAGATTCCCTTTCAGGGAATGCACCTTTCGTTGATGAGATTCCATGTATAAGAGTAGGTTCAGAAAACAAGATGGTGTGGTAGAACCTGTTGTGCGTCATATTCTGCTTAAATATCAATCAGGAGTCAGGACACAAAATGCTGTACTGGCATTGCTTGGTAACATTATAACCACACCATCATGAAACACCCCTTGTCTTCTGCGTTTTCTGAAAATTATGGATTAACCTTCATTTGAAAGTCATCCAGACACAGTTCAATGAATTTACCTCTCTTTTTCTTTTATGGTCACTTAAGGGGTCTTCTTCAGGGAAGAATGTTTTCCTCATTATATCATGGACATGAAACTCAAGTAGTTATCTATCATTTATAGTTTGTAAAATGCTCGCTTGTAACTAATGTTTACTGTGTTTTTAGTATAAATTAGCCATTTCTGATGAGCTGTTTACATGAAACTTTCTTTTTGCATTTTGTTATTACTATCATAGTTTATTGCTGACAGCTGTTTTTCTTTAGACTATTATTACTGCAGTTGTATATATTTATTTTGATTAGAGATGCCAGAGAAGATATTACTTGAAGTAAGTTCATGATTCATTTTATAATAAAGGTTCTCGTTTTTAATTGAAGGAACAAAAAACTATATGTGCTGAAAGAATCCGTTCAATCAAGCAAGGCTAAATTCTCATTTCACTAACTAAACAATTCACTCCTTTTGAGGTATGTTCAAATAAATTACTTTCCAGTCAATGACACTGTCTTATAAAATGAATTTGTCTTTTTCCAATGCTTATTTTTGCATGAGGCATAATAAATAATAATTTCAATTCCTTTTAGGATAATTCTAATTACTATCTCAGTGTTGTCCTTTTCTTGATTAAATACTGGGTTGTGGAGTCTTGGAGACCCTCACAACCAGGAGAGCTTACACAGGTACTAAGAAAATAAGTGAAGGCTATGCATTGTACTTACAAATTATCTTGTACATGGGGGTTTTATAAATTTTCACTCATAAAATCTGCCAGGTCAGTGTAATCACAATGTTGTTTTTTCAGTTTAGTTTCAGCATGACTTCTGTTATTCGACAAGGTTCAAGTAATTATTCACATCCACATCTACTGTATATCCCTAAAGGCTTTCCTAGAAATTTTACTTGAACTCTGTCAAAATAATAATATGCATACTGCCTACTAAGTTTTATTGATGGAATATTGATTTTAAAATGTTGAATGCTGTTTATTTTATTATTTGGTTATGAGTTCTTTTGTGTGCATTTTTACTTTGGGTCTCATATTTTTAGTGTGTGTGTAAGAGCCAGACACACAGAAAATAAATATAAACTTTAGCAAAGTAGTAAATCCAAATGATGAACTTTAAACCCTGGGGTTACCGGGTCAGTCCCCACCTATAACCAACTGTTTGACTCCCCTTAACTTGCCTGTACTCCAAGTGTAAAAAGTATATGGAAATAATTGTACAATGTAGTGGCCCTCATAGGGTCGCAAGGACTGGGGCACATCCTCTTAGATAAGGGACTAACCCAGAACAGTGTGCTCGGTCAATGTATCCACAATCACTCATACAGTGCATCAGTTAGTCATCAATTATCCTGACATAGACATATTTGGGATGTGGGATGAAAATCAGCAATAATGGACACAGACAGCATTGGGGCTAGAATTTAATCCCATATTCTAGAGGTGAAGGGCAGCTGGGCTGCCCTCAGTCGGGCTGCCCTCAGTACTGCAAACAGAAAGGTCAAACCATCCATCTCTCTTTAGTTTATTTTCCAATTTCTCTTATCTAGTTCAAGCTGATTGAGAGCTCATATGCATGCCAGCAGCACTAGTGTAAGCCATTGGCCTAGCCTGAATGGGGCACAAGTAATAGAATGTTGAAATATTAAATAAAGGTTGACCATAGAGGCTGCCTATACAATGTGATATAAAATGAATGCATTCCCAAATGCTGATATTATAACAAAATGAAAAAAAGTATTTTGAACATATAATACAAGAACTAAAAAATAGGTAAGCTAACTTTGTGAGAATTCATGTGGCTACTTAAGGCTCACAAACTGTAATGTCTCCAAGAGAGTTCAGATAAAAAAAACTGCCTGTTCTTTGTAGGCCAGTGTTGCTGTAATAGGGAAGAAAATGAAGAAGTGTTATCTGGTGGTGCATGAAGGAGTAGCCTGCAGGGAGAAGTAATTTTTTTTTTTATTATATCCATGCTTGCTGAGTGTTACCCTATATTTAAGGAGAATAAGCTTCTTTGCGCATCCATGTCCTTTGGTGCAACAGTTTGTGTGTCCTGTGTTGTTTATTAAGTCAGCTGGATAAAATGAATAAATTTCACTGACAGAAAGTGCTGGCAACCTTTCCGTGCCTGCTTTCTTTATTCATTACCTTAACTACAGGTAGGCTTGCAGGTATACCGTGGAATTGCTATTGAAATACATACAAAGATTGTTTCTCTGTGTGAAGCATTGAATAAGATTAGCAGATAAGAACACACTAACAGTTCACTTGTGCAGATATGCAATTAATGGCATTCCATTAAATTTCCAGTTTCTAAATAAACTGTATTTATAAATATACTGTGACCAATGACACGTGTTAGGACAGCTCCGAAGCTGCTCGACAGTATTTTCTTCCTGACTGCCACTGGTGGCTCGGCTGCTTGCTGACACTCCCTCACTGCACTACTGTATTTCTGCCTCGTGTTATTCTAAATTTGGTGTTAACTTGTAAGGGCCCCTAAGAATCAGAACACTTCAAACCATCCACACATATTTTTAATTGGTTATGGCCAGCAAGGACATATGTGTCATGATATGCAGATTTTCATGCGTATGTTCATTTTCACATTATTATATTTTTCCTTTATCATAAACCTATAGGCTTTAGGGTGACCCTATGGCAGTGTTTCACCAGCTGTTCTAAAAGGAATGACCTTGATTTTTCTTAACATCGGGGCTTGTAATAGTTGCTTGCACCCACTGTTGACTGCATTCCCTGTCCTTATCAAGCCATCCTTTACATCTGTAAATACCTTTTGGTAAAGTCTAATAATAGGGGGGATGTACTAATTAGCTTCAAAGACCTCTGTATGTAGCTTGGGCATATTCCCTGTGTCTGCATGAGTTTTCATTAGAAACTTGTTACAAAAAAGTTAAAGGTAAGCTGATCAATCATTTAGGTTTCTTATTTTATACTGTATTGTCCTTTTAACAATACATGTTAACAGAGAAAGTTAAATTTACAGTACATTATCAAGTATACAAACTCAGCACTACGGTAAAATCAACTTAAAAAAAATGAATAAAAACTAGTTGTAGCACTGATCAACAGCTTCTTGGAAATATCACTGACAAACTTCACTATTTAGTATCAAAAAGATCTTTGCAAATCAAGTACAGTTAAGGCATAAAACTATAAGAAGGATGCATGGAAAACATGACAGATAGTTTAGTACATGATATACAGACAAATGAGAAAAAATTGGCTAAACCTTTCAAAGCTTAACAGTTCAGGTTAATTAAAACAAACAAATAACACAGAGCTCTGTGGCTCTGTACTTCACATTGATACATTGGATCAAATAAAAATATAACTTTTTGCAACACTGTAGTGCAGGGCTTTCTAAACTATCATCTCCAGGTCAAGAACAGCCTAAGTTTGATTTTTCAATAGATCAAAGTGAAGACTTTAAATGGAATTTGACTCTGACTTTTTTCCCTTCTGTCCAAGTGTACACTTTATTGTGTCAAAACCATCAAGAAAAATCAGTGCTGCAGTTTACCCTAACACCCTTCTCATAATATATAATTTTCATCATCAGTAAATCTACTGTCAGCTTGCCACTGTGCATAGTTATACTCCCATTTATAAGAACCATCTAGTAGAGAGTGTGACAGGGAACAATGTTCATTTCAAAAGCACAGGATGTGTAATTATTTTTCCCTTGAATTTTAAGTGAAGTTTTTGTGCCTTTTTTGTTGTGAGCCAGTTGCTGTAATGAAAGAATATCATGTGAAAAAACAAGGCATTTAGCACAGGAGACAAACTTTGAATTAATTTACCAGGGCAGATAGAACTAGTTTAGGAATATGTAATACATCCAAGAAAACCAAGTACAAAAGAGAGCCACACGAGTTAGTCATCAGGTAGTCCAAATGATACTGCAGCTTGAAAAGTCAGTTTGTTAGGTAGTGGAACACGCCATTTGTAATCATAGTGTCTGTGGACTAGTCTGAAATTAGTTCAACTGCATTCAATTTTTGGCCACGTATGGTCACATGGTCTAATTCTGTGATTGTTGGATCATATTCAGCCTTAAATGTTTTTTTTTTTCTCTCTTAACCAAGTTCTCTGGGAGAATCAAAGGCCCTTAGGTTTAAACTTTCCATAGTGGTTATCAGACCTTGGATTCAAGGTTAACATTATCTGGAATCAATTGCACTAAGCATTGGTCTGCAAGGGAAAATAGTAGTTGTGTCACAAAAGTATTTAAACATAAAGGTTTACATTAATGGACTTCTACAGTAAAGTACTTTTATCCAGATACTGATATTGTTAGCAAAATAAAGAAGTATGTGACAATAATTACATGTCTAGAGCAGAAATTTGACCAGTGCCTTCACAACTTCTGATAGTTTGGCAAGCATATCTATGCATTCTCATGTCTAACCACTTATCAAATTAATAAGGCACAGTCAGATAGCAGTTGGAGGTGACATCATCATGAGCTCCCTGTGTCAAACTTGTATGGAAGCCTGGACAAGGCAAGATTCCTTCACTCAATGAATATTTTATTTTTTTCTTCTTTTTCGTCTTCCTCTTCATCTTTTCCTACTTATGGGTGTGGGGTTGATGTGCTTAATCGATCTTCTCAATACATCTTGGTCTTGCACTTCCTTCCTAGTCATTATTTATCTTAATCAATTGAGTTTATTTTTGTATATCACTTTTAACTGAGCGCAGGTACTGAGCCTTGTGACAAGTTCTCATTTAACACAAAAATACAAGTTTTGGTGAGGCAGCCTTCTGCTGTTATGCACCTAAAATCTAAAATAGCCTACCAATAGAAATTCACCAGGCTAATATGGTGGAGCATTTTAAAAAAACTGCTAAAAATGCATTATTTTAATAGGGCTTTCTTATAGCTTTATTTTAGTGTAACTCTGATATTCTGTATATGCATTTAATTATCATTTTAATTATGGCTCAGCAATCCGCACTAAACCCTACTTCCTGTGCTGTTCTTTTTTCGGTATTCTGTGGTGACGATCTGCACCACTACCACCTGATCAAAGCACCGTGCTGTCCTTACATTAATGGATTAAAGGCCAGAGGTCCACATGACCATCATCATCTAATTCTTCCACGTGAAGCCTGAAAACCATGAGGACTGATTTAGGTTTTGTGGCCTCGGAACTCCTGCAGATTATGTTTTTTTCTCCAGCCCTGTGGAATTTTTTTTTTGTTTTTTCTGTCCACCTGGCCATCAGACCTTACTTTATTCTTTGTTACTTAGTATTTCCTAATCTTATTTTTATATTTTTCTTTTTTATTTCTTCATCTTGTAAAGCACTCTGAGCTACCTCATTTGTATGAAAACGTGCTATATAAATAAATGTTGTTGTTTTGCAGATTACTAATTACATAATGTGCACACATAAAAGACACAGGTTTGTTTAAACCACATGGAAAACAAAGTACTTTGAAACTGATTATCATAATTGGAACCCACCAATATCTAACGGAGGACAGAAAAACAAAATATCCTGAGGCAAGTAGCTGGGGGTGCTACCCAGCTGGGATGCCCAGAAGGACTGGAAGAGGGACTACTCCTCCGGAGCACGAGAAGGCAGCTACCCTGGATGGTATGGGGACCACGGGAACAGAGCTTGGAAGCTCAACCCTATAGGGGATCTTGGTCACCGCCAGAGCCCTGGCCCTCAGCACTTCCGCCACACCCGGAAGTGCTGGAGGGAAGAAGACCAGGGACACCCGGAGTGCTTCCGGGTGCACAGCCGGCACTTCCGCCACACCAGGGAGTGCCGGCAGTCGCTTATTGGGAGGCACTTGGAGCACGTGCGGGTGATTATTAAAGGGGCCGTCTCCCTCCATTGGATGGCTAGAGTCGGGAGAGGAGAAGGACAGAGCTCGGAGGAGAGGAGTGGAGGCGGACCTGAAAAGGTATTGCGAGAGAAGGCCTGGACTTTGGGGGTGTTTTGGGGTTGTGTGTGCTTCACTGTAAGTAGTATTTGTAAATAAAGCGTGTGTGGTGACTTACAATGTTGTCTGCCTGTCTGTATCTGGGCTGTTCCCCACAATCCGGTCAGCAGCATCCCTAGGAAACTAAACCCTTGGGGGGGCCATGGTCAATTATAACAGATAAAGTCAGATACAATCAGAGTTCTGGGGACCTCGGTCAACTGGCCACCCAACCCCTCCTGGGCATTCCATAGTATATGTCATTACTGGTGGTCCAATTAGATGGCAGTATCTTTCCATCCATTGATTCCATAGCAGTAGGCTCTGACCATGACTCTGGCTGCATGTCTTGAGCTTTGCTATGTAATTATTGTCTTCACAGTTACGACCCATGTGTGAATTCTGACTTCTCTGGACTATCTCGTGATTCTGTTTTCTTTCAAAACTGGCTTTGCCTTGCACAAGCGATTAACATCCCAACTAATCGTATATTTTTATTATTCTTGTGGTGATGCAAGAACACTACCGATTTGCTTATCCTCAAGAAGAATAATAAAGGATTTATTTATTTTACATGGTTATTTTTGTTTCTAAGTACTAAGCAATTGTCATGAATGTAAGAAGTTAAAGTACTACTGAGGTAGTGCACATGTTTACATTTAGCTGATTTTGTCTGCAGGCACTTGTCAAAGACAGTGTGGCTCATTTTGTTATATGCATTATATTAATGATTGACATAACTGTACATTGTGAATATATATATAATGTGTTTGCTTTATGTGTGGTGCCTGGAAAAGCTCAGACTTTTACATCTGCTCTTTGCAAAAAAAAAGTGTTGATATCACAGCCTTGCTGTAATAGTGACTGTACTATCACAGTGAATACCACAAACTGTTGAAACATGTCGATGAAGAGAAAGCAATAGGAAATGGTCAATTTATTACTTTAAAATGGCCCTTTGTGAGAAAGTGTTGATGTGCATATGTATTCAGCCTGGGCCTAGTTCCTGTCCTGCTGCCACAAGTTGATCTTCAGTTGTGGGTTCAGAGTACCACATATACTTACGTATAAGTCGGGTCTTCAAACCCGAAAAATTGATCATAAAATCAGACCCAGATTTATATATCCATCCATCCATTATCCAACCCGGTATATCCTAACTACAGGGTCACAGGGGTCTGCTGGAGCCAATCCCAGCCAACACAGGGCGCAAGGTAGGAAACAAACCCCGGGCAGGGTGCCAGCCTACCGCAGCCGACTTATACACCCATTAAAAAATGCGACACTTCTTGGCTCCTCCAATCATGCACCAGTTTCTCAGATGCATCGAATTTTGTTGCAGCAGCGCAGTTTCCAATTTCTTTCGCTACAGTGCATCCGGAAAGTATTCACAGTGCATCACTTTTTCCACATTTTGTTATGTTACAGCCTTATTCCAAAATGGATTCAATTAATTTTTTTCCTCAGAATTCTACACACAACACCCCATAATGACAACGTGAAAAAACTTTACTTGAGATTTTTGCAAATTTATTAAAAATAAAAAAATTGAGAAAGCACATGTACATAAGTATTCACAGCCTTTGCCATGAAGCTCAAAATTAAGCTCAGGTGCATCCTGTTTCCCCTGATCATCCTTGAGATGTTTCTGCAGCTTAATTGGAGTCCACCTGTGGTAAATTCAGTTGATTGGACATGATTTGCACACACCTGTCTATATAAGGTCCCACAGCTGACAGTTCATGTCAGATCACAAACCAAGTATGAAGTCAAAGGAATTGTTTGTAGACCTCCGAGACAGGATTGTCTCGAGGCACAAATCTGGGGAAGGTTACAGAAATATTTCTGCTGCTTTGAAGGTCCCAATGAGCACAGTGGCCTCCATCATCCATAAGTGGAAGAAGTTCGAAACCACCAGGACTCTTCCTAGAGCTGGCCAGCCATCTAAACTGAGCGATCTGGGGAAAAGGGCCTTAGTCAGGGAGGTGACCAAAAACCTGATGGTCACTCTGTCAGAGCTCCAGAGGTCCTCTGTGGAAAGAGGAGAACCTTCCAGAAGGGCAACCATCTCTGCAGCAGTCCACCAATCAGGCCTGTATGGTAGAGTGGCTAGACGGAAGCCACTCCTTAGTAAAAGGCACATGGCAGCCCACCTGGAGTCTGCCAAAACAACAACAACAACAACATTTATTTATATAGCACATTTTCATACAAACAGTAGCTTAAAGTGCTTTACATAATAAGGAATAGAAAAATAAAAGACACAATAAGAAAACAAAATAAATCAACATTAACATCGAATAAGAGTAAGGTCCAATGGCCAGGGGGGACAGAAAAAACAAAAAAACTCCAGACGGCTGGAGAAAAAATAAAATCTGTAGGGATTCCAGACCATGAGACCGCCCAGTCCCCTCTGGGCATTCTACCTAACATAAATGAAACAGTCCTCTTTGGATTTAGGGTTCTCACGGAATGGCTTGATGATGATGGTCACGTAGAATTCTGCCTTTTAATTCATCCATCATTGTTGGAGCATCATGATGCTTTGAGTAGGTGGAGGTGGCGCAGGCCACCACCACAAAGAAACCGGAAAAAGAAACAGAAAAGAGAGTAGGGGTCAGTACGGAT
>JANRMT010062825.1:21230325-21248299 GCA_026402145.1 Polypterus bichir lapradei | reverse complement strand
TGTAGACTCAAACCCATTATTACAGCAGCAATCCAAGCTGTGAGAAAACAGTAAAAAGGAGGCGTGTCAGACGTCGTGGTACATTTTCTAATGCAGCTAGACGAAAACAACTTCGTGACGCTGCCGCCAAATACACAAAACAATTACTTTCACAATCATGTTACATTATTTTTCAAATGTTTCCTTTTCTTTTTCATAACTTCTTTAACACACGACATCGCTGCGAAGTGCAGTTATTTTGCTATATATATATATCACAGCGACACTCATAACAGTGACAAAACAATTACATTGACAATCATGTTACGTTATTTTTAAAATTTTTCCTTTTCTTTTTCATACCTTCTTTAACACACTACTTCTCCGCTGCGAAGCGCGGGTATTGTGCTAGTATGTATCTATACTAATAAAAGGCAAAGCACTCACTCACTCATCACTAATTCTCCAACTTCCTGTGTAGGTAGAAGGCTGACATTTGGCAGGCTCATTCCTTACAGCTTACTTACAAAAGTTAAGCAGGTTTCATTTCAAAATTCTACGCGTAACGGTCATAACGGTTGACAACGTTCGCCATATTGAACTTTCTTATTTATGGCCCCATCTTCACGAAATTTGGTAGATGGCTTCCCTGCGCTAACCAAAACCAATGTACGTACTTATTTCAGTGGTATGATGCCACTGTCGGCCGCCATATTGAACTTTCCAATGTCACTAATTCTCCAACTTCCCGTGTAGGTAGAAGGCTGAAATTTGCCTTCTCATTCCTTAAAGCTTACGTACAAAAGTTAAGCAGGTTTCATTTCGAAATTCTACGCGTAACGGTCATAACGGTCAACAACGTCCACCATGCTGAACTTTCTTATTCATGGCCCCATCTTCATGAAATTTGGTAGCCGGCTTCCCTGTGCTAACCGAAACCAATGTACGTACTTATTTCAGTGGTATGACGCCACTGTCAGCCGCCATATTAAACTTTCCAACGTCACTAATTCTCCAACTTCCCGTGTAGGTAGACGGCTGAAATTTGGTGCTGATTTCGGTGGTATGATGCCACTGTCGGCCGCCATACTGAATTTTTTTGTTACTTATGGGCCCATCTTCAAGAAATTTGGTACGCGGGTTCCCAACGGTAACTGAATCCTACTTGCGTACATATATACGTCCATAGCCTGCAGCTCGGTCACCATGTGAGGCGGCGTTGGGTCCCCCATCCCAATGCCTCCCACGTTGTTGGCTGCCTGCCTATATAAGGCCGTCCGTCGCTCGGGTCTCTACATTCCCTTCCTTGCTTCGCCATGGAATTCACGTCTCCCTGCTGATAACTACAGCCTTTTTATTTAATCCACAGCTTCTCCGCTGTTATATTGTTCATTTATTACGATTATAGTTATTGTTTAGGTATTTTAGACTTACTTTTACATTGTTCAGGTACCCATTTCCTTTATCATTCCAACCGTACTGCCATTAACATGTCTATCGAGGTGATCACCATCGATCAAAGAACTGTCACTTACCGAGTGGTTTCCATGCCCCGAGATGGCACCTACCTTTTCCATTCTCTTTGTTACATATTGCACGGCCAGATCAGGCTCACTCTTGATATCCGGAGGATCAGTGTGTCTTATGTATTGAATGACTGGGACAGGTTCAAGGTGTGGTTTAATTTTCTTCTTAATAAAAATTTTAAGGCGGTACTTCGCCACTGCGAAGCGCGGGTATTTTGCTAGTATGGACAATAAACGTGTGTTGGTTGGTGAACCGTCAGTGTCCGCCTGTCTGTGTCCAGGCTGTTCCCCACAAAAGCGACATGCTTCATAACCAATGGAAATGAAAACATAATGCAATTGATTGCATAACACCTGTAACAATCTCACACACCAAATAAACATGTCTAAGTCCTCCTGATTTAATTATTACATACTTTTTCTGCTAATTGACAGCCAAAATGTGAAGAGACCAGATCTATTTACACAAACATAGTGTTCTTGGGTTTTAGCACATGGCTGCTGCCTACAGGCTACTGAAAAGCAAATCATAGATTTAAGGAGCACTTTTTATCATAATAAAATAATAGCAATCATTCCAAAAGTAAGCTAATAAATGGTATATTAGTATTTCAGAGATAGCTGCTAATCAATATATGAAGTCTGAAACCATAAGTTTCTCTCCACTGAATAGAATTGCAAGATCAATATTAAGTCCCAAAAGCCAGATTCAAACTCGAGAAAAGCACAAATAGGTCATAACAAAAAAGAACATTATGATTTTTTTAAAATCAATTGTTAATCACAGAAGCAACACATTATTTTTAAATAGACATTCTCCATGCCAAGCTTAAAGGAGCAGTAGGTCTATTTGTTTTTATACCACAGGGGGTTGAAAACAGAAAAAGGTGGCAAGAGCTGTGCTAGGAAAGAAATTTTCCACCACACCTGGAAGTGCTGCCAGAAGAGGAGCTGAACTCACATGCAGCACTTCCGCCACACCCAGAAGTGCTGCCGGATGTTAATTAGGAAGCACCTGGGGCACTTCCGGGTGCAGTATAAAGGGGGCCGCCTCACTCCACTCGGGGAGCCGAGTGGAAGAGGACGGAGCTTGCGAGAGAGGAGTGGAGGTAGCAGTGAAGTAAAGGAGAAGTGAAGGAAAAAGGACTGAGTCTTGTGAGTTCATTGTGGCTGTGTGTTGTACAGAACTAGAATAAAACGTGTGTTTTGGACATCTGGCTGTCTCAGTGTCTGTCTGTGTCTGGGGCATCTTTCACAATTTCTATTTGGACATTTTTTTGCCAGGATGAAAAACTAAGCATATTGTATACAAAGATGCTTTCCAATATTAATATGTACAAGGCCCACGGAAAGTATTCACTCTCCTGGAAGGTTTCCAGTTTTATTGTTAAACAACACCGATACACAACGGACATTGATCAAGAGTGAAAACCAGATCTCTGCAAACTGGTCTAAATTAATTATAAATGTAAAACACAAAACAGTATTTTTAACAGTGCCTTACTCTCCCATAAAGCCTAAAATGGTGAAGCACATGGGCAACAGTTGTAGTCTGCACAGTCTCTCCAATCTCAGCCTCTCTAGCTTGTTACTCCTTCAGAGTTGTAATTTGTTTTTTGGTGGATCCCTCATTAGTCTTTATCTTTCACAACCACTCAGTTTTTGTGGACAGCATGCTGTCTTTCCATTTCCTAATGACTGTTTTACCTGGACTACAAGTAATAGTCAGTGACTTGGATATTTTCTTGACTTTATCCCCTGACTTGTGCTTCCCAATTACTTTTGCACAGATTTGCTTGGAGTGTTCTTTTTGTCACCACACTGACTCACCACAAGCTAACACTTCAAGATAAAGTGTGTTTATGCGACAATCAACTCAAACTCTGTAAAGGTGATCAACATTGAACTAAATATGTGACTGCATCTAAAACCAATTGGCTGCACTGATGCTGATTTAAAAGTGTCATATTAAAGGAGGAGAATACTTGTGCAATCAATTATTTTGTATTTTATATCTATAATTAATTATGATTACTTTGCTTTTTGTCTTTCTTCCTTCCTCTTTCTCACCTGGGCAACACCAGGAGCCTCATGTATCGAACTTGCATAAAATAATAAGTAAGCAGATTCTCATTCAGAGGTTATGATTTATAAAGCAAGAACTTAGTGTGAAAATTGGATTATAGCTATGGAAGGTTTTGACCATCCATCTTACGCAGACTTTATTTGGTATTAGCATTTCAGTGACTCCAGGCAGCAGAACAATCTCATTTTATTGTGCATTTCAATGATGCGTCGGTCACATTCTCATGTCAGTCCATCCATCCATCCATTCATCTTCTAAACCCAGCTGTTCTAAAGCTGTAATGGAACAGGGATTGTGCAATTACTGCATGGCTTCTGTAATGTAGGCTCCAATTCAACACACAAATCCAACAGAACAGCTCTAGGACATCTAAATCAGATTATAAAACAGTTATCATCACAAAAAAGTACAAAAATACCATTAACGAAATTTAATAATTTAATTGACAGAAAATGTGTTTTAACTATGTCTACGTATTTCAGTTGTTGGAAAATAAGCACTTTCTTACTTTAAGTTAGATTACGTACCCATAGTGTAACATTCGGGTGTGACTTAGCTAACTGATTTGAAAGATGGAGAGTTTTCTGTTATTTACTTGATTCATCAGAAAGATATATTTCACATTTGTATTTATTAAATATTTTGTCACAGTGCAATGTGTGATAAGGATTTGCTCTGGCCACCGCACCGCTTTTTGTACACGCAACATAAGTCATAGCCACGTGCACTAGTGTTTAATCTGACTGCCAAGGATCTGTTAGCCTACAGGAGCATCTTCTGCATGTGTAAAAGGAATATACTGTATACAATGTATTCAAGTTGAAATAGTCTTTCACAAATTACATGTGAAATAGCAAACTAACCTGTATTTGAAATTGTTAATTATTTCTCTATATGTTTTAAGGATTAGCAACAAACAATTGAGGTAAAATACCCTTTATTTGAAGTTTATTTTAGTAAAATAGTGAATTTGTGGTGGGGTGGGGTGGGTCTTGGCCCACCTGACCACTCTGCAAAAGTTAATAACACCTCAAGTTCACATTGACTGAAATTTGTTTTCTGTGTTTTCCTTGGTTTATAAGTAAGATGTCACTCAGAAATATGGCGAAATTTACATAACAACTAGGTCATGAACACTCAGAAGGGAGTTTTTTTAAGCCATACAGGGTTACTGGTGCTGAGTGACAGGGAGCGGCTTAAAACATTTACACACACACATAGTTTTAAGTTGATTTGAGATTTACAAAGGAACTTTGTGAGGGACCTGCCATACCTCGACTTTAACAAGGGCCCCAGTCCCTGAACTAGCCACACAGCATGATGGAACCTCCACCAAATTTGACAGCAGGTAGGAGGTGTTTTTCTTGGACTGCGGTGTTCTTCTTCCGCCATGCAAAGTGCTTTTTGTTATGACCAATTAACTAAATTTTCGTCTCATCAGTCCCAAGCACTTTGTTCCATAATGAATCTGGCTTGTCTAAATGAGCATTTGCATACAACGAGCGACTCTGTTTGTGGCATGAGTGTAGAAAGGGCTTGTTTCTCATCACCCTGCCATACAGATGTTTTTTGTGCAAATTGCCCTGAATTGTAGAATGATGTACGGATACACCAGCTGCAGCAAGATGTTCTTGCAGGTCTTTGGAGGTGATCTGTGGGTTGTCTGTAACCATTCTCACAATCCTGTGTATATGCCACTCCTGTATTTGTCTTGGCCTGCCAGACCTGGGTTTAACAGCAACTATGCCCGTGGCCTTCCATTTCCTGATTCCATTTCTTACAGTTGAAACTGACAGTTTAAACCTCTGAGATAGTTTTTTGTAGCCTTCCCCTAAACCATGATACTGAACAATCTTTGTTTTCAGATCTTTTGAGAGTTGCTTTGAGGATTCCATGCTGTCACTCATCAGAGGAGAGTCAAAGGGAAGCACAACTTGCAATTGACCACCTTAAATACCTTTTCTAATGACTGGACAAACCTGTCTGTGAAGTTCAAGGCTTAATGATCCAACCAATTTGGTGTTGCAAGTAATCAGTACTGAGCAGTTACATTCATTCAAATCAGCAAAATTACAAGGGTACCCAAATTTTTGCACAGCCAGTTTTTCACATTTGATTTAATTTCATACAACTAAATACTGCTTCACTAAAAATCTTTGTTCGGAAAACACCCCAGTGCTCAGATGTTCCTAGGAAATGAAAGACATACCACTGTTATCTTTTTGTTGAAAGTAGAGTAAATTATTATGCAGGCTGAGAGGGGTTCCCAAACTTTTTCATATCTTCTTATATAATACGCTACCGTGGCTGTTTGTTTGTCTGTCCAGGATTTTAAATCACCTGTAGCTCGCAAACCGTTTTACCTACTGACTTGAAATTTGGTACACATATACTACGTGATGTCTACTATCCGCTTTTAGGGTGATGATTTTTATTACTCTTTTTATTTTTATTTTATTTTATTGTAGAATCAACTCTCTGCAGTGCGCAGCAGGGCATATGGGAACCGTTCTCATTCCCTACCACCTTTGCGGTCACTTCCCCTACCTCTTCATATCTTTAATCATTCTTGTGGCAGATTGAAGACTTAAGTGCTAGCTTAAGTGAAAAAATAAAGAAAATGTACTAAGTAATTGCAACACAAAAACTAACTTAATCAGTTTTAACGTGAAAAGATGCCAACGAAAGAAGAGAAGAAGCGGGCTGCTAGGGTGGAGAAAAGAAGAGCTGCTCAGGAAGCAGCAAGCGCATCAACCTCTGAGCAAACAAATGCTAAACATACAGTGAAAGAGTATGAAAACTATGAATGCTCAAGTCAAGTGTATTCTGCCATTACTGGTGGTTTTATAAATCCAATTTTGTTTTGAGCATAAGCCATTTTTGATTTTCTTATAATAAGAAAAATTTTAGCATGGAATCAAAGAAAGATTTTATACGTTAAGTCCCAGGTGTCTCAGCTAATAATACCTAAAAGGAGACTATAGTTTGATTATTCATGATTCTGACTAGTCTAAGGTCATAGATTTATTTAAAGTGTTTACTGTTGTATGGCTTGTAACATTGCAATATTTTTTTTGCTCTCATTTTATACAAATGCTGCATTACAATGAGTAATTTATTGTACCAAATAAAGTATCTTTTGCTGAAAGCAATCATGAACTTGATTTACACAAAGATTAAAAAAAGTGTTATTTCTTGCCTTCTTTTTACTTGACTTGTAAGACAGTAACTAGCAGGATTCACACTCCTTCAGATTTTCCCACCTTCATTTCCTTTCCATCAAGAAGAAAAAAGAAGCTAGCTCCTTCATTACTGACATCTTTAAATCATTGTCTTTGACCTGCACTAATTCTGATAATCTCTTACTTCTCATTGACTTTTCCATCACTGTTGGTTGGTTTCTTTGCCAGCTGCTGATTTATTTATACTTCTTAAATCTCTTGGACTTATTTAATCTTTTCTACCACAAATCCTAAACTGTCAAACTCTGGCTCTCTGAAGGGCGTGAATACAGTAATGAAATGTTTTCTTCTGCTGAAGGTTTTTTTTTTAACATTCTAATCTTTATTCCCCTTTATTGTTTTAATAACTGCTAGTTCTAGTAGTGCCCTCAAGTGTAGAATTAAAGTTGTACAGCAAGTTCTGGTAAACCAAATATTTTACACAACTTAAGGTAATCTACCCCATCCATCCATCCACTGCTTGAACCTGCTGTGTCTAATGCAGTGACATAAAGAGTGTGACTTTTCAGAGACTCAACAGCAATGGGTGCAAAGCAGAATCCATGTCTTTACAAAATGTTAGATCGAAGAAGTACTAATTCACCCCCCTCACATTTGCTCACTGAGGGCCAATAAAGAGTTGCTAATACATCTGTAGAATATAAGAGAAAACCAGACCACCTAAATATTCAGGAGGAAACCATAGCACTGGGGAATAGTGATGTGTCGTTCGCGAACGAGCCGGCTCTAAGAGCCGATGCTTTGAAGCAAACGAGAGGAGCCGATGCCCGTCGAGCAGAGCCGAAGCTTCAGCCGCTCCTGCTCAGCTCTGCTGAAAATCCATTCGGCAGGGGCGGGACTTTATTTATATGGGCACACAGAACACACTGGCTCATAATGCCGGCTCGTTCACGAACGACACATCGGACTAGGATCGTACCACTATGTGAAAGAAGGAAGGGGGGCAGATGCTCTGAAGACAGCGAGTGTTGGTACAGGCCAGGTACACAGAGCGACACCTGTCGCTGTGACAGACGAGGAGCCAGATTTAAATGCAAGCGCATCGTGAAGAAAAAAAAGAAGAGTAAAGAAATGAGTGAAAGCTGAAAAAGAAGCAGCATCTGGCTGCATTTCAGTGATATTGGAGACTGCAAAGCTAAGTGCAGAATTTGTAATAAGAAAATATCCGTTAGAGCAGGGTCAACAACAAACCTGCACAGACATATAAGAACCACCCACCCATCCGTGCAACTGGAGGAGAGCGTGCCCTCTCTCCTGCCATCCACTGACCCTGGAAAAGAGACAAGTACTTCTGCTGCAGCATCCACTGTCTTACCGAAAACTGCAGGTATAACACGGTCTTCAGTTCAAACCAAAATAAGCACATTTATTCCAAAACAAATAACGCCACACAAACAAATACGTGTCGATGAGGAGCTTGCAAAAATGATAGCTAGCGACCTACAACCATTTTCCATTGTGGAGGACATTGGATTTACAACTTTTGTACAGGCCTTAAACCCCATGTATGTTCCTGGCCTAAAAACTTTTATTCAAAGAGTCATAGTGTTGTGTTGTTGTTGAGTTTGGCCTTTATTTGTTTGCTGTGGTTTTGTGTTAAGTTGTTCATTTAAAGCTTTTATTAAAATGTTAAACAATAGTAACTGTGTATTTTTTGCAATGGAAAAAATGCATAAAAATATGTAATGTCTGAAAACAATGAATAAGAAATTGCTTATACACAAACCATTCATAATTGCTTAATTAGGCTAAAATATAAGCATCCATGTGATACTAAACGAAGAGCCATTTGGGAGCCGTAAGAGCCGGCTCTTTAAAGGAAGCCGATCCAAAAGAGCCAAAGCTTTGAAAAGAGCCGGAGTTCCCATCACTACTGGGGAAGCAGTTAATATAATCTGTGTAAGAAAACATTTACAGATTTTTCAAAAATATTTATGCAGTTTGTTTTTATTTTATATCATTAATTAAAGAGTGATAAACAATTGTTAAATGCAGTTAAACAATTTAATGTAGTAAATGAATGTGTTCAGTGTTTTTATTGTATCTTTCTAATGAATTCAGTATGTGGAACTGGTAATAGACTAGCTCTCAAAAGCTACCTTACTTAATGTGTTATTGGACTCAGTTATTGCAACTATCCTGGCTTATAACAGCTTTGTCTTATCTTGTCCTTTTTTGTCTTTAGTGATTGATTGTTGTTCCACACAGAACAACCTATCTACAATACAGTTGCCCTTATCCTGGGGTCATTTTCTTCTGTTGTTTAAATGATATTTCCCTTGCCAAGTTTAGCATCCACAGAATTGTTTTTGACACAGTTTTATGTTTATTGCAACAGTTATTTTTAATATTTTGTCTGGTGGGTAAGGGGATGCAAGAAAATGCAAAGATATTATTTCAAAAATACTCAGTTATTATTAATAAATAGGGTAGAGCATTAAAAATAAATTTAATTAGCATTTTGCAATCTATGTTCACTGTTAATTGGTATAAATATTGCATGTAGTTAAAATGAAAGGATTTGGCTTTTTTTTTGTTTAATTTTTGTAATATGCCATACATGTTTTATTTATTGATCTTCTTAATTCTATTGTTTGTAATGGATCTTTCATTTTCTGTTATTTTTCATGTAACATTTAAAGGAAACTACTGAGTAGTGATGAGATAACCCTGCTGAAATTGTTTCACCGCACCACAGAAATTGCGGAAATGTTTCTGCACTTGTACTAAATGGTTGTATACCAAACTCCAGAAAATGAATTGAATTCAATGGGGGGGAAAGAAACTAAACTAGTTTTGAGCAGATTATAATGGTGCAGTGGCCTTTAAAGTACCCCTGAGGGTAAAGGAAACATTTAACAATGGTGATGGACTGATTATAGTGACCAAAAATGTTACACGCACTATGAAACTATGCCTCTCTGAGATAAAATTATGCCTTGTCACTGCTTAAATACATGTGGTACATTTTGTGTCACTGCATAGTGTAAATATTTCTTTGTTAGTTTGAGTCATCTTTTAGAGTTTCTGCAGTTTTACCAGCACGTTCAGAATGTAACTGTCCGGATTGCATGTAACCTTCCATCATAGCCTCTGGTAACACTGTTTTACTTTATCAAAAGTTATTTCTTGCCCACATCAGTTTAACACCCTGGGGTATAGCTTACTGCACCATAAGTAGACCTGCTTTGCGCATCTCCAGACCATGGCATCACTTTATATACAAACCTCCATTGACTGTTTAGTGATACTGTTACAGTGGTTAGAATGTTTAATTGTTTATGTTTTTAAGAACCACTACATGATATTTTAACAAAAAAAAAAAAACTCTAAAAAAAATATTGTAGAATTTTTTAGGTAGATTTTTTAGACTTCACTTTAAATTTACCTGACACTGTAGTTTGGTGATCCTAACACTTACAATGTCTTTGAGTCAGAATTCCACCCAGTTTTGTGTTTTAAAACTGTAAAATCACCTTTCTGTCTTTTCCTACATTTCTCTCAAATAACATTGAACATAAAAAAAAACATTGAACATCCTATAATTTTTACATCTTCTAATTGTTTTTAAACCTTGCCTTGACTCTCAGGTCATTTCTGACCCACCAACGACTTTAATGGATGTACCTCTGCATTTAGGGCAGTACATTTGTTCACAGCCCAAGCATCCCAAATGTCATCTTTTCAGCTCAGAAATGTGAAGTCTTTTAATAAATTGGCCTAACTTTACAAAAAAGTAAAAAAAAAATTCCAAATGTTATATTTTGTATAGCTGCTGCAAATTTTGAAAATTGCCACTTCCTTTAGATCAATTCCAACGCAATATTGACTTTAATTAAGTTGATTTGTTTGTTCACAACCCATTAAAACATCGTAAACATTATGTGTTCTAAAAGTTTGGATCATCAGTACTACAGGTTAAGTTGGTCAATCAATATAAAATAGGTTTGGGGTGAAAAATTTGATGTCTTGGTCACCTAAAAGGAGGGTTTCAGAATCAGGTCAGAAGAGGCCTGTGAGTCACAGCATTGAGTCGGAATATGAAGACATTGTACGGGTTAAGCATAAAACTATTTGTCATCTAGTTAAACTAAGTACTGTACTAAACATACTCATAGATTTAATTTTGTATCAAGTATTTTCAGTTTTATTTAGTAACCATTTTACCATCAAAATTCAATAAACTAAAGCCAGCTATCAAAGTGGCCACCTTAATGTTGTTTCTGGCTCTGGCATGAGATACGCACAGCATTACAAGGTATGCTATGATGCCCTATGCAAGTTCCTTCATACTTTTCACCTGACAAGTTAATACTTAATGCAAGTTAATGATTCCTTACCACAGCCCTGAACAGCATTGATGGCCATGTTTTTTCTTATGCTTTACATTTAAAAATATGTTACAACTCAATCATAAATGTATATTCTATTGTTTAGGACATAATAGAAACAAATTTTTAAAACAAAACTATTGGAAAGCATGTCTTTACAGGATTGTTAAACATATAGTAATAAAAAGCAGTCTGCCTTCAGGTAAGCGCACATCATACTAGCTTATTGAACATGCTGAGTGTTTTCAAATATAATGCTATCAAAAGCATTTAATAGCAGTCCCAGGTAAGTAGATTATCTCCTCTCAAATTATGCATCAACAACCAAAATCTACACACTTCAAGGTCAGTTCTTATATCACACACAGTGGTGTGTGCTACAAGTAGCTGCTGATTTATATTTCTCTCTAGCAAATGCAGCACTGGGCTTCTGTTAGAAGGGACGCATCCCTGTTTTGATATCCTTGTGTCTGTATTCCTTTATTGCATTATCATCAATTGCATTTAGTGCTTAAAGAGCAAAAAAGATTGGGATGGGATTGCATACTACATTTTGCTTTGCTATAAGAAGGGAACAAAAGGGTAAGCTGGTCTCAGCGAGACATCTGCTAAGTCGATAGAGTCTGCTGCTACAGCAAAAATACATTGTTAAATGTGAAAAAATCTTTATTTTAAAACAGTGGACTGGATGTCAGTGTGCAGCTAGTTCCAGTAAGCAACATAGTTACGCTTTTAGAGTGTTGGTGACAATATATTTCAGGAGGGAAATAATTACGTTAATATTATATACAGAGGAATTTCCTTACACATATTAATATATTCCATTCTACATGCCAAAATCATAATGTCATACATATACATTCTAAGATGTGAAAGATTAGTTAAGAGTGTTTGATGTAATGGATAAAACTAGGTAATTGAAATGTACTGTGGATAGGTTAAATGCATGTGTGGCATGTATAAATAATGCAGATACTTTGTTTACACTGCAGGGATGACTGATGGCAGAGATGTTTGGAGGATGATGGGAATTTTCTGTTCCTTATTTCCAGAGGCATGTAGCAAGTTTGCCAGATGTTTTAAGATCAATGCCCAGTCACATAAATGATTTACTTTGTGGCTGGGCTGTGAGATATTCTCTTCCATTATAGAAGCTCCAGAAGAAGGCTTATAAGATAGCTTGCTACCAATCAGCAGGTGTTGCACACATGAAGCCTGGAGGCTATCTTTGTCAGGTTCTGTCACATCTTTATTTTTTTTTTAGTTTCACTATTATATGTAACAACTATTTATTCAAGTCTCATTTTTTGAAGTAGTTGAAATTCAAATGAAGATTGGCAGTAAACAGCCATCTGTGAATTTTTGTCATGCACGATGACCCAGCTGAGTTTACCTGTTTGGTGAAACATTGGTGGGTTTATCCTAACACATAAAACTTTTTAATGTGAGATAAAAATGGAAGTATCTGGACAAAAATTTGTGAGGACAGACAAACCCCCACAAAGAAAATGACCAAGCTTAGAGATTCAAACCTAGTGCTCTGGAGCTTTGAGGCAGAAATTCAAACCACTGGAACAACAATAAATCTGAATATATCAGATTTATATTGAGCTAGTTTCGAAAAATGTATAATGCTACAGTACATTTTGCTTTTATTTATTTAATAAACATTAAATTTGTGTAGCTTTTCTGTTATTGATCACATATGAGCCAACAACTTATAGCTATCATAACCATTAACTCTCTTCCTTATTAAAATGTAGAATTTGGAACAAACTACAGAGATATGTAGAACCTTGACAATTTGTAAGAAGGATCTGGATGAGATCTTGGGACAGCTTAGCTATCAACTAAACAAAAAAGCTAGACAACCTGAAAGGTCTCCTCTTGTTTGTCAAAGTTATTATATTCAAAGTAAAAGTATATCACTGCAGTTTATGGTGATGTGAAATGGACACAACATTAAAAAATGATACAGAGAAAAACTGACTGTAGCACATACTTTTATTGCAGTCAATGGATAAACCTGTAGCCTTGCACACCTAAAGTTATTCATTTAAATGACAAGTTGGACTGGTCTTGTAACACAGATGAACTATAGAAGAGAGTGGCTGCACTTTTTAGTATGTTTAGTGACATCCTTTACATGTTCTATAACCAGATGGCCAGTGCGACCTACACTGTGGTGGGCTGGGCCAGTCACATCACTTCAGAAGGGGCCCACTGAATCAACAAACTAATTGTGAGGGCAGAGAGTTATGGGACACACTCTCAACCCCTCTGGTGGTAGTAGTGAAGGGGAGAATGAAGGCAAAATGAGTGCCATTATGAATAACACTGCATATCCTTTCTAACCAACACTAGTACTGAGGACTTTCAGTTAAAGAATAAATCAGCTACCTGTGTCAAGAAATGCTGCTGGGGTTGCTTTGACTGGTCCTTTTATCATTAGCCAAGTCAGAATTTTTTCTTTCTTTTTAGGTTACTTTTCTTTTAGTTATTTTGGTATGTATTGGGGAATTGTTGTGTGTTATAATGTAATAATATTTATTTTTTGATTGAGCTTGTTAAAAAGACAAATTTTCCACTGTAGACAAATAAAATGCTATTTGTCTATCTATATGTAGTTTAATTTTTCTCTAAAATCGGATTTTTTTTTGTAGTGATCATTGTTCAGAAGCACTTTACAGATACATAAAAACTACCAGTTTGGATCTACATGTGGACTAGTGGCAGACGACTAAGACACAAGATCGCACAGTATGTCACCAAGGTGTCGACTGGTGCAAAGCTAGTGCAATGTCACAACATATTTTCACCTTTTCTTGCATACCCACCCACTGGATGAGTCTCAGCCTATGCATTGGCATAAAGAATACATCTGGGCATGGAGACACTTGAGTCCAAATGATATTACAGGCTTCATCAATAAAAAGTGTTTTTTTATGCAGGTTGCAATATCAGGGAGATAAACTGAGATTTTGTCTGATAACGTATAGCCCTCTTGAGGGAATGACAGGTATAACTGTGTAGCATTAGCAAAGCACTTATAAGAGCAACCATGGGACTGAAAGGTAAGGCCTAGGGATGAGGTGTATAGGGAAAAGAGGAAGGGGCCCAGCAGCAATACTTGAGGCAACCCCATGCTTGCCTGGTATGCCCTTGACATCTCTCCACACCAGGGCACATGGGAGAATTTGCCCAAGAGGTAGGACTCAAACCACCTGAGGTCAGTACCACTGAAGCCAAGGTCAGAGAGCGAAGTAAGGAGGATCTGCAGATTGACTGTGTCAAAGGAGGAGAGATCTAGCAGAATGAGTACAGATGACAGATCAGTAGCTCTAGCATGCCATAACATATCAAAAATGGTAAGTAGAGCTGCCTCCGTGCAGTGGCTCATCTTGAATTCTGGCTGATTAGAACTGAACAGAATGTTCTGTAGGAGAAAGGAAGAGACTTGGTTTGTGACAGTATGTTCCAGAGTTTTGGACTGAAAGGCTAGGAGAGATACAGGTCTGTAATTACCTACTTGAGATGGTATCACAAGTGGGCTTCTTCAGGAGAGGGGTTACTATTGCCTGTTTGAACAGTGTGGGAAAAGTGCATGTGCTGAGTGAGGTGTGGATAACATGCGTAATTGCAGAAATAAATGAGGGAGAGATAGGCTGGAGATGTTTGAGGATGGGGTGAAGTGAACAGGTAGCGAGGCAACTAGAGAAGAATTTGGAAACATCAGTGGTGGAGAGAGAAGAGAACAAGGACAATGTTGTGGTATGTTCAGGAGTGAGCACTCTGGCTGGTGGGGGTGGTGAAAATTGACTGCTGATGACAGCCACCTTTTCCTGAAAACATTTGTGAAGTCATTAATAGTCAAGGAAGTAGAGGGTGGAAGCAGTTGAGGTTCGATGAGAGAGGTGAAAGCAGAGAACAAGCCACAAGTGTCAGAAGAGTTACAATTCTTATTTTGAAAGAAAGTGACCTTTGCACTGACAGTACCAGAAAAGAAGAAGAAGCTAGAAGAGACTGATTCTTATCCAGATTAGCCTGGGTCTTTGACTTTCTCCATTTCTTTTCAGCTGGCCTAAGCTCTATCGTTAGACAGCGTATAGCTTCAGAAAGCTAAGGGCAGGAGGGTCTTTCATGTGCATTCCTGGTAGAGATAGAACAAATAGTATGAAGGAAAGAGACAATGTTTCGAGTGGGGTATCAGCTGCAACACTGGTGTCAAGAGAGGTGAAGTGGTCAGATGGAGAGAGAACAGAGGAAACCTGGAAAGAGAAATGGGTGGGAGAGGAGAGGGGAGTGAAGTGGATAGTGAAAGGAGGAATAGTAGTGGAAAAAGAGGGAATGAACAGAAAGAACTGAATGAAAAAGTGACTAGATGTATCAAAGACACAGTTATGTTTGTGGGTTTACAGTTCCTTGACAGAATGACATACAGAACTTTAGCAGTTTTGCCGGGGTGTGGAGCTGTTTCAGGCTGAAAGACTGAAGACTAGAAGTGGACTGCCATTATTTGGAAGTGAGGACAGTAGCACCTCCAGCTCATCAAGGTAGGAGACAGTGATCGAGTGGTACTCAAAAGAAATGTAATTACATACATTACCCAGGGTTGAGAATCTCCAGGTCTTGGAGAACAGTATGCCTGTCCCGCCTCCCAGTGGATTAACTGGTATAAGGAAAAATTGAAACCAGAAGAAAGGGATGTCAGAGTTGCCATATTTCCTGCCTGGATCCATGGTTCAGTCAGTGCCACAACTTGGAGTCTACTTTGTGTGGCATATGCTGGAATGAAGTAAAGCAATCCTGTTTATTCTATCTGCAGACCTGGAAGATGAGAAAATACATATTTATTATGTGATGTTCGCAGGTTCTATTCAACTCAACACTGATATTAAAGGAATTATCCACCCAATAATGATTTTTTTATACATCCTAGCCTGTGAAGTTTGTAGTGATAGGAGAGAAAAATTTTAAATCTCAACGTTTTCATGGAAAACGTATGAACATAACCAACTTTGTGATAGAACAGGTGTCTGTAGAGATGCTGGACCACAACAAACAGTATAGCAACATCCAGGAAAAAAATTCACATTAGTCCTGTCATGTAATCCACATGTTAAGTCATCCAGTTGTATGCTCACAATGGGCAAAATGCATGCATTTAAAAACATATTGTTACATACTTTATGGAAATAAGAGCAGTGAATGCAGAGATTTATAAGACATCACTAAAATTTCAAGGCCACACAATGGGACCTAAATTACCTTTGGCATGTTGGCGAAGACTCTGTTTGTCATAAGTGGTGCTGGAATAGAGACTATTTTGAGACACTAAAGAAGTGCAAAGTGAGACGAGACATTATTTTAGCTACACAATAGAAACTGGGTAAGCAGTAATCATGTTTTAACAGAGGAAATTCAAAAAGTAGGTCATGTTAGAGATATAGAGGTTTACTATATCCTCAACAGAATGTTTTAAATTAGGTATTTGAAATTTCCTTATATAGACTTTTTGTACTTGTGATGCTTTCTACACTATGTCTGTACTTAGAGGACTAAACAGCTCGACAAATTGGACTGCAGAAGACGGTTGGCAAATATAGATTTATCTGGCAACTTATTTGGCAGATGCTGTATCCAAAACCTGATGATATGATGACCCTAGGCTACAACATGTTGTTACAAAATAATACCTCCAGAAAAGGTATAAATCATCAAGAGTAGCATAATGTTTGGGGCAAAGAATCAAAAATATCCCATCCCTTCTCTCCTGGATCATCGTCTTTACTGTGAATACACTACACAATTTTACCTCTTCAGTCTTTTTGAAAGGAATTTGACATTCATTTTGCCTTAGTCTACCTTGTTGAGCTCTTTCTCCCATTTGTATTATTTGAATGGCTTTTCTATATTATTTAAACACTAACTCTCTTTATTCTCTAGTGCTCCTGCCATCATGTGACAAAAGTATGTTTTACAGAAACATGCACTGACAAGAGGGGCGAGTGACAAAATATACTCAAAGGGATAATATTTGGTGCAACTCAGATCCACTGCTGACACTTAATGTCAAAACAGATTTTAAAAAAGCAATTTAAAGCAGGCCAATGTTAAACTCAGACACATCAATCCCATGTTTCCAATTTGTTAGATGATATCATCAACACATTCATGTTTCTGTTAGACGAACTGAAAAAAAGGGAGTTGGCAGATATATATGCAAAATACAAACAAGAAAGTGTCAGAGTTTAGAGACAGTTGAGGACATAAACAGCACTCACTTTACTAGACAGGCAAAAAGGATTATTAAAGACCTCAGTCTGCACGGTCTGCACAGATGCTTTTCTTACTCCCTTCCACTGGCTAATGGTACAAGGCTATTGGCACTTACACCAGTAGATTTAGGAATAGTTTCTACTCAGAAGTCATAAGATTGATAAACAGGCAACCATAAAAATTCAAACATTGTTTATATTGCATCCTCTCATTTATTTATTTATTTATTTATACTCTTGTCAACTGGTGTGAAGGGCCATACAAGTAAGAATTTAATTGTACAACATGCTCATTAAAACAGTAAACTTGACTTAACTGTCATAATTTCTTTTTTTTTGTTGTTTTTATTGTCCTAATGTTTTGGATGTCTGACAGTTTTACATTTTTCCAGGTATGCATGGCCATAACATTTTAACATAATAGATCTGTGGTTTACATGTGTCAGTGTATGATATTGTAGCCTTTCCTTTCCTATAATAAACAGATAATAATAATAATAATAATAATAATAATAATAATAATAATAATAAT
>JANRMT010062825.1:21158606-21199348 GCA_026402145.1 Polypterus bichir lapradei | reverse complement strand
AAAGGTGTAAAATATTTGGCCATTTCGGTACACTTGAAAGCACCAACTGAACAATTCAGCGGCAGCCATCAACTCACATGCAGAACCATAGGTGAAGGGCTTAAGCATTTCACTCTTCTAGTGCTCCTGTGTAGTATAATTATCTCCTGTACCGTCATCAGTCCACACCTTGAACCTGTCCCAGTCATTCAATACATAAGACACAATGTTCTTCCAGATATCAAGAGTGAGCCTGATATGGCCGTGCAATATGTAACACAGAGAATGGAAAAGGTAGGTGCCATCTCCGGGCATGGAAACCACTCGGTAAGTGACAGTTCTTTGATCGATGGTGATTACCTCGATAGACATGGTAATGGGGGTTGGAATGATGAAGGAAATGGGTACCTGAGTAATGTAAAGTAAGTGTAAAATACCTATACAATAACTATAATTGTAATAAACAAACAATAAAATAGCGGAGAAGCCGTGGATTAAACAAAAAGGCTGTAGTTATCAGCAGGGAGACGTGAATCCCGTGGCGAAGCAAGGAAGGGAATGTAGAGACTGGAGCGACGGACGGCCTTATATAGGCAGGCAGCCAACAATGTGGGAGGTGATGGGATGGTAGACCCAACGCCGCCTCACATGGTGACCAAGCTGCAGGCTATGGACGTATATATGTACGTAAATAGGATTCAGTTAGCGTTGGGAACCCGTGTACCAAATTTCTTGAAGATGGGCCCATAAGTAACAAAGACTGTTGAAAAGTTCAATATGGTGGCCGACAGTGGCATCATACCACCGAAATAAGTACGTACATTGGTTTCGGTTAGTGCAGGGAAGCCGCCTACCAAATTTCGAGAAGATGAGGCCATAAATAAGAAAGTTCAACATGGCGGACGTTGTTGATCGTTACGCGTAGAATTTCGAAATGAAACCTGCTTAACTTTTGTAAGTAAGCTGTAAGGAATGAGCCTGCCAAATTTCAGCCTTCTACCTATACGGGAAGTTGGAGAATTATTGATGTTGGAAAATTCAATATGGCGGCTGACAGTGGCGTCATACCACCGAAATAAGTATGCACATTGGTTTCGGTTAGCGCAGGGAAGCTGCCTACCAAATTTCGTGAAGATGGGGCCATGAATAAGAAAGTTCAATATGGCGGACGTTGTTGATCGTTATGACCGTTACGCGTAGAATTTCAAAATGAAACCTGCTTAACTTTTGTAAGTAAGCTGTAAGGAATGGGCGTACCAAATTTCAGCCTTCTACCTACACGGGAAGTTGGAGAATTAGTGACGTTTGGAAAATTCAATATGGCGGCCGACAGTGGTGTCATACCATCGAAATAAGTACGTACATCGGTTTTGGTTAGCGCAGGGAAGCTGCCTACCAAATTTCGTGAAGATGGGGCCATAAATAAGAAAGTTCAACATGGCGGACGTTGTCGACCGTTATGACCGTTACGTGTAGAATTTCGAAATGAAACCTGCTTAACTTTTGTAAGTAAGCTGTAAGGAATGAGCCGGCCAAATTTCAGCTTTCTACCTACATGGGAAGTTGGAGAATTAGTGATGAGTCAGTCAGTCAGTCAGTCAGTGAGTGAGGGCTTTGCCTTTTATTATTATAGATATATATATATATATATATATATATATATATATATATATATATATAGTCACACACGTGCAAGCTGGAGGCAGCTAAAGGGTCTGTGTAATTGTAATAAAACATCCGACCAAGGGGCAGCGGAGTGTGCTGACTGTCTTTCTCACTTTCCTACAGACCTTTCCCGGGAAATCTTGCAAGGTTCCGGCACCTCAGAAGACATCACTTCTGGCACCAAGCCCTTTGCTGACGTCACTTCCGGTCCAGACGACATCACTTATGATTCCGGCCCTTTTGATGACGTCACTTCCTATATGGGCCTTTAAAGCCTCCATCTTTGTCTCTTGTGATCAATTCTGTTTTGGACTCTGTTCTATTTACATTGTGCTACTTATTTCGACTTTTGCAGCTGGGAAAAACAATATACAGGTTGCTGCCCCAAACCTTTATGATGTCTTGGACTCTTTATTGTCACAGTGCTATAGCTGGTAGGATGAAGTCCCAGAAGAAACCGGGACACAAACTAATAAGAAACCAGGTAGAAAAGTACCGGGGCCAAGTTTCTGGGGGGGGAATGCGTTTGGGGGTCAGGAAGGACTCAGTACAGGCTCCGCTCCCAAAATACAAACCCAGGCTGGTAACTTACCAAGTGGAGAGTGTAAAAGGGACACACAGACATAGGCTGGTTTCTTGGGATGAAAGGAAAAGGGCTTATTATGCTGTCTCAGTCCCAGTAAAACATGGTCTATCCCCAGTACAGCAGGCAAGAAGAATAAAGAAATGGGAGTTCAATCCGGAAAGATCGATCCAGGAGCAGGCTGTAACCCTCTGGAAGCAGGTGGCTTTATGGCTAAGGCCATTTGAATTGACCACCTGTCAAATAGTGCAGCAGGTAGCCTGCTTTATTTTTGTACAGGGCCTTCCCAAAAACTTTGTCCAGCCGGACTGGGGAGATTTCCATTCTATGGAAGAGCTTATACAACTCATAAAATCACCCATGCCAGCCTCGAAATCTGGGAGAGCAGATCAGTCCTCTAGCGGATTTCCTAGAGATTATGTCCTACAAAATAAGTCTCTTCCACATAAATCGGAGCCTGTTTCTGAGTTCCTGGGCCACCGTGCATGCAACCTACCCAGGAACGAGGTGGGATGTAGGTGGAGGGCGGGAGATGGTTTGTGCGCTCTGGCTAACCCCCTGACATTATCAATGCCGTGTAGTCATTAATGGTTATAAACTAGAAGCCCTGTTTGATTCCGGCAGCAACATTTCCATTGTTGATTGCTGATATATCTTGCCGTGACAAAGAATTAAAGAAAAGACCAGTATAAAATGCGTACATAGAGAAATCCTTATGTACGATACCGCCCTATGTTTCATCAGTCAGGGAGGATCGGTAAAAAAATTTCCCATGACGATCCACCCTAATCCTCCCTTTCCAGTGATTCTGGGGCGGGCCTGGTCTGATAACAAATGTGGTAAACTATTGACTACTCCCGATAAAAACTTAGGCCTCGTTATAGATGGGGATAACTCTTCTCAAGCTGTCTCCATGCCATGTACAAAGCTGGTGGAGAGAGATACAGAAACCCACAAGGAGGACAGGAAGATTCCTGGACCGTTGCAGGTGAATACATCATCCACCCGCGCCTTGACGAGTCGGGAGGAATCCCCGCCCCTTGAGGTCAGGCCAGACCCTCTCTCCGAGATACAGTTTCAATTTAGAAAAACTCCCTAAATTTTGCAAAGAATGCAGTGGTCCTCGTCAATGGCCAATGCACACATCAGCCCATGCCACAGGGACATCACTTTGTAATAGAAAATGATCTATTATATTGGGTCGCGGAACATGGGGGGGAGGTCCGGAAACTGCTGTTAATCCCACGAGCCTACTGGCGGCAGGTTTGTGAATTAGCACACGCCCACCTCCTTGGAGGCCATTTGGGCTACGAAAAAACTTTAGAGTGGATCAAGCTTCGATTTTATTGACCAGAATGTCAATTGCAGCAAATTCCTAGGAGGGACTGTGCTCCTCTTGTTCCCCTTCTCTTAGTTGATTTCCCCAATGAAAGAATTGGGGTTGATATTGTAGGACCCTTAGAGCCCTCAGCCTGAGGACATAAATACTGTGAGCTGGGGGGCTGATCGCACCCTCAGAGAATACAGATGTTCCTGGGAAAACCCCTGAAAAACTTTGACAGACTACCTTCACATTGCTCCTTACCTTACTTGCGGCTCTGTTGCGTGATAAGCCTCTCGTGCATTACTCCGCTTACTTAAAAGCCTGTACGGCACCTGTCAGTTTTGGAATTGATTGTTTTGCTTCTCTCTGTCTCTCTCTCTCTCTCTCTCAGACATTTCCTGCTCCTGACGAGGAGCACCTGAAGTACATCTAGGTGAGCAAAAAAGGGGCCGCCTTCCAACAGTCAAGGAGCGAGAGTCGGGTGAAAGAAGACAGCCCTTGGGAGAGAGGAGAGAAGGCGGCCCGAAGAGGACCACTGAGAGTCCCAGGAAGCAAAGGGTGTTTGGTGCTAGAGCACTGTGTGTTGTGCGGGACACACTAACTTGTATATAGAACTGTAAATAAACCGTGTGTGGTGGACTGAACATCGGTGTCTGTCTGTCTGTGGTCGGGCTGGCTTTCACAATGGCATCCCAGATGGGACCCCTGGCCGTCTGCTGGCAGGAGCCCCGAAAAAATAATTTTGTGGGTAGCCCGGCCCTGCAGACAACCACACACATGCACTGCGACAGCGTGGCCCCTCACGCACCGCAACAGATTGGTGACTCATCCAGGGACCGCAGCCGGTTCGCAGAGACTTTATCTCCAACCTGATGGCGAGAAAAAAGACCAGGCGAGTGATGAGAGCAGTAAAATCCCTGATGCTCGCCGTCATGGCGGATTCCCGGGTCGGCTTGGCATCTCGATTTGGCCACACAGAGGAAGGTTACTCCGGAAGACGGTTTCCAGGAGGTAAGTCCGGTTCCCAGAGGCAGTCAGCCCAAGGGGGCTAGTTGTGCTGGACCCTGTGTGTGTGTTACATGGAAGGATGATCTGGATCCGCGTCAGTGGCCAAGACTGGCCGATCCAGGGAGCGACGCTGTGACGGTGGCACTGGAGAAAATGGGGGAGGAGAAGCCGCTGCGCGTCAGGAGCATGCGGCGGCAGAATAGCTCCCAGGAGTCTTGCCGCCCCTTCTGGTCGCAGAGTAAGGAGAGGACGAAGGACCAGAAGTCCCTCCCCAGGGCTGGTGAGGGATTGGATGGTGTGTGTTGTGTTCCCGCTGATGATTGGACAGAGGCAGGATCAACGAATGTCCGTCCCGAACCCGGGGAGGACCCAACGGAGCCGGGAGCCGGCTTTGTGGTGATGTTCCATCGTGTGGCTGGGGGGAAACGAGCAAAAAGGCAGGTAAGACGCCAGCTGTTGTGTGCCGGGGGTCTAGGTGCCCTGCTCCCGGAGCCAGCATCGGTCTCAAGCCTTTCTACAGGGTCGCAGACGGTGCAGGGTCTTCTTTTTTCCCATAAAGAGACTCAGACCGTCAGGGCGCCCAGGAGGAAAAAAAAGAGGCGTGAGCTTGGAAGCCCACATAGTGTTACGGGCTGCCCTCTGCAGGCGCAAAGGGAAGCCCTGAACTCAGCTGAGAAGACGGGGGTGCAGGCGGGCCTGCTGAGCATCCCAACGGTGGGAGCATCGAAGTATCGGAGGGGGTGCCGGAGTCACAAGTGCCAGGGTACCGGTCGGAGGAGGGAGTGTTGCCTAGCGAGAGACGCCAAGCAATGGCGTATGGGCAACGTCTCCACTCCTTGGCATAGGGTTTGTGTAACAGGATCAGACCCTGGACAGGAGTGTGTCGGCCCTGCACTGTGGAAGATCTGCCCTCGCGGGACTGGCTGCTGCACCCTACGGGTCTCAGCTGAGGGAAGGGTACTGGTCGGACTGGCTTTCAAAATATATACATATATTGTCACAAACTCCACAAAGTGCCACAGCAAGGTTTGGGGCAGCCACCCATATATTTTGTTTGTGCAAATTGCAAATGATAGCACTGATGTGCACAAAACCGAGTTGAAAACAGAACTGAAGGAATAGGGAAAAGGTGGAGGCTTTTAAAGGGAAAGACAGTAGGTGAGGTCAAAGGGGTCAGGATCATAAGGGTCTTCAACCATAGGCTCGAGCCTGGAAGTGACATCATGGGGCCGGAGCCGGCAAAGACTTCTTCCTTAGGCTCGGACCCGGATTGTGACGTCAAGAGGGCCACGTGCAATCTCCCGTGAATGGTCTGCAGGAAAGGGAGAAAAAGAGTCAGTGCACTCCGCCACATCCCAGTCTGATTCGGAATTGCCCTTACTTAAGCCCTTTAGCTGCCTCCCATGCACACGTGTGTGACAATATATATATATATATATATATAGTCAAATAAATCAGCCTTGGACACAGAATTAGGTTTGGGGTAGCCGCCCATATATTATACCTGGCTGCGAAAGGTTTTTAGTAGTTGCACTGATGTGCACAGTTCGAGTTCTCAGTATGAAGTCCATCCAATAAATCCATTATTCAACTTGTTATAGCCTAACTGCAGGGTCACGGGGGTCTGCTGGAGCCAATCCCAGCCAACACAGGGCGCAAGGTAGGAAACAAACCCCAGGCAGGATGCCAGCCCACCACAGCTCAGTATGAACTGATTTCTAAAAATTAAATGGCGTCTTTGTAGACCAGGTCCCGGAAATGATGTAATCTTGGATGCCGGGACCAGAAGTGACGCCTTTCAGGAGAAATCAGGCAGGTTTTCTCATATTTGGTCTGCAGAGAAAAGAGAGGAAGGTTTAGCGCTCCCTGCCACCCACTGACCTGGCATGGAGTTGCCTTCTTTTGGTCCACTCAGCTTCCTCCTATTCAAACATGTGTGACAACAGAATAATTATCTCACCTCAGCCCCATACATGTCTTCCTCTGTACTTGGTGTTCCAGCTTTACTTTTGGAGTTTGGATATCTTTTTTATGAAATCTTCAGTTTCTTGGCAATCTGTCACATGGAGTAACTTTTGTTTCAGAAAATGACAATAAACTGATGTGTTTCTTGAGAAAGCTGTTTCAATTTGGCCATGTTCAAACCCAGAATTTAACTTAGGAATACTTAGGACAGCTATTACCTTGCAACCCAAGGAAAGGAAATGTATGCATTTTATTGAACAGAATAAAATGTTTCAGTTTCTGTGATTACCAATCAACATTTAAACACAGCTAATTCTGGAAGCAGTAATAGAGTTTACAACAACAGAATCATTTGGTATAGTCCAACATCACAATTCCACAATGGGCTTTAGTAGGACCTGTTTATGACAGCCCCCCAATGTTGTATGGGGGATACAAATGGAAGAAATCTTGGAAAAGGCAAATTGGAGAGAGACCCCCTTCCAAGTAGGTTGGGCATTGAATGGGTGTCAAAAATGGCGTAAATACAACACACAGAACCAAACACAAGTAATCCTCTTCACTGAGCTAGATGGCCAATCTATCATTGCCACCTCAGAAATACAATACAACAGTACACACTACTTTGTTCTTGCCCAGCGTTCCTCATGAAGTGCAGGCACAGACAGAGGCTTAGCTAGGGTTTTCAGCGCCCGGGGACATCTGAAGATTTTGCACCCCCTCCTGTTTGCCAAAATGCAAGGGGGAAGGGAAAGAAAATTTTTAAAAATGTATTTAAAATAATAGTATTATTTATATAATAATTAAAAATTTATATATCACTTATCCCTTAAACTATGTCGTCTGAAACATTGAAAAAAATAGATACCACTATGAAAGAATGCATGAGATCCTGATTATTTTATTGTAATTAAAAAGTCAAATGTTTGTACATGTTTGTATAATTTAATAAATAAAAAGTCTCCGAAAATGATAACGCTGCCTCGTATTCTTTAAAATCTAAATCCGTCATTAGTTTTTGTAAGAAAAAAATTGTTTTCCGCATTAAAAAATGATTTCAAATAAAGTATATAGCAAATTATAAAGCAAAATAATTATATATTTATAAAAACTGCATTACTTACAATTTATTCGTATGAAAATATGATGGGGAAACGTCTAGACTTTTGCAGCCATCTACTAGAATACTTCACCACAGCACAATCAATTTTCTATCAAACAAATAAACACAAATCACTTGGCACACAGAAATGACGTTTGCAACAACTTAGACAATGATACACTAATGCTTCATGTCAGTCGCGCGACCTGTTTAATAACATCAAAAATGTTTCTGGGTGGGAGTCAAGCATGTTAGAGTAGTGGAGGGGATAAATTATTGTCTGTTGGGTATACAGAAATAATACGTGCTTTCGAAATCAGAAAGAGACAAAAAACATAGGAAAAAAATATCCTCACACTGATGGAGTGATGGACTGAGTATGCAAATGTTTTTTATTTACTTTTTAGTGCATTTAAGAATGGAAAACATTTCATTCTAAAATTTCATAACATCAATTTGGCACCCCCTGGATGCTGCGTCCGGGGACAGATGTCCCCCCTTGACCCCCCTCCCAGCTACGCCACTGGGCACAGAGCTCTCTGATGGCTCTCAAGACAAAATGCAAGAATAGATTATACCACTCAATAAATACATAACTATATCATACGAGGATACAGATTTTTTAAAATACATCAAAAACAAAGTAAAATCTAATTAACTTAAATAAAAAACAACAATATCTGTCCATCAGTTAATTATAGAACCAGATTGTAGAAAAGTGTCAAAGAGTCAGACAATCCAGACACAGTCAGAGTCCTGGAGACCTCAGCCAAGAAGCTATGTTCCCCATACTGGCCATTGTACGGCTCAGTCAGTGCTGGGCTGACCAATCTCATGAAAGGACCCTTCTACCTGATGACTCCAGCCCTCCTTTATCTGAGATGACTTTTCAATGACAAGCAAACAACTTGGCAGTAAAGCAGTGACATCAAGTGCCATATAAGGATACCCAAGAAGAGAAACAGAACAGGGAATTACCTTTAGAATACTGGAATAATGGCTTCTGAAAATGGGGCTTTGTGGTCATATGGGAATAATAAATTCAGTCATTTCAAGTAGTCTCAGTTATTTACAACATTTTTAATGTCTTTGTTAAATTTTAGTTCCTTTTAATGGTCCCTTGATAAAAAAAATATACATTTTTTAAAAAGTTAACATTTCTGGGTGATTTCAAACAGTTTAACATAGTGTACATATTTTTTCCACAGCTTGGAGCACAGGCAGATTGAGGCAGTTAGCCAGAGGTGAATACTGCACCAGCCTTCACTCCTTAACTACACTGCCTGCTTGGACAGGGGGAGATAACAAGGGAGCAATGGAAGACACTAAGAAGGTATCACTCACTGATACCCAGTGCACCATTTACTGTTATGGCTGACAACAAACTACATGACTTTCAGAGCATGTCATACTTAACAGCTACAGTTGCTGGACCTTCTCACCTTGAGAATGTCAAATTACACGGCTTGGAAGGTCGACAACAGGCTACATGAAGGCTGCTGACTAACTACCGGACTTGTACTTAACGACTGCAGTTGCTGGATCTCATCACCTTAGAACTGTCCGATTACACAACTGTTCAATCTTATCTATCTTATTTGCATTTTATGTTTTCTTTTTGTTTTGTTTAAATACAAATTTTTATTTTCCATGTATTTTTGTGATTACTGTTGGTTTTGCTTATTATTCTTTAATCGTGTACTGTTACTTTAATCATGAGTCTATTCTGTGCATTCTGTAACTACTTCTGAGCCCTATTGTGTAGCTTTTTAAAGCCAATAATGCTCAGCCATCAGTGCGTTGACGTTAGTTGAAGTCTGTAAATACTGTGTTTTTATTAGGATTTTCTGTTTTTTTTTTAATTATTTCTGCTTTGCCCTTGGATTCCGCTGTTTGGATAAATATATTGGGACTCTGATGTGGATTACCTTTTTAGGCACATCCTTTGTTCCTGTTTTGAACATTTTGTTATTTTTTGGTAAAATAAATCTTAATTTATAAAGAATACTTTTTGCCTTTGGCTATCAGGTGGAGTTTTCATTTTGTGAGGCATTTCTATATAAGGTTAAGATTATTTAAAACTTTTAAAGCATACTAAAACAAAAATGGCATCCAGTGTTCAATGCGGACTGCACACAGGCGATTTTTATAACATCTTTTGTAAAAGGAGTTCTGTTGTATATTAATGAACACAGCACTTTTTACCTCCATATTGTTTATTAAGTGATTAATAGAGCATTTTAGATTCCAGCAGAGTATAGGGTGAAGGATTAAAGTTAACTTAAGTATGTCTCTCCACCTGTTCATTTTTATGTGTTTTCACTTACATGTGCTTTGACATTTTCTTCTCATTTATATGTTAAATACATGTATTTTTGTTTATTTAAAATGTACAGGGTTCATCTTTTACAAAGAAAGTGAAGAAAATCCTTATACTTATAACATTTCTCAAAAAAACTACTTTTTACAATAATCAGTTTTGTTTTAAATCTATATCCACTTACTACATCCATCTATTCATCCATTTCCTGTACCACTTTTATCATCACTTGGTCATAAAACGCAGGCATCATTAGGGGCATCTCATGTTACACTAGGTGCAAAACAGGAAAAAAGTTTGGATGGAAAGCTGCTTCATCAGATGGGACACTTGTACAAACTCTTGTTCTGTGTTTTTGGTATAAAATCAGTGCGCTCAGGCTTAGTGGGTTTGGTGTCACACACGTGCGCTTTGGACACAGCTAAAGGGTCTGAATGAGAATAATTCCACGGCAGACCAGGGGGTGACTGTTTTCCTCTAGGGAGTGCTAGCTCAATGGATGGAATAAGTTCTTTTGCAATTGCAGCGTCTTAAGTAACCCAAAACTATATAGATATAATATTAAAAGACGATACCTCTCCCATAGTGATACGGCGGTAAGAAATCACATAAGAGAAAATAACAGCTTTCTTTAATGACGATTTACGTGGCATAACAGACGAAAGAAAGCCAAATGGCAAGACAATTAATGAAGTGGGAGTTCGATGTATACAGTCTGCCATTTTTGTTGCTGTGTTGGAAGGCTTCTCACAATCAGATGACGTTATCTCCCATACGTCCTGGCTTCCCAGGTGTGTTGGGCAATGTTCCAAGGTTTTATACCCTTTGTTCATGTGCAGACCTCTACTTAGGTAAATCATGCCATTCCAAACAAGGAAAAGAGGATTCAATTTCATGCACACAGAAATAGTACAATGCCCATTTTTGTAGTTGTCCCTTTCTCTCTTCAAATGCTTACCTATCAGTTCTAAATGCTGAGCCCATCTGTGCTAAATCTGGCCTGTACATGTGAGTGGATTTATATAATATATTTTGTACTGAGCACAGTGACATTAAACTTATATTCTTATTACAGTGACGGAGTACAATGACTCCTTTATCTCACTTCTGTGCAAACCAGTTACAGGAAATTCTGCTGGGCCCTGATGATGTCACTTCCAGTTCCGACCCTAATGACGTCACTTCTGGTTCCGGGCACATTAATGACGTCATTTCCTCTGCTTGCCTTTAAAACTGCCATTTTGACCATCTCAAATCAATTCTGTTCTGGACTCCAATCTGTATACTTCAGTACAATAATACATTTACTTTTGTAGCCAGGAAGTAATATATGGATGGCTGCCCAAAACGTTTCTGTGGCTTTTGTCGAGTCTGTGACAGTGGATGTGTGCTACCACAAAGATATGCATGTCTGGGTTGTTTAATGGGGAAATTGGCTGATTGTGTACTCGTGTGGAGACATGATCAATTTGGATTATAATCAAGACACCTGCACACACACTAGGATAAAAGGAACCTGAGATTAAATCAAAACAAGATGAGAAGTAGAGAAAGACATCAAGAGAAAGACAAAGGTGAAAAAGAGAGATAAAAGAAAAGTCAGGATCTTGGCAGAGCTGATGCAGCAAGAGGGGGCATGGCGGTCAGGAAAGAATTCGTGTGAGGAGCAGTGGCACTCCAGGGATGGGATCACTCTTGCTGAACATGGCTAAGAAGCAGGTGCAGGTGCAGCAGATTGCTCCAGGGAATGCCCCACATACAATTAGGGATGGCAATGGGACAGTGGCTCGTGGGATCCCTGTTGACACTTGAGGGATGGCTGTGTGGATATAAGATATTGAGGGTAGACCACACTTGCCAGTGGACAGCTCCTTCCACTGAGCAGATCCTAGGGTTTCATGACTATTGATGAGTATGTCAGTTGTGGGAAACCCAGCCATCACACTCACTCAGTCAAATTTGAACGCTTTAGTGTAGCCTATCAACGTAATATAAAAAATAGAAACTCCACATGATCAGTGGAAGAAAGTGAAAGCACAGAGCCAGAAGCCACGCCTGAAATTACAGCAATATCCCATGTAGCTGCTAGGAATCAATTTTAACCACTGTACTGCCATGTTATCCTCATTATTATATTACTTTAAATAATATTAACATTTTTATGTATTGTCTACAATGCCATTTTAAATTGAAAAAGTGAGTGGTATTATAAAAGAGTGACAAAATAAATCTTCAGCATCTCTGCTAAACAACAGAGGTTGTGCTTAATGAATAATTCAACCAATGCATTCATTAGTTCATTAGGACCCATTGGTACATTTAATCTCAGATCTCAGGTACTTTCATTAATATGGTGATTTTCAGCAATGAATCCTATACTAACTACTGGGCATATAATTTTAAAAGAAATTGGGTATAACATTTATAATCTTCCAGTGAATAAGCAACTTCAGTTCCAGATTTTTTTTTTTTGTCTCCAAGCATAATTTATTGTTGTTGTGTGTAGGTGAGAACAAAGATTGGCATAGCTTGGCTAGTATTGTTATAAATAATCTTCTTGTAGTTTCTGTTTTCTTTGTTGCAGATAACAGTATGTTTAAAGTATACACCATTTAATCTGCATTAAAGAGGCAACATGCCATTACTATGCAATAGCTTGTAAAAAGAATACCCTCACTTTATTCATGGAGATGAGAAAAATAGCAGGAGGGGTTGAGAAAACTAAGCTGCTTGTGCTAACATGCTTTATTATTTAATTGAAGATTTCAAATGACAGATTTGTCACATTATTTAATTAGCCCTTACACGGTCTGCTTGTGAAATTAAAGGCAATGGATCATTAAGGACAAGCTCTGCATTAAGAAGGCCAGAGGCATTCTTTTTTGTATTTTTTTTAAAAAGGGGACAGGGATCCAGAGATACACCACAAGAACAGCTAATAGAACTGTTAATATTTTGTACAGCATCCCCTACACTTCAACCGCAGCATAGTCAGTATTCAATCAAATGCAAGGTGCATAACAGCGCTTCACTTTTCTGCATGACTAACTCACAATTTACTTAACTTAAATATGTGAGCTTCTGTCTCTTTGCAAAATTTAAGAGAAACCCAACCGAGTGAACAGGTCTTAAAAATGTGTGTACTTCATTTATAACCTTAAGAATTTCAGTTACTTTTTAAAAGTGGCCATTGAACATTTATTCGTTTAGTTTCTTATAATGGCACAGTAGAATGTAATCTATTTTTAACCAGTTTCTCTTCTTATACCAGAAAAACGCTAAATCATCTTTGTATAGCCTTCTGAATGCAGCAGTTTAGTTCTATTACTTTCTATGTCCTCCAAATTAGCCTTACACAATGGTAAGATAAGATGAGATCAGCTAAAAACTGGATACTCAGCCATGAAAAGGCAAAGAATTGGACTCCTTATTTCTGAATCATTATGTGATTCTAAGTTTAACATTTAGTTTGTAAAGGTAAAAATTAAAGGCTACAACAATCAAAATCAGTAAAGGTTTGAATTCTTTGTTTACTGCGCCTGGATTCCCAAGAGCATGCTGATCAGGCCCATAGGTGACTTGCTGTAGCTCCTTAACAGAGAGCTGATCATACTTTTAGCATTTCCAGCAAATGGACACCTGGTAGCTTAGTGCTGAATGTCAGAAATAGATTGTGCCAGGAGGGGGTAGATTAATGAAAAGGCCTCTTGCTGTCACAGGCCCCTGTGCACTGCCTCAGAATGCCTTGATCGTAGATTCACCTTTACCTGTCCTTTGCAGTATATTCATATATTTGCTGTGTACTTGCTTTGCCTAGGAAATTTCCCAAGAAATTGGTGATAGTATTGTTAATCGGATGTATCAGAAGTACCCTGTAACTAACTGAGTACTTTTGTGTATACAATATTTGTTATCTTTTTACTGTGGTTAATATTATTAGTTCACTGGAGCTTCTTATTCTTAAATATGATACATACAATTGCCCATGAGTAAAACATTGGAGCCGTAGATCTATTCTTGCTTTTCCTACTGACCGACTTTAGCTTTTCTTGATTGTCATTGGAAAGTTTTACAAGAAACTGTACAATTTTGAATTTAATTAAACACATAATTAGTAAGAATAGTGTAAATTTTTGGGTATAAATATAATTTTGTCCTTTAAAAATCATACGTTTAATCAGATATATAATGCTTTGATCTATAATCTTGTATCATTACATAGATTTGGAGGGTTTAGTTTAAACGCAATATACACTGAATTATAGTTTACTTTAACTTATCACATAAGTGACATTTACAGGTTTCACATTTACATGGCTATGCAATGAAACAGACATTTTAAGCATTGTACAGAAGAGAACAGGTGAAAAGAAATACTGTTGTGAATTATGAACAATGTCTACCTCCTCTAAGATCTTTCTGTGGGGGAATCCTTTACTGAGCTGTGCAAGCTTTTTAACTGACCAAGACATATCGGGGCTCATGGCTAGTGTTGTACCTGGGGCTAGAAGTGGGACAGTATGCTGTACCGACACTTCACTGCGAACTGGCACACATCTGCACTTTGTGGTCTGGTATAAGTTTGCTCAGCAGTTCAAGGGGGACAACATTGCCACACTCCATGGAATTTGTATATATTTTACTAGGGGGCTTACCCCCTGCTCACTTCGCTTGCCAACCCCTGTGGCCTGCCGCTCGTGTTGTTAAGAGTGCTGACTGAATGCACCCCAAGGAGACGCAGTTGCTCCTCCAAAACCCTCTCTTAAATGGTGATAGAATGGGAAACAAATACATTTTTTTTTCTTTTACCTCCTCCTTGCTCGATCAGTTGCTGGCTTGCTGCTGCTGGATTGCTGGCTTTGAACACTTAAAAGTCTGTACAGCAGCTGTCTTTCTCATCTACTTTTTGTCTTTTATTTCTGGCCCCGGGCATGGTTAAATCTCTTGGCACAAAGTCTTGTCTCGCGTGATGTGAGTTCTTGATATGTTACTTTATAATTTAAAAATGGAATAAGAATATGAAAATATAACAACATCACCTTAAAGTTTGATAAATTCTGAAAAGAATGATACCAAATATATATATGTAGGTTTTAAAATAATCCTGATTTAAAGTGTGACAAAAAAGTGACATAAAAACGTGACATAAAATCGTTGTACTTTTAGGCTTAGGATTTTATATATATAGAGTAGATGTAGCACTGTGAGGGAAAAAAAAATTACAACAGAATAGGGAGTACTGTGTATACCCAAAGACACAACTTGCTAGGCATATCTTCATTCAGATTGTGGAACATTTGTCCTTCCCCTTCTCTTCTTGTAGTGGCCTTCATTTGCAAAAAGCAGCAGCCCCACTTCTGTGTTATAATCACTTCTCTTTTTTCTCAGTTGTCAGATTAAAAAATGATACAGTTCCTCACAATAGTCTTCTTGCTACAGTATTATCACTGACAAATATCAGTAAATAAAAAACTAACATGGTTTGGTAATTTTCTTTTTTCTATAAAATCACCAAAATTCAATCAAATAAATCAAAGAATTTTTTGGATTTTGGGGTATTTAGTTTTTATATTGTGGTGTAGTTTCACCTAAATATTGATATATCAAAATGTCTTAGCTGATACCTAATGCTCTAGATTTACCATCCTGCCAAATTTTAGCTTTTTAACTTAATGTTAATTCAAACATCATTTAACGATACAGCTGTAGACAAAAATGAACAAAAGCTCAGAGTTTAATGGGATCTACCTTAAGCTAACAGTAGGCCTCATAGTATGGATGAAAACTGTTCAAATAAGCATAGAAAAGCTAGGACTACCTTAAAACAAAAATATTATTAAAATTGAAAAACATTACCCCTCAACTGGTTCATCTATTGTCTGTTACTAAATAATCTTTAAAATCTTGCTTTTACCTATTGGAAATTCTCAATAAAAAATGAATCACAGGGACAAGATTGTAAACTGTGTGAAAATAAAACCAAGTAGACAATGTAAGTTGAATACTCTGGACACAGTGGCTCCCCTTAAAACAAAAGTGATTAAAGCACATAGAAACTCTCCCTGGTTTAATGAAAACACTCGCGCTCTTAGAGTGTCTAAAACTGGAGCGCAGATGGAGAACAACAAAACTACATGTCTTTCAAATTGCATGGACAGAGAGTGTTAATAAATATAAAAAAACCCTCTTTAAAGCTCGCTCAGAATATTATTCTACAATAATAGATAGCAATAATAAAAATCCTCGGGTACTGTTTAGAACAGAGGCTAAATTAACAAATGGGAATTCAGATCTACAGTGCAAAATACCAACAGATATTAGCAGTACAGACTTTATGAACTTCTTAAATGAGAAAATTAAAAATATAAGATTCCAGATCTCAGCATCACAGTACAAACGAAATACTAGCTTAGGAGACCTGGCCGCACATTGCATTCAGCACTTTAGTCATTTTAATCCTGTAACTGAGCAGGAAGTCTTAACTTTAATTTTTAAAATGAAGCCCACTACTTGTTCCCTAGATCCAGTGCCAACAAAACTAGTAAAAAGTGCAATGGATGTTCTTGCAGCGCCTATTCTAAACATTACCAATAGTTCATTATTGCATAGTACAGTACCTGAAGCACTAAAAGCGTCAGTCATTAAACCATTATTTAAAAATTCAGACCTAGACCCACACATACTAAATAATTATAGGCCTATTTAAATTTACCCTTTCTCTCTAAAATACTATAAAAAGTAGTTGCCAATCAGCTTCAGTCACATCTTACGTATTACAATTTATTTGAGAAATTCCAGTCTGGTTTCCTCACTAGTCATAGTATAGAAACAGCACTAACGCGGGTTGTAAGCGACATTCTGATATCCTCTGATGAAGAAAACTCCACTGTAATTATGTTGTTAGACTTAAGTGCAGCATTTGACACCATTGACCATTCTATTTTACTGCACAGGCTAGAAAATGATGTTGGGCTTACAGGCACCGTGCTCGCTTGGTTTAGTTCTTATTTATCAAATCGATTCCAATATGTACAGAAATGTGCTGACAGTACTCCATCATTATACACAGAAGCTCAATATGGTGTCCCGCAGGGCTCAGTACTGGGATCTTTACTGTTTTCACTTTACATGCTTCCACTGGGATCTATCATTAGGAAACATAATGTTAATTTTCACTTGCATGCAGATGACACCCAGTTATACCTTTCATTTAGATTAAATGAAGTTTCTCCGATGTTGTCTTTAATTAGTTGTGTTAGTGAATTAAAGGACTGGATGGATGAGAACTACTTGTCTTTAAACACAGATAAAACAGAAATGTTAATTGTTAGAGGGAATGGCGTTAATCACAACAATATTCTGTCATCGTTTAACTCAGTTGGAATCACCATTAATTTTACTGAATCAGCCCGGAATCTCGAAGTTTTCTTTGACTCTAGCATGTCATTTAAAACACATAGTACAAAGTTGTCCAAATCATGTTTCTTCCATCTTAAAAATGTTAGGAAATTAAGGCGCTTTCTAAATAAACAGGATTCTGAGAAATTAATTCATGCATTTATTTCTAGTATGATTGACTACTGCAATGCGGTGTTCACTGGATATTCAAACTGTTCTTTATACAGCCTCCAGTTAATCCAAAATGCTGCTGCAAGAATTATCACAAGAACAAGAAAATGCAAACATATAACTCCAGTTCGCACATTAAGATCTCAAGATGCCGGTTTGCTTATGATTCCAAGGATTAATAAAATAACAGTGGGAGGTCGAGCTTTTAGTTACAGGGCCCCTAAACTGTGGAATGGTTTGCCTGCTACAATAAGAGATGCCCCTTTGGTCTCAGCTTTTAAATCCTGGCTGAAGACTCACTACTTCAGTTTAGCATATCCTGACTAGAGCTGCTGATTTACTGTACATACTGCATCTCTGTTGTTAGTCATTAGCACTAAAACATAAGTAATATGATAGTTATAATTTGATACTAACCCTCACCTATTCTGTTTCTCTTCTCGGTACTCAAATGTGGCACTTGGTGCCATGGCCCACCTGCCAAGTTGTTGTGCCCGCTTATGGTAAAGTCATCCCTGATGGAGGATCGCTGGAATCATGGGAATGTGAGATCCTTTCATCGGATTGGCTGGCCCAACACTGTTTCAGCTGTGGAATGGCCAAATGGGGGAGGCAGCTTGATGGATGGGGTCTCCAGGATTATAAACAAATCCAAATCATATTATGTGATGTCATCCATTGTTAAATTCTGCTACATCTAAAATTTTTTTATTTTTATTTTTATACTGTATTGAGGTTTTGTTCTGTTCTGTGTATTGTATTGTATTGACCCCCTTCTTTTTGACACCCACTGCACGCCCAGCTTACCTGGAAAGGGGTCTCTCTTTGAACTGCCTTTCCCAAGGTTTTTTCCATTTTTTCCCTACTGGGTTTTTTTTGGGAGTTGTTCCTTGTCTTCTTAGAGAGTCAAGGCTGGGGGGCTGTCAAGAGGCAGGGCCTGTTAAAGCCCATTGCGGCACTCCATGTGTGATTTTGGGCTATACAAAAATAAATTGTATTGTATTGTATTGTAATGGATATTTACTGCAGTTTGGGCCCACATGAAGACTGAAGTAAGCAACGAGAACCGTTACACCTTCTTCAGTGGTCCTTTGTAACTCAGGCTGGCTTTAAAGATTGATAATTGGATGAGGTAGGTTCACTGCTCCTCTTCTGGGTCTCGGTCTTCCTAGCTGGAGACAGAATAGACAAACATGTCTCATCAATGTCCTTCACCAGTGTACCCTTAAAATTGGTCCTTGTTGGAGTCATTTTATGCTCACGTATTTTACAACTGAAAAACTAAAAAAATACTCTACCTGCCTGTGGTTAGACAGCCAAGATTTTGTGAAATAAATCAAATTTAAACACCTACCTTACTATCTAATATGTGATTTATGCATTTCCTCCATTAGGACAGTCTTTTCAGTAATTCCTGCAGTTCACAGGGATAATTCTATTTGTGTCATAGCTGTGCCTTATGCAACTGCTTCATTTAACTTTTTTAAGCATCTTTAAGAATCTATAAGAATTATCCACAAATAACTTTTCTTTTTCTATCTTTACAAATTTGCAAGTTAATCTTCTGCCCTCTGTAGCACCAAGGGAAGATGGATCAGATTCGAAAACCAGTTTTCACTGCAAAGATGAAACAATTGTTAGACTAGTAGGGCTTAGTTATAATTTATTAGGTCTATTTAAAAACAAAACACTAAACAAAACAAACCTCTATAAATAATACTTAAAATGCACTGCTAGGTGACAGACCCTTAAAGGAGTGCCCCTTGCTAACAAACTTACTTTTATGCCAATTTTTATAAGAAACAAGATGTTTTGTTGCAGTCATCCATTGTTCAGCTAGCAAGGTAGCAGAGAAGCTGAAAAATGACAGTTATGCTCTCTGTTATCTCAAGCTATTACTTTTATTCATTTATTTAGTTTTTAAACAATTTGTTAACTTTATAAAGTTCTACCTAGAGTGTGCATATTTCAGTAATTGCTTCTACAATGCAGCTTTCTATATATTTCTGGTTATTTTTCTTCTATCTTTGCAAATGTGTCGAACGTAAGTTGCTTTATATAACATTTTCCAATAGTTCTTGTAGTGTAATGCATAATGTAAAATCTAAATTAGTTCAAATTAAATGTACGATAATTTCCCTTTTGTAACTAGTCAATGTTCTTGTACTACTTGGGCTGTAGCATTTTGATTGAATTTTATAAGCTGCATTACGAACATGAAAAGGCTTATTTAATATAAAGCAACTATATTAAACACAAAAAAGTAACTCAAAGTAATAGTCTCATGTAGGTTGAAAAACACTTACACAATATAGAGCCCCATTTTTCCCTGCATTATTTGCAGTATGTTAATTATTTTTCCAGTGAAAATATTTATCTTACAACTAATTTGAACACTGATTTTGTTAACATGTGACAGCTGGAATAAAGGCAAACATTCTAATGGTCCAGCAATCAGTGCACAGTGCTCAGATGACTGGAAAATTATTTCAAAAATGATGACATAGTGCAATATTAAAAATGTATTAATTTTGATGTTTGTTTCATTTTATGCAAACTAAACACTAGCTTCCTTCTTATACTAAAGAGCAAATTATGTGTAACACCATCAATACAAGTATACTAAAACTAATTACTTCACTGAAAGTATTCTAAAATTATATTTAGCTAGTTTCAGGCTGATTACCTACAGAATTGCACCATATTGCTCTGGCTGCACACTCAAGGGAAAACGGAACAAACCAGCTGTGGCTGGATTGCCTCAGGTCCATTGCATTACAATTAAACACAAACATACACAAATATTTATGCAGATAGACAGTATGCATATGCTGCTAGATAAGGTAAAGACTGAACGACTGAACTAAATGTGTTTAATTGCATCAAAGAACATTCTTCTGGCAAGCAGTTAATACTGTTTTAACAAGTAAAAATGAAATGTAATCAAAATTTCATAAATTAGCATGTTTATCTTAAATACCTTTAGCATTATAATGACACCACTAGCCTTGCAGATTTTTATTTCTTTAAATAATAGCCATTTGTTATCAGTTTAACTTCTTATTCTATGTTTGCTACTTACCCTATTGAAAAACTGTTGACTTTGTTTCTTTTTCTAATAAATAGTTTCTTTCCAATACCAACAAGGTTTTTCAAGGAAGTATCAGACGCGCTTATTGATAATATCCTTGACATAGTAAACTCGTCATTAGATTCGGGGATTTTCCCAGACTGTCTTAAGACTGCTGTAGTTAAACCCCTACTCAAGAAAAATAATCTTGACCCCTCTGCTTTTGAAAATTTTAGACCCATCTCTAACCTGCCCTTCTTAAGTAAAATTCTAGAGAAGGCAGTAATTATGCAGTTAAACGACCACTTAAGTAAACATGCTATTCTAGATAAATTTCAGTCAAGTTTTAGAACTAATCACAGTACAGAAACTGCACTCGTTAAAGTAGTAAATGACTTGCGATTAAATGCAGACAGAGGCCATTTATCTGTTCTCATCCTCCTCGATCTGAGTGCCACGTTTGATACCATTGATCACAATATTCTTAGAAATCGCCTTAGTCAATGGGTGGGCCTCTCTGGTAATGTCTTAAATTGGTTTGAATCCTACCTGGCAGGGAGAAAATTCTTTGTTAATTGTGGTAATCACAACTCAAAGACGCATGATATTCTATATGGGGTTCCACAAGGCTCTATCCTGGGTCCGCTTCTTTTCTCAATCTATATGCTTCCGTTAGGTCAGATTATCTCAAGTTACAACGTGAGCTACCACAGCTATGCTGATGACACACAGCTGTACTTATCAGTAGCACCTGATGACACCGACTCTCTCGAATCAATAACACAATGTCTTACTGGTATTTCTGAATGGATGAATAGTAATTTTCTCAAGTTAAATAAAGAGAAAACTGAAATTGTATTGATTGGCAAAAACGGATTAAGTGAGGTTATCAAAAATAATCTTGACGCATTAGGATTAGAAGTTAAGACCGAAGTAAAAAATTTAGGGGTAACCGTTGACTGTAACCTGAATTTTAAATCACATATTCTTCAGACCACTAGGACAGCATTTTTTCACTTAAGAAATATAGCAAAAGTTAGACCTCTTATATCATTGAAAGATGCTGAGAAATTAATTCACGCTTTTGTTTTCAGTCGATTAGATTACTGTAACGCACTGCTCTCAGGACTACCCAAAAAAGACATAAATCATTTGCAACGAGTGCAGAATGCAGCTGCTAGAATCCTAACTCGGAAAAGAAAATCTGAACACATCTCTCCAGTTTTAATGTCACTACACTGGTTACCTGTGTCTTTCAGAATTGACTTTAAAATTCTGCTTATAGTTTACAAAGCCTTAAATAATCTCGCTCCATCTTATATATCGGAATGTCTGACACCCTATATTCCAAATCGTAATCTTAGATCATCAAATGAGTGTCTCCTTACAATTCCAAAAGCTAAACTTAAAAGAAGGGGTGAGGCGGCCTTCTGCTGCTATGCACCTAAAATCTGGAATAGCCTGCCGATAGGAATTCGCCAGGCTAATACAGTGGAGCACTTTAAAACACTGCTGAAAACACATTACTTTAACATGGCCTTTTCATAACTTCTCTTTATCTTAATCCTGATACTCTGTATGTTCAATTCATTATAATAACTATTCATGGTGGCACTAAAATCCGTACTGACCCCTACTCTCTCTTCTGTTTCTTTTTCCGGTTTTTCTGTGGTGGCGGCCTGCGCCACCACCAACTTACTCAAAGCACCATGATGTCCCAGCATTGATGGACTAAAAGCCAGAAGTCCACGTGATCATCATCATCATCATCAAGTCCTTCCGTGAAAACCATAAATACAAAGAGGACTGTTTCATTTATGTTAGGTAGATTGCCCAGAGGGGACTGGGCGGTCTCATGGCCTGGAATCCCTGCAGATTTTATTTTTTTTCTCCGGCCGTCTGGAGTTTTTTTTTGTTTTTTCTGTCCCCCCTGGCCATTGGACCTTACACTTATTCTATGTTAATTAATGTTGACTTATTTTATTTTCTTACTGTGTCTCTTATTTTTCTATTCTTCATTATGTAAAGCACTTTGAGCTACATTTTTTTGTATGAAAATGTGCTATATAAATAAATGTTGTTGTTGTTGTTGTTTCTTTTTTTATTTTATTAATTTTATTGTAATCATTCCATACAAACAGATCAATTTTTACAAAAAAATAGGATTGAAAACAAGTCGACCCCAACTCCTGAGAGAGAGAGCATGGCCAATGGGGTAAAACTTAAGGCTTGTAAACATACCTAAATTGATGAGTTTAATAGGGCAATAGAGAAGGATGGAGAAAAGGCTGGAAAGTTAAATTTGGAATGTAATTGTTCATAGGATGCAAAGATGTTGTCATTATAAAGATCTCTAATAAATAATGTTTTTAACAGTTAGATGAACAGTTTTAATGGACAGAACAGTAGGTCAGTTAACTCTGCTGCTTCATGGTCCCAGCATGCACATTCTCAGTGAGTCTGACTGAGTTTTCCTTTGGATGTTCTGTGTCTCCTTCTATGACGTCAAAGATGTGCAGGTTAGGTTAGTTGGCAACTCAAAATTGGCCCCTCTGTGGGTGCAGATGTCTGTAATGGACTTGGGCACAATGCTCTTTGTATCCAGTCCTGTCAGTACAGGCTTATGTCTCTATCAACCCTGAATTGGAATAAGTGATTGTTTTACATTTACAATACTAATTTGGATAATTCTACTTTAAGTAGGATATGAACCACAGTCAAACATATAAAATCAGGTAGAAATATTACCATTAAATGAAATCTACTAAATATTTTATATAGTTTACTTTTTAAAGACCTCCCTGGCACAGGCTGACTGAATTACTCCAGCTGGAGAGTGCATTGTTACGTTCTTCTTTTTTACAAACTTCAGTCTACACATTGATGGTGCTCATAGGTTACACTTTTGGTAATCGATCTTCAGACAATCAGAGGACGAGATCGTATTTGGCAACAGATAAACACTATTACATAAACATTCAAAACTTTTATGCAAGAGTTTATACAAGTTATTTCAGGAACCTTTTAATTTATTTGCCATAGTCCAAGATTGCCATATTAATTTAATATAATGTATATGTTATACATCAGATGGTTTATATAGCAGTGTATGAAGGATGCTTTAACTTTTTCAACTGACAGATTTCAGGTAAACAGCTGAGGCCAGAAAGAATTGTCAAGCTGGACAGGAGTGAAGTGTATTCTGGGAAATCTGAAACGCAAAACAGGACCTCAGAATGCTTGTTTTTGTATAGCCACTCTATTTGCAGCTTAGTGTAGCTTTTGATTCCCATTGAAAAGTGACCTTGAGTGGGGTAATGTCTTAGTATCATTCCTGTGTTTTGAGAATCTGCCTGCTCTTCTAGGGGGGGAAAAACAGTTGTGTTTAATTTCAGCAAGAGTCTACCTTCAGTTCATTATTTAAGTTCAGTTGGTGTTTTCTGGGAAGAACTGATGTGTTTAGTTGTTGCCTTTCAAACATTCTGCTTAGTTCATGGATACTTTTCAAGGACCTCTGCCTCCAGCAAGAAATCTTTCTTTTTGCTTTTCAACTAAGGATGTATAATCATTAACAAAGGAACTGGACAATCTGAGAGCTGTCATCTGGGACTAAATAAAAACTGCATGAACCCACCCAGGTTTTACGTTTCTTTGTATTGCTTATATTTGTTGCTATTGGTAATCATATAACTAAACGTTATTTTTTTAATGAAAGCTTAAACTCAAAGTCTATCTGATTTCTGATTGTTAGCATAGATGTGAAGTTAAGATTGTTCATTCCTTGTCTAGCTGCGGTCCCTTAAAGGCACAAATAATGCTTTGTGTAGTCTTCTATTGGTGGTAAAACTGGGGTGAAGTAAAGGGGTGAAAATAAAAGACAGTCCTCTGCCATTAGAGACTCTTAGGATTGAATACGTATACAATATGGACTGTGTGACAGGTGAGAGGTTACAAATAACAAGTGCATAGCTGGGTTTGACATTTCTTCCTATCACCCATTAAGAAAAGAACCCAAGAGCTTAGTTAGTACCTTTAGTGTTAGGTGCGCATCACAGTGATCTGATAAAACAATTAGACAAGTGGTAAACTGTGTGTATCAATGAATCAGAAATTTCATAACAAACAACTTAGCAAAATTAACAAAAAACAGTGGTTTTGTATAAACCATCAAACTTCAGAAAGGGATCACCAGATCTTTCACCATGCAATAAAAGCTGGTATGTGCTAATCATCACAGTATGCTGAAATGTTTCATACATTGTTAACATTAGGAAGATTATGTTTTATTAAACACAGAATCAATTTTTCTTATTAAATTGCACATTTTTTTAGTTTTCACAATCATATTTATTTTTAATGTTAATTTTGATTGCGTTTTCACCACTATTTCATTTCATCAGTTCTGGCTTTGGCCTCTATTTCCATCACGTGGTTACAGACAGCTGAATTATGTTATCACCGTACTGAGAATATAAAACGTAGTTCTTTTCTGACTCTCAGAATCCACATTTCAGGATTGTTTTCAAAAGACTTTTGTGTGCTTAATTATTGAAACTCTTGCAGTTTTAATTTTGTTTTGTTTTTGACTAAGATTTTGGTTTTGTGCATTGAACTTTAGCACTTTGATTTTTACGTTTTTGGTTAAAACCCATTTAGACCGTATTTTGGCTTGATCTGTTCTTGTCTTCTGGGCATGCTGCTCTTGTGGTCTGACATTTGCTACTGAAAGAAGAGTGTATAATTTATTGAAGCTTATTAAAGGTGAAATTGATGCCCAGTTCCACAAAACACCACATTCTGTGTAATAGACATGTTACTTTAATAACATTGGAACATACATGAAGAAAGTAGTGCAGTAACAGAAGAAAATGGGGCTTGGCTCACACATTTTCCTTCTGAAATATAAGCACCCTCACCTTTCTTTCAACTGAAATTGTTTAATGAGCAAAATGTTTCTAAGGGAGGATAATGCACTAAGTAGCAAATGATAATGACAATGCCCCTTAAAAAGGGTTCACAAAAGATAGGGGATTGCACTTAGGAACTGAGCACTCTGGCTTGTCATGTAGAGAGACAGCTATTGGTGGATTTAATCACACAGTGTACGAACAGATAAACTGGCAGAAAACTGTTGATATTCTACAAGCACTCTAGAGGCTAAGTGATCTAAAAAATGACCGAAAAACGCCAAGAGTTCCTGTCCCTTTTCTGGGATTCAGAGTGAGCAATAATTCAAGATGTAAGATTCTTTATTTGCCTTTTGCACAAGTGTACATAGGAAATTCCAACTCGATCTGTTCAGTCAGATACTGTACATGAAACAAAGTACAGATGAGCCATGCACAATACACAATTAAACAAGTGCAAGACAATAGAAATACAATACAGAAACACTTGCAAGACTTAACAATGCATACAAGTTATACTTAAAAAAAAATGTAAACTACGTAAGGCTAGAAGGTCCCAATTCAATGTAATGTAATATGCAGATTTACTGTTATTATAAGAGTACTAGCCACGCTAACTGTCAAAGACAAATAATAAAATAATTTAAAATATTTGCTATCTCTTGCCCTATGTGTACCTTCAGATCCTTTCCACAGTATCCGCGTGTGTCTGAACCTTTCTTGTCTGACGCTTCCTGTCTGGAGCATCTGCTGGTAAAGCCTGTTTCTCAGACTCTGTCGTTATTTTTGAGGTGCTTTTCTCACCTGTTGTCTGGTTTTATAATTTCCATCTTTGAAAGTCATTCTCTCAATGTGCCTCTTATGCCTTTTCTCCTCCTTGTATTTCTCACATTGACACTTCCTGTTTCCATCGTGTTACCAAAGCCAAACTGACCAATCAGATTTTTCTGAGGGACTGGGCACAAACACAGACGTTAATGTTTTATTATATATTAGATAGGTAATCATAAATAAAAAACAGTTCTAAAGGGAATGCTTAGTGGAGGGATAAGGTGCTCTGCTGATAGCTGAATGTGCGGTTTGATGCACAGTTTTCTTATTCTAGCTCTGGCACAAATTATTGAGAAGGTGGACAGCAGAGGGGTAAAAACTGTTCTTATACCATGTTGTGCTACCTTTTATACTAAAATGCCTACATCTGACCTCAGTTTGGAAAACAGACTGTGCCCAGGATGAGTAGGGTAACACAGATTTGAGTCAGTCAGTTATATTTCTGGACTCTGCACTCTGGTGTGGGAAGAATAAAGCCACTGATATACTGTGCCTGCTTCAACACCCTTTGTAGTGATGTCTTCTCTGGGACTCTGGTGTTACCATGCCAGACTATGATCCTTCCTATCAGTGTTCTCACAATAGTGCTGCAATAGATGTTCACCACACTTTCTCAAATGCCTGAAGAAAAATGTTGTTTTTTTTTTTTTGATCATAGTGGTATTATGTGACCAATTTAGTTTCTTTGAGATATAGAGAATGATGAATCTGAAACTATCCACTTTTTCCACCCCTGCCCCATCAATGCAGACTGGTGAGTGGTTCACCTCTGTCCTCTTGAAGTCCAGAAGTTTTTTTTTTATGTTCAATGTTAAGTTATTGCTGCTACACCAGTAAGCTAGAATGTTGCTCTCATAACGGAATGGATTTTATTGTTGTTCTTAATGAGACCAATGATGTGGTGTTGTCTGCAAATATAATTTTATGGCTAGTGTCATATCTGGCTGTATAATCATCAGTAAATAGTGATTATAATTTTTGGTTCAGACTGCAATCTTGTCACACTCCAGTATTCAGCATCAGATGTGATGATGTTTTATTAACAATCTTAACTATCTGAATTCTACCTGTTAAAAAGTCCAGTATCCAGTTACAGATAGAACTAGGCAGGTTCAGGGTTTTAAAAACTATTTGACAGGGATGATGGTATTAAAGGCAGAGCTGTAGTCAATAAATTATGCACAAACATATGTGCTCTGATTATTTAGGTGTGGAGTGTCTGTGATACAACATCATCCACAGATCTGTTTAGTTGATAAGCAAACTGTAAGGGGTCCAGAAAGACTGGAATGATGCTGTTGATGTATGACAGCTCGCCGAACACAGGTTCAAACAAAGCCAGAACAAATCACAAATGTTTGGGACACCAGCCGGGTAATCCCTTAATTGTCACAAATCTCTCAATAAACTTAAGCAGGTGACATCTGGTAAAACTTAACATAAGGCAACCAGGAACAAAACAGAAAATAACTTCAGTGTTTAGTTTTAGCTGACAAAACAACGGAAGGCTTTTTAGAGCTTTCACTCTTTGGAACTGGTCTCACCAAAAGACAAATTAGTGGAGGCACCCAGTCTTTTTATAATGGGAGTACCAGAAGAAACTGAGCTAATTTCCTTCATTGGGAAGTTTCTGGGAGCTGTGGGGAGAAAAGGAAACAAAGTTAGCGACAGCGCCCCCTCTCGCCCTGATGGTTTACAATTTACCTCGAATGAGCCATCAAGGAGATTCTCAGATGCACATGCATGACACAACACAAGGTTTTGTGGACATTTCATGGCCACTCAAGTGAGGGCAACAGGGCAGTAATCACTCAGTATTTAACTCTGGGATTTTTTGTACTTGAGAACAATGGTGGTGTTTTTGACAACCTGCGGGATTGTTGCTTGTTTTAGGGATTAATTGAAGATTTTGGTGAAAACTCCAGTCAGCTGTAAGGCACAGATATTCACCACCCGTGGATGTAATCCCTCTGGTCCTGCTGCTTTGTGAGAGTTAACCCACTGTAGTGCCTTACCAACATCATGCTCTGTTAATGGAAGAGAAAATTCACCTGGTGATCTGAAGTCCTGGTGGCTCTTTCTATGTTTTGAATTTCAAAGTGAGCACTTTGTTAAAATTATCAGGTAATGAGGGATCGGCAGTAAGAATAGCTGTCATGGGGCCTTTGTAGTTTGTTAAAGCCTGCATGCCTCATCACATGTGCCTTGAATAAGCATTACTGAATTGCTGCTCGAGTTTGCCACTGTAGACTCTTTTAACTTGCCTAGGACCCGTTTCTACTGCATATTTTGATAATTTGTACAGGTCCTTATCACCAGAGATTAAAGCTATCCTCCAGTCTCTGAGTCTGTCACATATATCCCTGTAAAACCATGGTCTTTGGGTTGGAAAACCAATATTAGTTTTGTTGACACACAGTTATTTGTGCAGTGCATGATTAAGTCTGCCACAGCCTCCATGTATTCACCAATGTCTTATGTGATCCCTTAAACAAGTCCCAGTTTGTACCTTGAAAACAGTCCTTTAAGTGCTTGTCTTCCCCAGTTGACCACTGCTGAACTTTTTAACAATGATTACCTGTGCCTATAATTGCTGTTGACAAACGGGCCAAAGTAGGATGGAAGTGTGGTCTGACTTGCCAAAGTGTTGTTTAAGACTTACCCGTGGACACTAGCAATAGTTGTGTAGCATTGATCCAATGTGTTATTTCCTTGTATAGAAAATGATATATGCTAATGGTATTCTGGGAGAAATTTCTTGAGACTGCAAAGGTTAAAATCTCCTGTAATGATTGAAACACCACTTGGGAATTTGACAAAGATCTGCATGGCTCAAAAGGCCTCACGGATGGAAGGTGGCAGCACAAAGTTCCTACTTGGAGAAGTTGGGACCAGTTTTTCTCATTTAAGCGTGAGGTCAGAGAGTACCCATCTGGCTGGTATTAAAAGGAGACACAACAAAGTGAAAGAGTTGGGGTAACACCTTGGTGACCCTGTATAATTTGAAGGAATACATAATAACGTAGTACACAACAATTTACAGAGACATTTTTCCAGGCGCGAGTCCAGAACAGAGCTGAGAACAAAATGGCCGATTTCCAATTATAGGCAGGAAGGGGCGGGTTCAGGGGGCAAACAAAGGAAGTGACATCAGCGGTGGAGTGGCTGTCAGTCCTCTGTTCTGCAGAGGGAGGAAGAGAGAAGGCCTGGTAATTACCATCACCTGAGCCCATTAGCTCTCTCCCTTGTGCATGCTTGACACGGATAAGGAGCATTTTTACAGTCGTTAATTAAGACTGGAATTTCTGTGGAAATCTTTTTTGAAAAGGAAAGCCTTAATAAAAGCAACACTAATTAATTATCATCAGGAGTTTTCTTTTGTACACTTAATTCTGTCACAACCACCCTTTTGATGTGTTTCCATGTTTTTTTTAAGGACACATTGCTAAAGAAAGAGAATGGAACATATGATGTTCTACATGCCTACATTTTTTTAAATATACACAGCACACTTTGATTTTTTTTCTCTCTTTAAAATTCAGAGCAATGCAGCACTGTGATGCTGCTCAGGCATTTTATAGGTGGGTTCTTAACGCAGTATGTGTTTTTCTAACCTTGTCTCATCACCAATGCCTTTGAGGTTGCGGGGGGAGGGATAGTCTCCTGGCCATCTGCATACTAGGATTTTTAACACCAAAACAGAGGACGAAGGGGGAATGGAGATCACCTGGCAGAGCATAGTAGCTGATGGCTGGGGATTTTATGACTCAACATTGAAAGAAACACTGTGGAGGCAGAGACAAAAATCTTGAAAAGTCACTGCACCAGAAACAAGCCATATTTTGGTTTACTCACCTGCTTGTGTAACTGACTGCAATCTGCCTTTCGCTGTGCTGTGTAAATGATCGTCAAGTCAGAGGCACATAGGATCAAAACAGAAGCTTTTATTTTCCTCTCCAAGAAACTTCCAAAACAAAGGGAAGAAAAAAAAAACAGGGCGTCACATAAGCAGCTTCTCCCCTATGCCCGGACAGCGTCCACCGCCCTTCTCCCCTTTTATTTGCACAAAAAACACATTGAATGTAAAACTATTTACAAAATAATTACTCAAATTTTCCAGAGAAAGCTATTTAAATACACATAGCTTTATACAAAAAAAAATTCTAATTTTATAATTATATATTCTTAACAAAAAAAAAATGTAAAAATATAGCATACCTTTCCAAAACAAAAGGAAAAAACAGGAGCAGCGTCACATAAGCGGCTTCTCCCCTATGCCTATTAAATCATAAATTAAATCAATTACAAATTATTAATACAAAATCTACTCTCTGTATATAAAATCCTAAGCCTAAAAGTGCAGAGATGAGGTTTTTATGTCATGTTTTTTGTCACGCTTTAAATAAGGTTTATTTTAAAACCTACATACTGTATATATGTTTGGTATCATTCTTTTCAGAATTTATCAAACTTTAATGTGATGTTGTTAAATTTTCAGATTTTTATTCCATTTTTAAATCATAAACTAAAAAATATCAGGAACTCACATCTCATCAGACGGGACTTTGTGCCAAAAGATTTACCCACGCCCATGGGCCGGAAATAAAACACAAAGAGTAGGACAGTGGCTGTGCAGACTTTTAAATGTTTGAAGTGCTGCACAAGATGCAGATCATATGGCACGGCAGCAGCAATCCAGCAGCTGATCGAGCAAAGAGGAGGTAAAAACAAAATATTTGTTTCCCACTGTATCACCGTTTAAGAGGGGGTTTCAGAGGAGCGACCACGTCTCCATGGGGTGTGTTCAGCCCCCCTCTTAGTAAATGATATAAAAATCAGGGAAAGCTTAGGGAGAACTGAAACCACAACATACCCCCAACAGCGTCTTCTGGAGGCAGAGCCAAGAAACATGGTGCATGCAGGTTCTTAAGTGTAACGCCAATTAACACATACTACAACAGATTATATTGTCAGTATGCTATTAACTGTTTACAGGGATCAACTAATTTTGGGGAAGTTCATAACTAAAACAAAGTGAAATTATAAATAACATATCATGTTTTTCTATACTTGTAGCTTTTTGCTTAGCTTTTTTTTATCTTTACATTTTAAAAATATTTATTCTTACTGTATGGCTTTTTATTTCCAGGGCAAACATAGAGAACTTAGGGCTTGAAGCTTATCCATACAGAGTATTATTATGTAGAAATGACATGGAATAGTAGGCCCACCGTAAGGTAACAGGTGTTGGTGCAGGAATGTCATGGAAGGTATTTGGGGTTGTTGGTATCAAGAAGTGGCTAGACATAGAGAGTGCTTTCTTCCACATCATACAAAGCTCGTGCTGCATACAGTTTTTTGAATTACTGCTGCCCTATTGAAGGAGTATTAGCATGTCAATGTTCTCCTTGCTGCATGGCAATTCAGTCTTTAGTCCAAGGCAAGGAACAGTCTGAACCACTGGAATTTTATTCATTCATTTTTTTTGCTGAGCAACTGACATTTTTGCTTAGTCTGTGACTTTATTGTGTTGTTTTAATGAATAATGAAGAGTAGCCACATGATACAACATTAAAGATCAATATACCGTATCAAATGTTATTCCAGTATTGTCATTCATGTTTAGCCAATCATCTTTAAAGTTGGCCTCTAACATCAAGAGGAGAGTTATTGCTTGTTGGTACACAATTTCACACAACAGCAGGTTTCTAAAGAAATATTTCTTTAAGAATTTCAGCAATGACAATCTTTGTCTAAAAATGCTTAGAGTATTTTCAATGTCTTTTTTGTGATTGAAAATAGAAAGGTCTTTTAATTTTATTAAATGAGTGATGTTATACTCATTCTGATGCCAATGGTTCGTATCAATTTTCATGGGAAACAACATTGATATTTTTCCAGAATCAACAGAAACCCATAGATATCAGGCTCACTAATTGCACCCTGGTCAATGAAAATAAATTCATATCTTATGTCACACATGCATGTCAAAGGATCACTTTCCGTGCTTACCCAAGGTATTTAATACTAACCTAGGGTGAAAAGGTGTACTATCGAATGTCGTCTTCTTCTTTTTCCACAGTGTTGAAACCAAGGAAGGGAAATCAGAGCCATAAAACCCAACCGCAATGGAAAGAGGCATCACTTAGTGATTTGGGCAAACCACTGGATGGAGCTCCAGCAAAACTACAAAAACTGAAAGAGAAAACCTTTTTGTGAGCAGCCATGAGTGGCTATACCTGATTGGGACTCTCTTCTGTTCATTTTGTCATCCATCAATCAACTTTTTTGTTGTCAGTTATATTAAATGGGGATGACCTAAACTTTTATTCTGCATGCTCCTTCCACTTGCCCAACCACATTTTCTAAAAGAGACTAGTATTTTTCGTAGGACTTTCTTTATTGCTTAGGATGCCTTGGTTTGGATTCGTAGTTCTATTTATGAAACATGTAGTATTTACAGTTAACTAATGTCATTATTATCAAATATATTTTACTATCGCACATTTTCATTTTTGTTAGAAAATGTAAGGATCTCTGTTTCAGTCATGCTTAGCTCAGCATCTTCCCTCTTTTCTTAATACAATTAATTTCAGATTACAATGATCCCTGTCTCTGTATTGCTGTTGGAAGCATAATCTAAACTCCAGGGATAATGAAAAGTAAACATTCTAAAATGAAAGAGCAAAACTTGCTTTGTAAATGCACAAGAGAATAATAATTTTACACAAAGGTATTCTACAGTATGTTTAGTACAAAGCTCACATTTGATTTATTTCGCATATAGTTTTCATTTTCTAAAAATGGTAAGATTATCACTTCTAAAATTCTACAGACCTGTCAAGTTTACAAAACAGCATTACATTTTTATAGTCATTGTAGGCAACTACACAAAATTGTTTAAGAGAATGATTGTCACTTACAACCTAATAAAGTCAAGTATTATTGAAGAATGAATGTTGTTTTACACAGTGTCTTAAAAAAAAAACCAATATTTTCCAATAGAGAATTTCAAAACATTTTTTAACTTTTTAAATCTGAAATTATTAAGATTTTAATTGTGACATACTGCAACTGTTTTAATTACAAAGGCCAGCTGTGAATTTAACTAACAATGATTTGGCGATAAAATGTCCACATCTTACCAGAAACCACACACCTCTTACATTCTTTGCATTTGCACATGCTTCAAACACACGGAAAAACTGAACTGCTGAAAGAACCTGAGCCAGTAACGAAATCTGGTTTTACCCTACTTGTTATTCTCTTGTCTAATCTGACTGAATTATTGACCTACTTAATTTCCCTTTCCCAGACAGTCATTCTTTTTGGTGATTTCAAGATCCGTATTGACATTCCTACATGTAAATTGAGAAATTAATTTTTTGTTCTTGCTCGACTGTTTTGACTGTTGATTTTCCTACCCACTCTGGTGGTCACTTATTAGACTTGACCTGCTCATCTGGCGGCAGCACAGTGGCGCAGTGGTAGCACTGGTGCCTCACAGTAAGGAGACCTGAGTTCGCTTCCCAGGTCCTCCCTGCGTGGAGTTTGCATGTTCTCCCCGTGTCTGCATGGGTTTCCTCCGGGTGCTCCGGTTTCCTCCCACAGTCCAAAGACATGCAGGTTAGGTGAATTGACGATCCTAAATTGTCCCTAGTGTGTGCTTGGTGTGTGTGTGTGTGTCCTGCGGTGGGCTGGTGCCCTGTCTGGGATTTGTTTCTGCCTTGCACCCTGTGTTGACTGGGATTGGCTCCAGCAGACCCCCGTGACCCTGTGTTAGGATATAGCGGGTTGGATAATGACTGACTGACTGACAACACTTATAGCAGTGATTTGGGAGTCTCCAATCATAAAGCAGTACTTTTCATGGTCTCATTACCTCTCCCTCCTCTTACCTGTAAACATCAAATTTCTTTTAGAAACCTTAAAAATAACTGTTCCTCTATCCTTGCTGGATCCATTTCTGATCCTTTTTTGTCTTCCCCTATTCCCTCTGCACTAGATAGTCTTGTTGACTGTTATAACTCAGCGCTTTTTCAACACTAAATAAATAAGCTCCATTAAAACATAAGTAGGATTCCTTTAAGCATTCAGTTCCATGGCACAATTCAGAATTACAGTCTATGAGAGCCGCTGGCTGACACCTTGAGAGAATGTTATGTAAGACTGGCCTCACTGTGGACATCCAGACTTTCTCTGATCATCAGACAGCTTAAGGGATGTACTAACTTCAGCCAAGAGCATGGATTATGGCAGAATAATAGAAAGTGGCTATGATAACCTGAGGGTTTTAGTTAATAAACTACTTCAACCTGCAATTGGCCCAACTGCCTCCTCTACTGACGTCTGTGAAAAATTTCTCCACTTCTTCTGTAATAAAATTAAAAAGCTAAATAATTTAGCTATCATAAATCCATCATACATTTACATCTTCCCCTGTCTTCCTACTCCATCCAGCTCCTTTTCTAAATTTTCACCAGTCACATCTGCTTTTGTTAATGACCTGCTTTGTAAGATGAGGCCGACTACTTGTGTACAGAACTCCAACCCCACCACACTTCCTAAATCCTGCCTTCGTGCCATAATCATGCCTGTTATAATAATAATGAATGCATCCCTTGACACTGGCTTTGTGCTCTTGATGCTGACAATCTTTATAATTATTTGGCCTATTTCTCACTTACCTTTTCTCTCAAAAGTTCTTGAGCTTGTTGCATCCTGCCAACTCACTAATTACTTAACTTCTAATAATTTGATTGAACCCTTTCATTCTGATTTCAGAGCGCAGCACAGCTGTGAACCTGCTCTCCTAGGATAACAAATTACTTGTATGTGGCAGCAGACTCTGGACAAACCAGCATATTAATTCTGTTAGACCTCAGTGCAGCATTTGACACTGTCAAACATGACATTCTACTGTCTAAAATGGAGAACATTCTGGGTATCTCTAGAACTATCATCCCATGGTTTAAGTCCTATCTGACTGACAGGCAAGATTGTTTTGATCTTGGCAACTGCAAAACTTGCTCTGTGCCAGTCATATAAGGGGCTGCTCAGGGCTCTGTTCTCGGCACTCTGCTCTTCTGCATCTATATGCTTCCCCTTGGCCAAATTATTTGCAGCTTTGGACTAAGTTATATTTTTTATGCAGATGATACTCATCTATATTTCAAAAACTGAAACTTCATCAGAGCTTTCTCAGCTCACAACTTGCCTCATTGAAATTAAAACCTGGATAGAACATAACTCTTTAAAATTGGCTGTAAAGCACAACTTAAGAAAATTAGCTCATATTCAATCACGCTTGGCGATGATCTCATCAGACCTTCAACTAACGCAAGGAATCTTGGTGTCATTTCTAACTCCTCCCTTTCTTATTCCGCTAACATAAACTGCATTAAGAAACTTTTTTACTTCCACCACCGTAACATATTCCATGTTCACTCCTTCCTCTCCTTTTCTAATGCTGAGAAATGTGTCTATGCTTTTACCACATCCCACATCAATTACTGTAACTCATATCTGGGCGATGACCCTTAAAATCTAATATCACAGCTCCAGATGATTCAACACTCTGCTGCAAGAGTCCTTATACAAACCAGTACCAAAACTGAGCATACCTGTATAACACCCATCCTGCTCCACCTTCACTGGCTCCCTGTGTCTTACAGGATTGAATATAAGATTCTAGTATTAACCTACAAAGCTTTAAATGGCCTCACACCAGACTACATCAGTGACTTTCTCCTTCACTATACTCCTGTTTGCCCATCCTCTGATTCGGGCAATTGGTGGTCCTCACACTAACCTGCACTCTGTTAGCGACAGAGCCTTTAGCTGTATAGTGCCCAGAGTCTGGAAAGACCTCCTGAAATTAATGGGATCAACTGACTCAATTCATTCCTTTAAAAAACTACTTAAAACTAATCTGTTCTTCTTTCATTTTACCTATCTGGCCAGATGCTCAGAATAATTTGTATGTGTGTTATATTATAAATTACGAGTATGCTATTTGTTCAAGCTTTTCTTCTAGTATAGAATTTAGTATTTTACTCTGGTTTACTGTCTTTTATTCTATGTAATGCTTTGAATGTCCTGTATTTATCTATTTTAGTGTTCTATGCAGAAAATATTTGTATCCAATGTTATATATACCCTGCTGTTCTTTCTGAGACGCTGTGAAGCACCTAGAGCGTGGGAAAGGTGCTGTATAAATAAAATGTATTATTATTATTTGCTATAAAGAATGATTTCACTCTATACATATAGAATAATTGTTTAGATTGTGTAATATTATCTACAATAACAGAGAGTTATAAAGCCTCCTATTGCAAAGAAATGTCAACCAATGAAAACTATAAAATACATTGCCAATAAAAAGTGCCCCCCCTTAGAAGTTTTTTCATTATATTATTATTCAACATTAGATTTTAAGTACTGCAAAAATGCATCTTTTACTCATTTACTCTTAAGTAGCAAGACCTAGGACTCCAGCTCAGCCAAGTGAAATCTTTCTTCTACTGCTGATGACACTTACAAAGCACCAGTAAAGTGGCAATGCAATCTACTAAAATAACTTCACTTTGGAACAGTCAGAGGTACCTTAAGTGAAACATATGTCTCTTAATATTTCATACTTAAGTATAAGACCTGTGATTACTTCATATTGTGATGGACGGACGGCGTTTCAGTCTGGCCGGGACGTCCCTCAACTGAAAGAAATAACCTTTTCAGGGCACTACATCCCCCGGGACGCTAGATGGCAGCTCCCCTAGACAGAAATGGTTCCCCAGATTCCCGCAGGGCAGTATGGGACATGGAGTCCGTTTCTTCAGCCCTTTTGGGTACCGTGGCTGCCGCCAGGGGAGCTCACCAAGAACCCAGGGACTATTACGGTGACGCTAACCCGGAAGTACTTCGGAGTCACAAGGTTGGAAACCCGCAGTACTTACGAGATATTTGAAGAAGGCGTTTGACCCGGAGAAGGAATACTTCCGGGTCATGGGCTTTAAAAGGACTATGGGAAACCCAGCAGTTAGAGCCGAGTTGGGAGGAAGTGTGATGGAGCTGCTTGGAGTGGAGGATTGGTTATTGTTTATTATTGATTATTGTTATTGATTTATTGAGAATTGTGGAGTGTGTGGTGCTTTGTGCACTATTATTGAAGAAATATTATTAAAGAAACTTCTTGGTGTTTTAAACGTGTGTCTTGGATGTCTGTCTGGGGAGTTCAATGAGGCAACAATGCCTCTAGCATCCACAATATTAAGCAGCAAATTTACCAGTATATCAAAGGATCTTAATATGCCGCACTGCACAGAGATGAATCTATATATACTGATGTTTTATAAGCACAATGAAGACCAAAAGAAGACTTTGTTAAGGTCTTGTTACATAACAGTAAACGAGTAATATATAGCATTTTTGCAGTACCTAAACTAAAGTGCTACCCAACATTTAATCACAATGATTTTAATTTTTTTTTTAATTTTGAGCAACAAAAACAGACTCTTTAATGTAACCTACACAATGAAGACAAAAAAAAAAACAAGCACCTCTGTAAAATGATGATTGAAAAGTACAAGTCGGGGGATGGAGACAAAAATATCCAATTCATGGAGTTGCCTGGAGTGTTCTTTTGTTCTCATTGTGTAGGCCACGATACTGACTCACCACAAGCTGGACCTTCCACATCAAATGCATTTAAACTACCATCAGTTGAAAACCCAGACAGATGGTCTGCAGTGAACTAATGATGTGACTTCTAAAACAAGTGGCTGTACCGGCGATGATTTAGGTGTGTCATATTAAAAAGGAGGTGAATACTTTATTATGTGTTTATATTTAGATTTAATTTAGATCATTTTGCAGAAATCTGTTTTCACTTTGACATTAAATAGTCTTTTACTGTCAAATCGTGTGAAAAAAGCCGAATTGAATCCACTATGATTCAATGTTTTACAAGAATAAATTGAAAGAGCTTCCAAGGGCTGAATATTTTTTATAGACACTGTGAATACTGTTTATTGTTAATCTGTTTAATCTAATATTTGTGAGCCACAGATATTTGGATAAGGAGGTTCTGTTTTATTTAGGAGTTGCTTCCACGGACCCGGGCATTCTTTCCTGTCCCTCTGTTGGCAAAGGCATTTCGTTTTAAAGTGAAATGCTGTACCATTTGGGCGTTCTGCACCCTAGGGGATATTGCATGTCTTAAGTCTCCCTTATAACAATCTTGATCTGACCTTGATGGTAATTCTGAACTGCTGTCTTTGGCCACCTCAGGTCCTATATTCAACTGAACTATGTTCAGTTGAGATTAGAAGATTTTTATGTGGAGAATCTTATGCAGTGACTGGTCTATCAGAGATGATACTGGAGGACCATCATTAACAAAAATGCAGAGATTGTTTATTTATTGATACATTTATACATACAAAGGTTTTTCCACTATTTTATACCGTATCTAATGGTATATGTGTTAAGTTCACACTTTTTTATTTTTCAAGTAGTAATGATAGTTTGTGTTATTGTTTATTCTATCATGAACATAATTTTCAACAATTTACCTAGCAAACAGAGCTGCTTTGCTTCCCATACTTAACATTACAGTTAGTACAATTCTGCCCCTGCTGCCTTTCTTTTAGAATTCTGATCAACTTTAACAGATAAAAATGATGAGACCATTACTGGTATGTCCCAAATGCCTTGTGTACTGACTGTACTTTATGTTAAAATAGTAGTAAAGATTTAGGTGAATGACCAATAGATAAGATGTATTTGAAAAGCAGAGCATGGGTGAAAACTGGAGAGTCAAGAAAACTGATATTCAAAATCCACTACTGCTAACCAAAGATCAATAGATAGATAGATAGATAGATAGTGTGAACGCTGGCCCCGGCACAGACAGACGGACAACATTTTTGCACCCACACACTGTTTATTCACACTATTTACAACTGTCCAGATCACGTGCACTCACGAACCCCTGTGCCTTCCGCACCGATTTCCCCAATGTCCAGGGCCCACAGTCTCTGTGCCTTCCTGGCCGCCTCCCGTCCTCTCTCTCCAGCTCAGTCTACTGCCTCCCGACTTCCACCTTTCGACTGGAGAGAGGCGGCCCCTTTTATGGGAACCCGGATGGGCTCCAGCTGCTTCCCGGCACTTAATGCTGGCCACACCCCTGTGTGGCGGAAGTGCCGGCTGCGCACCCGGAAGCCGTCCGTGTATCCCCTGTCGTCTTCCCCCCGGCACTTCCTGGTGTGGCGGAAGTGCCGGGCTCCCGGGATAATTAGGCACTGGGGCGCCGCCTGGCGGTGGCCACGGGTCCCTACAGGGCTGGGCTTCCAAGCCCTGTACCCGAGGCCCCCTGCATAACCAGGACGGACACCCCCACGGTCTGGAGGAGGCACACGCCCTCCTCCGGTCCTCCAAGGCATCCCGACCGGGCTCCAGCCCCGGCCAAGGACCAGATGGGATAAACCGGCATCGGGGCGCCGCCTGGCGGTGACCACGGGCCCCTACAGGGTAGGGCTTCCATGCCCTCGACCCGCGGTCCCCAACAGAACCAGGACGGACGCCCCCTCACGGTCTGGAGGAGGCACAAGCCCTCCTCACGTCCTCCTGGGTGTCCCGGCCGGGGACCACAATAGATAGATAGATAGATAGATAGATAGATAGATAGATAGATAGATAGATACTTTATTAATCCCAAGAGGAAATTCACATAATCCAGCAGCAGTATACTGATACAAAAAACAATATTAAATTAAATAGTAATAAAAATAAAAAAAAATAAAAAAGCAGACAATTACTTTGAGTAATGTTAGCATTTACTCCCCCGGGTGGAATTGAAGAGTCGCATAGTGTGGGAGAGGAACGATCTCCTCAGTCTGTCAGTGGAGCAAGACAGTGACAAAAGTCTGTCACTGAAGCTACTCCTCTGCCTGGAGATGACACTGTTCAACGGATGCAGATGATTCTTCATGATTGACAGGAGTTTGCTTAGTGCCCGTCGCTCTGCCACAGATGTTAAACTGTCCAACTTTACTCCTACAATAGAGCCTGCCTTCTTAACAAGTTTGTCCAGGCGTGAGGCGTCTTTCATCTTTATGCTGCCTCCCCAGCACACCACCGCGTAGAAGAGGGCACTCGACACAACCGTCTGGTAGAACATCTGCAGCATCTTATTGCAGATGTTGAAGGATGCCAACCTTCTCAAAAAGTATAGTTGGCGCTGACCTTTCTTACATAGAGCATCAGTATTGGCAGTCCAGTCCAATTTGTCATCCAGCTGCACTCCCAGATATTTATAGGTCTGCACCCTCTGCACACAGTCACCTCTGATGATCACGGGGTCCATGAGGGGCCTGGGCCTCCTAAAATCCACCACCAGCTCCTTGGTCTTGCTGGTGTT
>JANRMT010062825.1:21133085-21148606 GCA_026402145.1 Polypterus bichir lapradei | reverse complement strand
TTTGAAACGTTTTGCCGTGGCTGAGGTAGCGTGTGCTTGAGTCTGTATCCTGATAATTCTCTTTCCTATCAGCTGCTGCTGTGATTCCCCACTCAGATACAGTGATATAAATACTCTGAGTGGTGCAGTGAGAGTAATATGGAAAAAGATGATCCGCTGTGGCAACCCTTAATGGGAGCAGTTGAAAAAAGAAAAAAAAGGTGCAGTGAGAGTAACAACGCTAAAGCAGTTATGGTATTTGGAATACTATGGCTATTCCCTGGACCATTATATTGTTACAAATTAATTACAATCAGATGCATTACACTAATAAACAATATGCGGTTAGTTTCAGTGTATTTATAAAGCCGTGTCAGGAAAATAAGGAGTAACCACACAGGAACAGTAGCATTGCTTTGACACTGGGTGCCGCCAGTCTGTAAAACTGAGCGGAGAACTTGCGTACGACAAGGTATGAGGTACCGTGGAAAAATGCGTGGCTTTTACGCCAAGTGTAGGTTTTATACATCACGATTTGAATGTGGAAAAGTTCTTACGCAACATTTCTGTGCGTATGCACCATTTATACATGAGGCCCCAGGTCTGGTTTAAAATAACATGTAGGACACAAAGCTTGTCTGTATTTTCTTACTGTTATGCTGACTAAAATGGTAATAACCAAATCCAAAAATGTTTTTATTAAAATTAAATACAATGAATTGCTGTTCACACATACATCAAGTAAATATTTTTGTTGTTTAATTCATCAGATTGTTGTATTGCGGGTCCGTGGCTCAGAAAAGAGGTCCATTTTAAAAAATAAATAACTAATTGGCCGGCTCATTCTTCGTGGGCATGCGCCCTCATGCAGCTGCGAGGAGTTGGTGGAGTAATTGGGGTGAGACACACCTGCACGTGAAGGCACAGTCTTTCGCAATCGATTCATTGACTTCCTAAGGTGTACGATTGGAGACGCCTAGCCCACTGAGCCTTATAAGAATGCGCTTGCACAAGAAAAGAGGAGAAAAAAGAAAAGGATGATCATAAAAAGAAAAATGAAAGAAAAGGAGGTAAGAGATGGCGTGATCAGAAAGCGAGGAACGGGAGAAAGACAGCTGGGAGGAAGTCCCTTGAGGGAGCATGTGAACGGCACTCAGATGCTGATGGCCAATCCAGCTGAGTGACCTGGGAGTTGGAGTGGCAGAAATGCTGCTCAGTTTTAGTGACTCGCCGGAGAGAGGCACCACGACTGTAGGCCAGTGATAGGCTGATAGAGGCATTCTGTGGGTCGTGACATGAATCACAGGGACGAAAGCCTGGCACGGGGAGTCAGAGGCTCAATGGGGTGCTCTGCCTCAAGCCAGAGAGGGCTACAACGGGCCAGAGCCAAGGAGCAACACTGAAGGTGGGCTGAACTGTTAAGCCAAGGAGACATCAAGTATTAAAGGACTGCACCAGGGCTATTGGTTTTAACTCTTTTAGGGCTAATTTTTTTTTTTTTGTTTCTTTTCTCCCAGGGCTGAATATTTTTCCAAGAACTAACATTTTTTTAAAAAAACAACAGAAAACAATTGTTTAACATATTAAATCAACAAAAAATATTTATTTTTGACTAATATAACTGTTTTGCATTTTGTATGAGCCTGCATACTATATAATTTAACATATTATTATTTCACATACTGTACATGTTACAAAGCAAAGTCCTGCAAAGTATGATAACGCTCAAAGCAGCTAATTGAATACATTGCCACGCTGCACTGCTTACAATACGTGTTGCACTGGTGCCTCTTTTTCAGTTGTCTGTTGCTGCACACAACACAGTCAGGCTTGTACTTTTTGTCCTCATATGTTGCAGGAAAGTGGCGCTCAGTCAGCCTGTCTAGCACTGCTCTTTGTGATGGCCTTCCTCGCTTTGCCAAAGGCACTCCAACATAATCTGCCAGCAAGCTGTCAACCACCTTCTTGCGGAAATCTGCCGCAGTCATAGTGCTGTCATTGTTTGCCTGCTTGAATAATAGATATACATTTGTGAGTGCAATCTCATGCATGCGATGGTACACAGTGTAGTACCACTTGGTGGACTTATGGCCGTAAGCATATGACCCCAGCATCTGATCCAGTCGATCAACTCCAGCCATTTTACAATTGTACTCCTCAAGTGCAACGGGCTTGTCCAGCTTCCTACTTTCTGGGTTTCCCTTTGAATGAATTACTTTCTCACATAAATTGTTGGTGTGAACTGTAGTAAGACAAGTCACCAGTTTGATATTATGCCATGCCAATGCCACCAAGTTATCCGCCCGCATGAAAACAGGATTGTCACCTCTGTTCATCTTCAGTCTGTCTGGCTTCAACTGTAAAGGCATGTGTCTCCTGTTCACCCTCACTGTGCCACAAGCTCCAATTCCCCTGCTCTGTAGATCCATGAACAATTCTGGTGATGTATAAAAATTGTCCATGTACATAACATGTCCCAAATGTTTATAGTCCTGAAGCAGCTCCAGCACAACCTGACTTGTCAAGGGACAGTTCTCTCTTTGAAAGGAATGCTTTCCAGTATAAGTAATTAATTTCAGGCAGAAACCAGTGTTTGCTTCTGCCAGTACAAAATCCTTTATGCCATACTTTGTGGGCTTGTCTGGCATATATTGGCGGAAAAAAAGCCATCCCTTATATTTTATCATTGATTCATCCACAGACAAATCACGGCCAGGCTGATAAATTTGTTTATATGTTGGCTCCACTATTTCAAGCAGGGGCTGAACTTTACACATGGGGTTATAGCCTGGCTCACCCCTTGGGATTTGCTTCTGGTGATCACAGAAGTGAATGAAGCTTTGAAGCAGCACATACCTATCACGCGACATAACCTGTCCAAAGCCACCAGGTGACAAAGTACGGTTGGACCAATGCTCCCTGAAATTATATCGCCAGTCTAGTCTCATCTTTATCTGCAATGCCACAAAGCCCTTCATCTCGTCTTTTGTTGTGGGTTTCCACTTCGAAAAATGAGAATGCAGAGCAAGCGCATCCCGCGATTCAAAAAATTGCTCTGCATACCTATTTGTTTCGTCTGATATCAGCTGAAAACTGCTTTAGGAAAAAACAGATTGAAATAGTCCAGCGGCTTGTAATCTGTTGTGTCCAGCAGCAAGCCATGCCTTCTTGTGAAGTCCAGTAGCCAGTTCGGCTCCCACAGATCAATTTCTGGGTATTCCTCCAACGTGAACCTTGCCGTAGGTGCATCGGCAGCGCAAATACGCTCAGCTGCCAGCCGAGCAGCTGGGGCGGCATCGGCTGGTCTCCGATCGGCTGGTGCCGGCTCCTCAACCCCTCCTGTCGACAAAAGTTGACATCCGCCCTAAAAGAGTTAAGGACAGTTTTCTGCCTGTGTTTTACCCTTGTTTTTAAGGGATTATTTATGGATTGATTTTAACCTCCATTTTTGTTTTTATGGATTATTTGTGTATCTAAGCACTGCACTTTTTGAACACTGTTTGTTTGGACTTGTTTTAATAAAAGTAATGAGCACTTTACACCTTCCCCTTGCTTTGTGTTAGTTGTCCTCATTTGTCGGCTTATCGTGGTCATGACTATCGATGTTGTTGGGTTCAAGAGGATCCCAAAGCAGAAATGGGAGCAAGGAGCCGACCTGCACCATCACAAATGGGGGCAGAAGTAAGATGAGCTGCCGATGGGGTCTGAAGAATTGGAGATTGAATAGCAAGTGGGATAGGTGACTGACTTTAAAAGAACCCATGGAACTCAAGCCTGAGGAGGACATTGTAGAACAGAACTTTTAATGGACTGATTATTTATAGATCATTTTAAATTTCTTAATCTTTTAATATCCTGGTTTTACAGAGGGACTTTGTTTTTTTTTTTTTTTAAGATTGTATTTCGTGCTTTTATTTATTAGTGGTTTTAGTGCAGTGGCACGGACCTGGGCCACCACTTGTACTGGCTTGGATGAAAGGTGGAGCCCCCCTGTGCAACTGGAGGCTTAAGGGAGGAGATATGTGGTATAGTGGGTCTGTGGCTCAGAAAGGTGTCCATTTTAATAAATAAGTGGTTCTAATTGCCGCCATCGCGTCTTTGGGAGAGGGCATGGTAGTGTGGCAAGAAAGGTTCCCATGTCAGATGCGGGAGTGGATGGCCCTGCACTTAATGCACAGGTGCAAGATCACCTGTGACCTAATTGGCACCGGTAACTGTTGATTGCCGCAACTGTGCTATGTTCCTGCTTTGAAAGCGAAGCACAAGTGCGAGTTGTGAGAAAAAAAAAGGTCCCCTCGGAGGTCGAGAGGAAAACAAACTGGCCAGTGACCGAGAGAGGTAGATTCTTAACACGTAGCAGGATAAAAGGTAAAAGAAAGACAGCAACAATGAGTGAGCACACCCAAGCTGAATGAAGTGAGGCAGGTGGTCCAGAATGACCCCAGGGCCATGGGAGCTGGAGGCTGTGAAAGGGACGCTCCTACTCAGCACTTTCTTAGGAATAGGAGCAGCCTGATTGACAGTGTCTCCCTGCAAGGCCTGAAGGTGAGCAGTGGGAAAGGTGTGTGGGGCTCAGTGGGTTGCCCTGCATACACAGAAGGAAGGGCATCAGGGAACAGAGCCCTGATATGAAGGTTGACTGCACTTGTCGGTGGGCGTCTCCTCCTTCGGCAAGGTCCGGACAGGATAAAGGGAGGAAATGCCAGGTTTAAAGGGAAGTATTGCAGCTCACTATTTTTATGGACTGTCTCTGGTTTTTAACCTCTTCATTTTTAATGGATTATTTATTAGAATATTTTAACCTCCACCAGTACCTTTTATTTTTGGATTATTTATTTATTGAACATTTGATGCACTGCACTTTTGGCACTATTTGTTTGGACATTTTTTTGAATTGTCTTTTAATAAAAGCATTGAGCACTTTTTCACCATCTCCTTGCTCTGTGTGTGTTTGTCCTCATCTGCCAGGCTAATCCAGTTACGTCATCGATGGTGTCTGATTCAAGAGGCTCCCAGACCAGACCAGAGTGGGAGCATGGAGCCCACCTGTACCATCGAACACATTATTTTAGCATAGTCAACATTTCATTCTGTGATGTCAGTCTTTATTTCACACAGCATCACATAATCACACTGTGCTTACAATACAAAATAACCACAAGACTGCAAAATAATAATAAGTAAAAACATTTTGGGAATGTCCAACACTTAAACTATTTTAAGTAAACATGTTTGTATACTTCTCAGATAGCCTTGGTTTTAAAATCACTATTAATGCCTTAATAGCAGTATTTGGCGTAATGCAGAGAGAATGAAAGCATGCTATAAAAAGTCAGCTATAATATCCCATACCACACTACGTGAATAAAGACATGTTTTATTTTATTTGCAAGAATCCCAATCTGCTGTCTCAAACTTGGTGGGAAAGTCAAGTTCTGTATTATCTCAAATTAGACAAAATCAAATACTCTTTACAAGAATATGTTCAGAATTGTTTCAGCACTTGGTAAGAACTCATTAATGTAATCCTAAAGAAACATGTTGGGTCTGTACTTGACTTTTTTATTATACTGTCTGTGTTATCCTAAAAAAGAGCCATTTTAGATGGGTCTTTCTAGTTGTAAAGCTCTCTTTTTGATATGGGGTGGAATGCTGAGTTTTTTGGACTGCTTTGAAAACGTATTGTACTTACTATGTTATTTTCAGGAATATTAAAAGATTGCCAATAATGTGACACAAGTTTTCTTGTCTTCTTACCTCACCTGAAAATATGATCCTCCTTAAAATCAGACTTTACAAGTTTAGACTTCAGTATCTCTGTAGTTTTGATATATTCTGAATGACAGCAATAGAGTTTAAAGATTTTTAAAGAGCAGAACAGTGAGACTTGTTTTCAAAATGGTCACACCTACTAAATCTCACATATTTATGTGTTAAGCCTCTTTTAACCTTTATGACTGTTTTTTTTTTCTTTAATATCCCTGTATCCTGTATTTGCATTTGTGAGCTACATTATAATAGTGATAAATTAATCATCTTTTCTGAAGCCTGAATGTATTTGAGTCAAACACATAGCTTTCTAGGTTGTTTCTTCCTTTTGATTCTCTTCATTTTGTCAAACCCACTGCTGCTTTTCACCCAAGTCTTTCACCTCTCCATATTGGCATGACTCTAATGTGACTCATCTCCATGTTTATCAGTCCAGGTTGACAGTGATGTGTCAGTTTTCAGCACACACAAAAACTTCTCTTTTCATTACTTTAACAGGGTACCCTCACTCATCTGGGGGGACTCACAGGCCATGGCACATTGTGATTTCAGGTTTCTCCCTTTCTGTCCCTTAGTCTCAAAAATTGTATTCCTGTGTACCATTCATCCAGTGAGCCATCTACCCTTCCGGCTTATGGAGTTTAAGTACATTAATACCACAACAAATAAATCCTATGAGAACTAAGGTCCTTTATACTGTAGCAAGCATAAGAAATACAATAGCGTATGCCAGATTTCAATCATTTGTCCACTAAATTAATGTGGAAGTCAATGTGCAAACCTCCTTACACAGAATAGTCATTGTTCAGATCTCTGCTATTGGATAAAACGATTCTCTGGCCATCTGGCTTCTTCTATGAGTTCAGCACTGACTCCTGTTTCACTTTCACCTAAATCCACCAAAAATGACCACCTATAATTCTGGAAGGATAAAACAGATCCTTCCATCAATGTAACCCTGAGTTGTTTTAAAGGAAATTTTAAATTCTGTGGTCCATTCAAACTGGTGGCCTTTGTCAGGGCGGTAAATAAGGGGGCAAAAGCATGTAAACTAAACTCTATGACTAAGAAACTAAATCAAGATAATATGCAGGTCAGAAATGTCTTTTGAATGTGACCAGTCTCTCGCACCAGATGTCTTTACAGGGCATGTACTTGTCAGTCAGTCTATCATTTTCTAACTCGCTATATCCTAACACAGGGTCATGGTGGTCTGCTGGAGCCAATCCCAGCCAACACAGGGCGCAAGGCAGAAACAAATTCCGGGCAGGTCACCAGCCCACCGCAGCACACACACACCCACCAAGCACAATTGAGGATCGCCAGTACACGTAACCGGCATGTCTTTGGACTGTGGGAGGAAACCAGAGCACCCAGAGGAAACCCACGCAAACACAGGGAGATCATGCAAACTCCACGCAGGGAGAACCCAGGAAGTGAACCTGGGTCTCCTTACTGCAAGGCAGCAGTGCTACCACTGCGCCACCGTGCTGTCCGCATGTAATTGTACCTTTTGGAAAAACTACATGCCCCACAAGTGTCACCTCATCTACACAGTGCCTTGCATTCCTTGGTGCTGAGTTGCAGACCTATTCACGTGGTACATTGCAGAAATTCTGAACAGCCGCTTCAAAATAGGTTGCAAGAGTTAACAATTACTGTAAATATACCAAGGTAGCCAGGACACAATCTCAATAGATAGACATATATCTATCTTGTTAAATAATTCACATGATAAATCTGGTGTAGAAAAACATACAACTGCACTGCCCCTCAGTGTAATGATCAAATCTATTGCCCTGATCAACCTTGCCCCCTGGACAGGTACTAGTACTGGCATATGAGAGTAAATTTTCAGTGTTGCTTTCCTCACCTTAAGCCTTCCAGGTGACGTTTTCTGCTGGCTTCCATGTTTCGTTAGTAGCTGGATTTGAGCACACCCTAGAAAAGTGTCTTTCTTCTCCACTTTAACAACAGCATGCATCTTCTTTAGAATGAATGGTATTGTGGTAAACTGTGGAATCAAACTCTTTCTGTAATTTCAGGACGAGGCGTGGTTGTGGTAATCCTGCTGTAAGATGATGGCAAGTGAAGGGCTGATTGAAGATGACACTACAAGCTCTACATGATCAGGAACAAGAACCTGCAAAAAAACATGGAGTTCTATGTTTTCTTGTAAAATGGACAATGTGGAAAGCCACCGTGTGCAAAATGTGCTTCATAGCTTTCCCCTGAAGTGAATATTTATACCCTCCAACCTATGATCATACCATCTTTTTTATCACAGCATCCCTAAAATGCCTCTACATTGCGTCAATGAGGTTATCAAAATAATTTTCAAAGTTTCTGGTATAGCCTTTCAGTGTATCAACAACATTTTACTCTTCCAACCATTTGTTTGGACATATGGTGGCCTTGGACTGATTCAGATAAGGCTCCCACACTGAACTGCTAACAAAACTAAGGGTTCTTGAAACACACTTATTGAAGATTAACACTCATGCAAGTGTCACGTGTAACTTGTCATGCATGTGCATCTGAGGGTTACCTTCCGGGCTCATTGGAGGTAAGCACTACCACTCCGGGACATGGAGGGGGGGGGCGCTGTTGCTGATGATATTATCTCTTCTTATCCCCACATCCGTTAGAAACCACCCACTGAGAGCAACGACCCCTTCTGGTTCCAATACTATAAAGCCGAGGAGCTCCTGGCAGGGGTTGTCTCATTATGGAGCTCCCGCTATAGTACTGGCCGCTGTACAGAGCCTTGAGCCTGGCTGATTGCTTTCATTTATTACTATTAAGTTCTGTTATTATTCTAGAAACCATTGAGTGCCTGTTTAAGTTGTTTGGACTCTGCATAGATTAAAAGGGGCGACCCAGTTGGTGCCACAACATTTTTTCTGTGACCAGTTCTGTGTTTATTTGATTGATGACAAGCTTAAATACCCATTTTGTCTTCTTTGTAGTCTTTAGTTTCTCCATAATAAGGAAACGGAAACTCCATAATAAGGATCATCTTTGTTTCTGCCAAAAGTAACCAGTTGCAAAATCAGAACCTCCATTTAGATAGATAGATAGATAGATAGATACTTTATTAATCCCAAGAGGAAATTCGTTCATTTCCCACTGTTCTTCTTTTAGTTCTGCTATTATCTGTCTTTTATTTATTTGTTTGTTTTTACAGACTTTGATTTAAACAACGCTTCCATTTGGCTTCAGCAGTGCCAGTGTAACCCAACTGAGAAATGAGTCTGGAGACTCATACAAAGAAAAACAGAAATTATCATTATCACAGTTATTAGAAAAACACACATTTTTGCCAGGCACAAAATATATATAATGTTAGTAGGAGAAAAAAAAACAGCTCTTGTACAGTATATGTTTATAAGAATAATTTTACTTACTCGTGCCTGCCTGTTTCACTTCAGACCATCTCTCTAGCCACTTGTGGCTTGCAAAGTTTCGATATATTAGAAATCACATTTATCTGTTGAGAGAAGCTGGAGCTTCTCCATGCCATGTGGGTCAAAAAGCCTGAATCATTTATGGCACCAGTCAAATAAAGCTAGAAGTCTTTAGAATGGTTGTTAGGAAACCAGAGTACCTGGAGATACAGTGAGAACATACAACCACACAGATAGTGTTTAAGTCAGGATGAGTAACCTGGAGCTGTAAGATTGTAATGCTAACCAACGTACCACCCTTATTTTGTATCAACACATATTAACAATTAAATTGAAACAGGAAAATTTTTTTAGATTGCAATATGTGCAAAATAATTCCAGTTAGATCCACATTAAACTGCTGATAATAATTTGTCATTTTTCAACGAGATTTTCTCCCCTGGCAGGAGTTCAGTGTTGTATTTCTCACATTATTTGATAACTTTTGTGCCATTTATGTATGCTAATGTTACTTTTGCTTATTATCTAATTTGTTGCCAATGCCTGTGTTATGTTCCTTGTGTATTGTGGGTGGTTTACAAAGAGAAAGGAGCACATGCCAGTCATTGCCAGGAACTGCCCTCCGCCCTATAAATATGGAGGGTCTCCCACAGTTCCTTGCAGTTACTTTTGAATGCGCTTGGGAGTTGGTGAGTGTTACTGAGATTTTGCTGTTACTTGTGCTTTTTGTTTCTTACTGGATTTTGACCCTTTTTTGCTCTGTCTTTTGAACACTCTTTCATATCTTTATTGGGATATTGCCTTATTGTTTTAGGCAATTCCAATTTTGTCTTTGTGGTTCCCAGAGCTTCATACTGATTGAAAGACTTTTGAGAAGAATACATATTTTAACTTTTATAATAATTTTACCCATTTATCTAACTGGTGTCTGGTGTCATATCCCCCTCTATTGAGCATTACTGGAATTACTTCTGCAACTTTTTGGGACTTACGTGCCTTGTGACAGAAATAACAGAAAAATTATATTTGATACAATTATTGTTTTCTAAGTGACCATCAATTGGATCAGCCTACTTGTCTGCTGCATCGATGAATCGTGTGCCAGATTTACCAGTGACTACTATTTTAAAATTTAACACCATGAAAACATGTTTAATTGTATTACTTTTAAAGACGGTTACATTGTAAAAAGAAATTTTATATGTCATTCACAAAACACTACTGAAACAGATGACACTATTGATTCAATAAAGCACCAATAGGATAAATCATAAATAGAATGACATTTCAAGTTGCCAGCAAGTGATCAGTTCACTTCAGATCAACCAACCTAAGGTTAAAACCCCTAAGGACATTCTATGGAGTGAACTGTTCAGAAAAAACATATCGTATGAATGCCTGCATTAACTCTACATATGATGCTGGTGCTGGTTAATGGACCATCGTGCTTGTTGTTACATCAAGAATCCTCTATGGAAAAATGAACTCAAGTCCTCATTTAGTGCTTGTTGAAGTGAATGAATCTGACATGCACACATTTCAGAATATTTCAGAAATAAGTTTTAAACACTTTTATTTATTGATTTCACTATTACCTACTTTATACAGTATTACAAGAAGAAAGACAGAAGGCATAAGGGAGAGAATGTTGATACTGTACCTAAATTGCACTGGCCGTATTATGGTTAATTATTTTTAACAGATAACTGTTTACTTGCTAGTTGTACTGCAAATATAGAAATGCTTTCTATGACAGCAACATCGTCACTAATTAAATATGCTGCTTAACTAATTGCGCTATTTATGAAGCATAATGCATACATTTCAGAATTGTTGTTCCACGCAAGTTCAAGAATTATAGACTGCACTCTTTAATGAAGAGAGCCCACAATAAGTCAAAAGCTTTCAAAAAGGTAAATGAAGGCACCAATTATCCTCCCACTTACCCTAGAACAATAAAACTTATGAAGTAATTAGGTAATTAACCCTTTAAATATTACAATGCATGATAACTGGTTAAATTGAGTAAGCTGCTTGCCATTATATCCATAATACAGATATAAAGAACATGATAAAATTAATTTAAATAATACACATTTCCAGTGTATTATGTTACAAGAGAACAGGCTGACAAGATGAGAAATAAACTAACATATTTTGCAGTAAAGAGTTTGAACAAATTTACACATTGATACAACACTCTTAATAAAAAACAAGGTCACATCTACTAAAAAATGCACTTCATACTAAAGTATTCTAGTTTGACTTGACAATCCTGAGCGCCTTCCATGAAAACCTTCATACTGCACTTTGAAAGTGGCTGGTGGAGGAGAATACCACAGACTGTGCTGAGTTTTGGTTCCATAATCATTAACTGATTTTATTTTGAAAGTGAGTTGTTCTTGTAATTTTGGACCCCTGCACCAAATGAGATGATGTTAGAGTGTATCATCTACAGTACTGGCAGGGGTACCCAGCACTGCCCAGGGTGGAATAAAATGCAGATGTGATCAATAAATAAGTCACCTACGGGAAAGTGTTTGGTCCCAAACCAAACTTTATTTGATTAAACCCACCTTGGTGAACAACTTTGCATACATGTACCAAGCCCAAACAAATGTCTGCCACTCCTTAGTAAGGATAATGTGGGGACAAATTTCATAGTGAAACTGGGCCTATGGACCAAATGTGGAATCCATAATGCAAAGGTTAGAGGAGGTTTAATGGTGTGATTTACATACCGGACAAACACACATTCAGCTTTGAATATTAGACATATTTTTTCTTTACCAGGTAAAATATCATTAGTGTCCTTGGTAGCCTGTGTAATATGTTTGATACTGGCACTGATTTATTATTTCCATTAGTATAGTCTAGTATGCCTGGATCTGTTTTACTCTTGCTTGTCACCCAGTTGGCCTGGTACTTGACTCTCAATACTTGCCACATGGGTTTTAATCCCATATGGTGGTCATGTGAAAAAAATAAAAGACCAGTGACATCTTTGAATAAAAGCTGCTGCCATCAAATAAATGTAAATGTAAACCTACTGAGCATTAGTCACATCACAGAGGCAAGGAAGAAGAATAGCAGTGCACTCTACTAAGCGTCAAGTGTGGGATACAGAATGTAGGGACGACAAACATACTGTAGGTTAAATGTATTCAACAGGAGGTCTGCTTGTTTCATTAGTTATTGTGATCTTACCAGGGCTGCATTGGTTGATTATTTTGTGATGTATTTCTTTGTTAAAGATAAAGACATGTCCAAAGAAACTGTTCAGCTTCCTTGGCAGTATAATCAGTTTAATAATGGCACAAATTGGAATTACATTGGATTTAATTTGGTTTTGGTCTAAATGAATTACAAATATGAAACACAAAATAATGGACTGAATAAGTATTCAACCACTTTAAGTCAATATTTAGTAGAAGCAACTTTGTCAACCATGACAGCCTTGAGTAGGTGCACAGGTCTGTCTCTATCAGCGTTGCACATCTGGACACTGCAAGCTTTTCCCATTTGTTGTTATAAAGCTGGTCAAGCTCAGTCAGGTTTCATGGGGATTGTAAGTGAACAGCCATTTTCAAGCCCAGAAACAAATTTTCAATTGAACCGAGATTAGGGCTTTGATATAGTAACATTGTTGTTTTGACTCCATTTCTGCATAGCTTTGACTTTATGGTTGGGGTCGTTGTCTTGCTGGAAAATAAAACTTTTCCAAATGTGCACATTTTCTTGCAGACAGGCTCTTCTTCAGGATTTCCATGTATTTTGCTGCCGTCATTTTGCTCTCCACGTTAACAAGCTTTCCAAGATCCAGTCCAGAGAAGAATCACCACAGCATGATGCTGTCCCCAGCATGCTACAAGATGGGGATTATGTGTTTTTGATAATGTGAAGTGGAGGCTCAATTTTGGTCTCATCACTCATTTTTTGTGGCTGGCTTACTCTAGATATATTGACAGATATACCATACCCTTTCCATTTTGTAATGATTGATTTAAATGGACTCCAAAGATACCCAATGACTTGGAGATTTTCTTCTCTCCATCACCTGACGTGATTTCAATTACTTTCTCACAGAGTTGTTTGGAGTATTCTTTTGTCTTCATATTGTAGATGCAGCCATCATACTGACTCACCACAGGTTGGACCTTTCAGATAAAGCTGCATTTATACTATGATCAATGGAAACCCCTTGACTGTAGATACAGTAGGTGTTTTCCATTTAACTAACGATCAGACTTCTAAAACCAATTGGCTGCACCAGTGTCATATTAAAGGGGTTGAATACTTGATGTGATCAATTATTTTGTGTTTTATATTTGTAATTAGGTTGACAACATTGCAGAGATCTGTTTTCATTTTAGCATTAAAGAGTTTTTCTGTTAATCAGTGACAAAATGGCCAAATTAAATCCACTGTAATTCAATTTACATAATAAAACTTCAAAGCTTACAAATGGAGTGGATAATTTCTATAGGCACTGTACTTAAAAAACATTTTGGAGCTGCGACCTGACCAGGTTACAAGGATCACTCAGTCACTGAGCCCCTCACTAGCAAACACTACCGCCAGGTCTGGCACAAGAGAGTCCTCGTATCCCTCTCTCTTTTGAAAATCTCTTAGAATAATCTAGGCTTACATTGGATGTTCTTTTTTGACTCCTTTCTTAGGCTTATTTGTCAACTGTCACCCCAACAATGAGCTCCAAGAATCACTGAGGCACTTAAGCCCCTTCACCATGCCAATCTTAGAGGAATAAGATTATACCAGAAGCCAAAATTAGGGCACTGCGCAGGATTACTAGGCTATCTCTGCACAATAGGACTAGTAGCTCAGCAATATGAGGAACCCTTAGAAGAGAATCGCTGACTGCTTCTCCAGAGCCAGCTGAGGAGGTTGGAGCACTCATGGGAATATGAGGTCAATTTTATTATAATTGGTGATGCTCCCCTTATTCAGAATTAAACCTTTAACTACACAATGCATAGTCATTATAATCATGATAGCAGAGTGTTATGTTTAAAATTTGTTAAACCCAAACCAAAAATCAACATCGTTTTGGAAGGTTTCAGTAAAAATCTTTGAATTTACTTGCTTGGTGAATGCAATTTGTTTCCACATGTCATCAAATTTTACTTCAATAATCAGTTAAGACATTTTTTTATCATTTATTTTTTTGAAGTGTAAGAAAGTTACGTGGATCTGCTTGTGTTTTTTTTTTTTACCTCAGAATGATAAATGGAAGCTTGAGATATGGATAGAAACAGCTAAATAGTAAGTTCGTTGTCAGCTCATGGTCTAAGCCAATTAAATGGCAAAGCTATCACAGAAGCTTAAAAATGATTTTTTAGACTTGTTATAAAGGATCTATCATCTAAGACTTTTTAGGCAGTTCTTTTTCTACTTTTATTTGAAGATGTAGTCGGCATCCGTAACCTCATTGTTCTTGTTAGCACACTCAGGTTTTTAGAGCTGGGAAGCCAGTGTTTCCATGGTAGCAAAGACATTTTAAATTAAGTTTGGGGTCTCATTATTAGGTGCTGCTGGAGTTTCAGAAGAGATTGATATATGTTGTTTTCCCCCACTGACATTTAACATTGGCAACATAAATTACTGAAAATGAAACCTTTTTAATAATGGTAGCCTACCTTTGATGTCCACTTTGTGCTCAGTACAACTAGCTATTTTTTAATGACTCCACCATAGAAATTCTTTGACTAATTACGAAGTTGTCACTTGCTTTTCTTGTTAGTTCGCCTTAATCACTTCTGAAAGGTAAGGTCTGAAAGTCTACATTTAAAAGCAGTAGACCTCATTAAAACGTTTCCAATTTATTGTTAAACTTCAGGACTTTGACAAATCAGATTTTTAATGAATGAATGACAAGAGAAAAATTGTTTTTCATATACTTTTATAAGAAACATTTTGGAATAGTAGTTAGCTTTGCTGGATTAAAGCACTGAGGGCTCAGATTCAGGCCCTGCCTGTGTAGAGTTTGCAAATGGTCCTTTAATAATGTCCATGTCCTCGGAGAAATCAGGTTTAACCCCACATTTCAAAGACAAGCATGTTAGGCCAGCTGGCAACTTAAAATTCACCTGATGTGAGTCATTGTCCACTCCAATTAATTGACATGTCACCCTGTGTAATCTATGCTTTGGATGAACATTGCCTTCCTAAGCTTTATACTATAGTAAGTAGGTTCAAAAATCTAATACAATACTTATTTTTGGTTATTTCTATTTTTATTTTTGATATCTTATACATACAGTGTGCATTCATCTGTGTAATATTAATGATAGATAGATAGATAGATAGATAGATAGATAGATAGATAGATAGATAGATAGATAGATA
>JANRMT010062825.1:21064674-21133075 GCA_026402145.1 Polypterus bichir lapradei | reverse complement strand
ATAGATAGATAGATAGATAGATAGATAGATAGATAGATAGATAGATACTTTATTCATTCCCTCAGGGATATTCAGGTGTCCAGTAGCTTAAACACATCAGTAAAAGTTGTTACAAATTATTAAAAAAAGCAAGGAAATCAAAACATACATACATACATTCATGGTAAAGCATTTGTTACAATGGAAGGGAGAAAGGTGACCAGGTCATGAATCACTTGTGTTGACAACAGAGTTATAAAATCAACAAATGATCTTCTAATACATTCTGTTCTACAGCTCAGTGAGAGAAGACAAATGCTACGTTTACTTCTCTGACCTGCCAAAATGTTGTGGAGAGAGTGACTGCTATTGTCAAGGATAGCTTGTACTTTCCTCACCATACACCTTTCCACCACCATTGAAACTGAGTCCACAGTTCTACCCAGCACCGAGCCAGGCTTCTTCACCAGCTTGTCTGGCTTCTTCATGTTCTTATCTGTCATACTGCCTCTCCAACACACAACAGCAAAGAAGAGGACATTGGCAACAACTGTCTGATAGAACAAAGACAACATTTCACTACATATGCTGAATGATTTGAGTCTTCTAAGGAAAAAGAGTCTGCTCTGCACCTTCCTGTAAAGGATCTCTGTGTTCACAGACAAGTCCGATATGTCATCAACATAGACACTGTAATAAAAGTACTATATTGGGCCCAACCCGACACAGATTTGACACGGGAGGCATGTATAAAAATAAACCAAACTTTTATTTTCTTCCCCGTGAACCCTCCAGCCACAACACAGTCCCAAGCACAAGACACACAATACTCCTTTCTCTTTCTCTCTTCCACCACCACTCCTCCACAAGCTTTGTCCTCCTTCCACCCGACTCTGGCCTCAGAGTGGGGTCGTTGGCTTCCTTTTATTGGGTACCCAGAAGTGCTCGAGGTGCTTGATTGGCGTTCATCCGCCTGCACTTCCAGGTAAGGCGAAACCAGTGCCCAAAAGGGGACAGCAGCTCCTGCTGCAGTACCCCCTGGTGGCGCCTGCGGAACCCACAGAACTCCAACCCCCATGGCTGCCATCTAGCGTCCAGGGGGACATACTGGGCTTCACACGCTTGTCCCCCTGGCAGATGTGGTGAAGGGGCATCCCAGCCAGGCATGGACCCCAGCTAACTGCCACAAAACCTATATATTTATAAGTCTGCACCTCGTTAATGTCCCACTGGATGTTAACAGGCTGAAGAGGGAGCTTAGACCTGCAGAAATCCACAATCACCTCTTTGGTCTTTGTTGTGTTCAGAACCAGGCAGTTCTTATTGCTCCTGTCACTGAAAGCTTCAATCAGATTCCTGTATTCCACTTCCTGCCCATTCCTTATACACGCAACAAGTACTACTGAGTGTGCCAAAAGTCTGACTTATATTTAAAGTCTGCTGTGTATAATGTGAATAGAAATGGGGCCAAAACAGTTCCTTGTGGGGCCTCAGCGTTGCTCACTACCATTCCAGAGACACAGTTCCCAAGTTTAACAAAATGCAGCCATCCAGTTAGGTAGTTATGAATCCAGGAGATGAAGGTGGAATCCATACACATCCTCTCAATTTTATTTTTAAGAATGGAGGGTTGGATTGGTGTTGAATCCACTCGAAAAATAAAAAAACATAATCCTCAAATAACCATCCAGTTCCTCAAAAAAGGAGTGAGTCTGGTGTACCATGTAGAGGACTGCATCCTCAACACCAATGTGCTCCTGGTATGCAAATTGTAGGGGACCCAGTCAATCAATCAATCAACATTTATTTATATAGCACATTTTCATACAGAAAAATGTAGCTCAATGTGCTTTACAAAATGAATAGAAAAATAAAAGACACAATAAAAAATAAACATAAGTCAACATTAATTAACATAGAATAAGTAAGGTCCAATGGCCAGGGTGGACAGAAAAAACAAAAAAAAAACTCCAAACCATGGCATGCTGGATTTGTGGTCTGAGTGACACAGAAGCTCAGAAAACACAGTGTTTTCATGATGTGTGATGTGAGGTGCCATTGGTTTGTAGTCATTTGTTTCAGTCGATAGCCCAACTCTGGAAACCGGAACAAGACATGATGTTTTCCACAGAGCTGGGATGGTCCCAACTAGAAGACTCAAGTTGTACTATATCTGCAGAGGCTCAGCCAGTTGATATGTATAGTCTGTAAGTAGTCTGGGACACACACCATCTGGACTAGCTGCCTTTCCAGATCATAGCATCCTCAACTGTACCCTCGCCTCATCTGCTATGAACAGCAGGGAAGTGGGACCCGGTGTAGCAGATGCTTTAGCAATGATGTCAGGGCCACAGGAATGTTGAGGAGCAAAATCTGCCTATGTAATGGTGGGAGAGAGAAGAGAGGACCCATTCTGTGACATTCAGCTGGTGCTGGACACCATGACTAACCTGTTGAGCTCATTGGCCTAATCAACTGCTGTTTCCTGACTCCTCTTCTCTTTATAGCCAGTAATGCTCTTCATTCCCCTCCACACCTCTCTGATGTGCTGAAGCCTCATCTCCAAGTTTCCTTTATAGTCCATTTATGCCTGCTTTACACTCCTCTTCAGGTTGTGCTGTACCAGCTTAAGCTTCTCCTTATTACCAGCCCTGAAAGCATCCTTTTTTGGTTGAATACTTGTGAACTCAATTAGTTTGTGTTTTACATTTGTAATTAATTTATACTTTACAGAACTCTGTTTTCACTTTGATATTATAGTCTTTTTCTGTTAATCAGTGCCAAAAAAGCCAAATTAAATACTATTCAATGTGGTATGATAATAAAATATGAAAACCTCCCAGGAGGTGACCACATTTTATAGGCACTGTACCAATGCTGACCCAATGCACTTTCTTTAATCATTCATTTGTACAATACAATTGTTCAGTAACCAGAGAAACAGATTCATATTTATGTACTATCTCACCTGTACAGTTATTTTTAAAATGTTCAATAAACGTAAAAACAAAAGATACACATTTTAATTGAAAAATAGCCATGCAGCCTTACACAAGAGTAGCAGAATTAGGAATTATTTGCATTCATGAATACAATAGAAAAATACAATTAGAGGATCTCCTTTATGTCACATTTAAGGACACAACTGAAAATAAATGTAATTAAAATTTAACAAAATTAATTTATTCATGTATATAATATTGTTCTAAATACATTTTACATGCAAAATATTTAGGGCATTTAATATTTTTAAAGATATAGTTTGATTCAATTTACTTTATTAATCAGTGAGGGGAAATTGTCTTTTTGCATGACCTTTGGAGGTCAGAGGTCAGAGCACAGGGTCAGCCATTTGTTGTATTGTGCCTCTGGAGCAATTTTCAGGTTAAGGGCCTTACTCAGGGGCCCAACGGAGTAGAATCCCTTCTGGCAGTAAAGGGATTAGAACAGGTTACCTTCCAGATACCAGCACAGGTCCTTTGCCTCAAGGCCACCACTACAACAATGACACATTCATTGACTTACATAATATTTATATTTTTATCACTTCTTAGTTTTTTGATCTAAAACTTCATTTGGTGGATAGTCTTTTGTTTACTTTTTCTGTTGTGTCCAGCAGTCTAGCAGTAGTCCGCCATCATACTGGCATAACAACATCCCTGGTACCTTCTTTCCATGTCCTTAATATCCTAATGAACCCAACCTATTCCAAATGTGAACTTTGAAACTCATGTTGCAATCCAATTCCTTAAACTCAACAAATACATTGTTCACAATTTATCATAATTTGGATGTTTATTGCTACCTAAAGGCTTCGAAATTAGTGCTTTGAATGATAACTAAGCCTCTCATTCCAGGCTATTCATCACACCATCAATTTCTGTATCAGAAATCAGTTTTCTAATATCAGGTAGGGCAAAAATACTCACTTTCAATTTAGCATCAGACAAACCCAGAAACATTTAACACAAATACACAAAAAAGGCCCCATCTGATGATTTTGATCATTCCTTTGTATTGAACTCTCAGCCAAGTTTTTGTTTTTTAGGCCATGTTATAGTTGGTACAGTAAACTAAGGATCCGTCTTTCTTAAAATATGCTGCAAACTTTTCTTCTCTGTTTCGATGCCAAGAGAAAGTTGTGTCTGGATGTAATAAGTTTTTAATCTCTAATGGCTTCACATTCTGTTACCAGCAGCTGTAACTCAATATTTTAAATATTTTCAATTCCAGGCATACTGTGACCTCATTATTGAATAAAATAACGGACAAGACCAATTCTCTAGTTTTGTATTTTTGCTGGTGTCCTTGTCACTACTGGTAACATGATGCCTCCAGGATGGCACATCCATATGTGCCATCAAAAGAAGGATTGCTCTATCTCCCACCACAGTCTGTAGAACATGGAGGAGATACCAGAAGATGGGCTGTTACATGAGGAAAGCTGGGGGGCATGCGGGTCAGCCGATGGCATCAGTACCTTTGTCATCAAGAAACTACCTACACACACTGGTCACATGAAGAACCCAGGGCCCACTGCAACAGCGTAAGGTCTGATACTGGTGCTGAGGGTTTCATCCTGGTACCTAACAACAGTCTGGGTACTGATTTCTAGCACATGGAGATCTGTGTGACCCTCCAAGGATATGCCTCCACAGACCATCACTGACCCACCACCAAATCGGTCATGCTGGTAGATGCTGCAGGCTGAATAACGTTCACCACAGCATCTCCAGACTCTTTCACATCTGTCACATGTGCTCATTGTGACCCTGCTCTCACCTGTGAAGAGAACGGGGAGCAAATGGTGGAGCTGCCAATTGTGGTCCCACTAGAGGACATCAAACTCTCATGCTACCCTCATGGGGTCTGTTTCTGACAGTTTTGTCAGATACTAGTCCTGCTGTTGGGTTGAGGCCCTTCTGAGGCCCTGTCCTGCTCTCCTTGTGTAACGGCTCATCTCTTGGTATCACCATGCTTTTGTCACTGCTCTGGGTGACACAGCAAACCCTCTTCTGATGGCTCGTATGGATGTGCCATCTAGTAGTAACAAGGAAACTAGCAAAATACAAAACTAGAGAAGAATCAGGAAGGATTAGGAGAGAGCAATTGTCTGTGACCACCATTCCCTTTTTGGGGCTTGTCTTGCTGTGGCCTCTCCAGTGCACCTATTGTCACTTTCATTTGCACCAAAGCAGGTGAAGTTGATTCACAATTGTTTATGTATATAAAAATCACATGAAATAATCAAAACCATTTTTTCAGTGTACGCTTGTGTTAAATGTATAATGACTGCTACCATGTAGAATTACATGTTTATTTTTAAGATAGTTCTCCAGGCAATGTATCATCCATTAAGTTTGCCCAACTTTTCTCCTTTGCCAGTTGAATTTAAGTATGGTAGACATTAACATTATAATGGTTTATATTTGCCCAAGTGCATCGGGGACAGACTTTATCTAAAGATCATAGACTTTTTAACAACCCCTCATACTGATTACTCTAAGAGTGTTTCTATTTATAGGGGAGATTTGTGATGTTCTTTTCTCTGTAAGCAAAAGTTAATGTACCACTACATTCACCATGGAGGTGATAAAATCATATCACCCTTTATTTAACTCTAGTATTTATACTGTATATAAAAATTTCATATTTAACAATAAGCCATGCAGTTTAGGTGGACTGGTCATGCTAAACTGGCTCTAGTGCAGGGGTCCCCAAATCCGGTCCTGGAGGACCCCAGTGGCTGCAGGTTTTTATTCTAACTCTTTTTAATTAGTGACCTGTTTTTGCTGCTAATTAACTTATTTTTAATTAATTTTATTTGACTTGCTCTTGAAGATTCAAACCCCTTAATTGTTTCTTTTAATTAACAGCCAAAAATTTATGAGATACAAAATGAGAGAAAACAGAACCAGAAAATTGTGGCCATCATACAATATTTGAAAATAAAGAAAGATAACAGTTTCAGAACTGTTGATCTTCTCAGGTCCACAAAACATTTTAACAGTGTCCTTAGAAAAGAGAAAATCAACAATTTCGAAAATGTATGCTATTGCTCAATGAGAGCAGCAACAAGTCATGGAATTAGAGAACGGGATTAATTAACAACAGAACTCGGTGCCTAATTGAGCAGTTGGTTGGAGCGAAATTGGTTGGAGTTTGAGGTCCTGAGTTAGTTGGTCTTCTGTTGGCTCACTCACTTCACATTTCATTTTTGTTAGGCTGCTATTTAAGGAAAGAAATGAAGCAATTCAGAGGAACAATGAAGAAATTCAGGGAAACAAATCTTAAAAACAAGTCAATTAAAATTAATTCAAAAGGAGTTAATTAGCAGCAAAAACAGGCCACTAATTAAGAAAAGGGTTAGAATAAAAAATGCAGTCACTGGTGCCCTCCAGGACCGGAGTTGGGGACCCCTGCTCTCGTGTATGTATGTGTGCATGCATGTGTATGTTCACCCTGTAATGGACAGGGATTGTTCCTGCCCTGTACCCTGTGCTTGATGGCATAGGCTCCAGCTGCCCCGTGACCCTGCTTATGATGAGACAGGTTTGGAAGATGGATGAATGGATGAGTGTTTTGCCAAAGACTTTAACCTATTTAGATATTTTGGTACCTATCTTTGCAAAACACATGGTGTTAAATGGCCTGTACTATTCTCTTTACCTTGATTGGTGTAAACTTTTTTACACCAATGTTTTTTTACAGCCTTGTTATGGGAGTTATCCTAGGATCAAACAATTTCATATTTCTTCAGTCTTGTCACAGTCAACTGAGCTATGCACATGACAAGGCTCCCTGTGGCCTGTTGTAATAAAGGGTGTCCATTGGAACTTTGCAGTGGTTATTTCAGCTTTTCTGTTAAGAAACACTCTCCATATATATGGTCTGGTGTGTTTATATAATATATGATGTAGAATTCATTGTTTATAGCTGGAATACATGTGTGTAAATGAGAGGGAAGTCAGTGGAATGGTGAGGATGCAGGGAGTAGAGTTGGTGAAGGCGGATGAGTTTAAATACTTGGGATAAACAATTCAATGTAATGGGAATTGTGGAAGAGAAGTGAAAAAAAGAGTGCAGGCAGGGTGGAATGGGTGGAGAAGAGTGTCAGGAGTAATTTGTGATAGACGGGTATCAACAAGAGTGAAAGGGAAGGTCTAAAGGACGGTAGTGAGACCAGCTATGTTCTATGAGTTGGAGACGGTGGCACTGACCAGAAAGCAGGAGACAGAGCTGCCGATAGCAGAGTTAAAGATGCTAAGATTTGCATTGAGTGTGACGAGGATGGATAGAATTAGAAATGAGTACATTAGAGGGTCTGCTCAAGTTGGACGGTTGGGAGAAAAAGTCAGAGAGGCGAGATTGCGTTGGTTTGGACATGTGCAGAGGAGAGATGCTGGGTGTATTGGGAAAAGAGTGCTAAGGATAGAGCTGCCAGGCAAGAGGAAAAGTGGAAGGCCTAAGCGAAGGTTTATGGATGTGGTGTGAGAACTTGCAGGTGATACGTGTTACAGAACAAGATGCAGAGGACAGAAAGATATTGAAAAAGACAACCCACTGTGGCACCCCCTAACGGGAGCAGCTGAAAGAAGAAGAAGGAGAATTCATTGTTTATAGCTGGCATTGTGACAGTGTTGTTAGACTATGGGAGACGTGCAGGAAGAATTTCAGTGTACTATGTGTAAATGGCAATAAATGTGAACTTCACCTTGAAATTGAACAGACCTCAATCTTATTATATAGGTGGGCAGAACGTTCATCAGATGTTCTAAAAACAGGTAAAAGAGAATTGAGTTTTTTTATTATATGTATTCTTTTTACCTGCAAATGCTAAGACAAGTAAATGAAGTATTGAAATATAGCTTAAATATATAATATTATGTTTAAACTGAATCCTTACAAAGACAGCAGATGTTAAGAAAGAACAAAATCTGGCAAAAAAAGAAAACTGGTTTTAAAAAAGCATTGCCTTATGCAGTTTAAACTATGATAAAAATGTGACCTTGATTTTAAAGCAAACATGTGGAATAAAGGATGCCAGTTTATTCGTCAAAAAGAGATGGTGTATTATTAATGTGACGCAAATTGCATTATTCAGTATGCTTATTAGACTAGTGTCTACACTTTCAGAAGGCATAATTTGCCCAGCTCAGGAGGTTTATGCAGAGGAAAGGTTATTGATTTGCAGCCTATTTGTCAACAAGTATTGATACTGACCTCATTAAAGCCTAGTCGTGAATACAAAAAAGGAAGAAAAACAACCTGGATGCAGCTTGTGACACTATAGCTAAACTAAGTGATGGGAAATACATGCACAGTATACTTATGTATATGCACACAAATACACACACACATATATTATAATATATACCCATCCATCCATTTTCCATCCCGCTGAATCCGAACACAGGGTCACGGGGGTCTGCTGGAGCCAATCCCAGCCAACACAGGGCACAAGGCAGGAATCCAATCCCGGGCAGGGTGCCAACCCACCGCAGTATAATATATATTGTGTGTGTATATATTCATCAAAAATATCAGTGACTAGAAAAAAATGTATACATGGTATGTGATTGAGGCAATTATGTTTTGCTTCTCCGTTCCCAGAGTAACTGTTTCCAGAAAACACAAGAGAAACAAATTGTGAAAATGCAAAAAGATTAAAAAATCAATAAAAAGCTATGGAACACTTCTTTCTTAATTCCTTGTTGAAGAGAGTATCATAAACGTGACCTTCATCGCCAACAGTGTACACAGCTGCAGAGGTAACCTGCAATAGGCCATGTCATCACCCACGAAAAGCATGAATGTGAAAACTGTTTGGATAAATGTAATAGCCAGTGGAAAGATAAACATGAACCTGCTCATTTTTAAGATACTGAGCTGGTAATCAGAGAACAGCAGCTACTGCCAAATGATGCAGGTCGTGGACTCTCTCAATGTGAAACAGAGACAATTGCAGTGTAACTGGAACACAGAGCCTGTATGATTAACCTGGGTATAAATAGGTGCACCTTACAAATATGAGTTAATACCTCAACAATCACCTAACAATAACTAATTCTTCATGATATGAGCAGTCACATATTTATGAAGTAATCACAAACTTAAACTACTGTATCGCTGCATTTATAAAAAAAAAATTAAAATATAAAAAATGACAGTCTTTTTAGCACTCGTTATTTATGTTTTTCATTGTAAACGTATAACCTACCTTAAAGGTATAATCTACCTCTGTACCACTGAGTCATTGTATTAAGTTTTGGTTCTTTTTAAACATAATTATAACTGGCTTTTTTTAGTTTTATTATCGCTGTAACATTACTAGAAATAAGTATGAATAAATTAATGTGTTTAGTTTCTGTGGTTGTTCAATTAATGAAAAGTTTCTCATAGAATTGTTAATACTCGGCTTTACATCATGCCTCGCACCTGACATTGTTATAATTTGATATTCCACCTCTGCCATTGTTAGGCAGCAACAATAATGGCAACTATTCTAAAATCACATTATCAGACAGCAGCCTCATAGTCAGAGTTCTTAGACAGGTCATCCTCATTTAGAGTTTCCTTGGTTCTCTGTTCTTTGTTCGCACACACATTTTTTTGGAGTTTCACTTGTTTCTTGACTTTTGTGAATTTTACGATTGTTATGTGCCTCCTGTCCATTTTCCCACATTCTTGCCTGTGTCTTTATGTACCCTTTAAGTTGGTTGGGTTTACTGGCCTTATCCTCACCTGAATGCTGTATGTCTCCACATCCACCAGTTATTCATTGTAAAATACTAGAATAATCATGAGCCAGCATTACAAATGAATCCAAAGATTGACATCCTTTATTTACTCCAGGCTGGTGGAGTCCCAACAAAGGGAACAACTGAGTTCTCTATGGTAGGACTGCCTAATCTAACAGAACAGCTTCTTTTATCAGTTAAGTTAATTTACGTAGCATATTTAAGATCATTTTAGTTTACATCAATCAGCACACAGATAAATGGTATATACTAATGATACCCTTATGCAGTGTGATTATTGTCATGTTAATAATCTTATTTCAACTGTGCTTGTATCTTTAATCTTGATCTTACGTTTTTAGAGCTGAAGCCGCGGGAGTTGTGTTTTTCTTTTCTGAGTGCATGCATGCGCAGTAAAGCGTGAGTCTTAATTAACATTCAATTCACAGTGACCAGAAACAATGGGCGGTGATAATCGCAAGCACAAAATTGAGTCAGAATGGAGAGTATTTAATCCTGAGTGGACAAATAAGTATCTGTTCAGCTTCTACAAATATAAAATGTTTTGTTTAGTTTGCCGTGAATCAATCATGGTTCCAAAGGAATACAATGTCCAACATCATTTTGAATCCAAACAAGTCGAGTTGGCGAAGTTGAATGAAAACGAGAAGAAAATTAGGGCTTCAAACTTGCTGAAAGCTTTGTATGGACAACAGCAATTTTTCAAAAAGGCAAAGACAGAAAGTGAAGTGGCTACAAAGGTAAGCTTTTTAATTTCAAAAGAAATTGCTGCTGCTGGAAAACCTTTCACGGAAGGTGACTTCATAAAAAAGTGCATGATGATTGCTGCATGTGAACTATGTCCAGAAAAGAAACATACTTTGAAAATGTGAGCTTGTCCCGGATGACTGTGCTACAAAGACTGAATGATATCTCTATCATCCAATTAAGAAAGAAAGCTGTAAAATTCAAGTACTACTCGTTAGCCATGGATGAAAGCAGTGACATAAATGATACTGTACAACTTTTATTTTTTATCTTTGGTGTTGATGACAACTTTGAAATTACAGAAGAATTGGCAGCTTTGTGTTCCATGAGAGGCCGAACTACCGGTGAAGACATTTCAAATGAAGTGAAGCAATGTATCACTAAGAAATTGAGTAAGACTTTTGAAAATATTGTGGCTATTTGCACCGATGGCACACCATCAATGTGTGGCAAGAGGATTGGTGCGGTAATACTCCCGGAAGAATTTGCTGCGAAAAAATTAAGCAAATATCATTGCATTGTTCATCAACAAGTGTTGTGCAGCAAAGTCTTAAGTTACGACCATGTCATGTCAGTTGTAGTTTCTGTCGTAATTACATCCGGGTAAGAGAGCTTAAACATCGAACATTTTGTGCATTTCTAGAAGAAGCTGGCAGAGGTTCGTTGGCTAAGCTGTGGAAAAGTATTGCAATGTTTCATTGCACTCAAAGAGGAAATTGTCAAGTTTTTGAAAAATGATCCAAAGGATTTTCCCGAATTGAAAAAAGAAGATTGGAACAATGACCTATGTTTTCTGATTGATATCACCACTCTTTTGAACGAACTGAATTCAAAACTGCAGGGAAAGTCACAGCGTATTTTCCAACTTTTGGCATCAGTAAGAGCTTTCAAAATTAAACTTCTGCTGTTTAGAAACCAATTGTCAAAAGGAGACATGAGCCATTTCCCAACATGTAAGACCATTCCTTGTAACAAACATGCCAAGAAATATTCTCATGACGTTGATAAATTAATTCAAGAATTCAACAAAAGATTTGCATTGTCAAGAGAAGAGGAAATCAAATTCAGAGTGATTGAAGACCCTTTTTCTGTGAACCCAGATGAAGTTCCCGTGGACTTACAGCTGGAGATCGTTGAACTTCAATGTTCAGCAATTTATAAAACCAAGCATAGAGAAGGTAATCTTCTTGACTTTTAGAGAAGCTTGGACAAAAGGAAATTTCAAAATTTAAGGGAAACAGCAATACAAGTATTCAGCATGTTTGGCAGCACATACATATGTGAAGAAACATTTTCTGTTATGAACCTTAATAAAAGCAAATCTCGTTTGTGTTTAACTGACGAATACTTAGAAGACATATTAAAAACTTCAACATCAAATATAACTCCAAAATTTGAAAAACTAGTTGGTGACATGAGATGCAACATCTCACATTAGGGGTCCATTGAAAAAGTACAAATGTGGCAGATTGTCACGCTTTTGGTAAGTTAACATTATGAAAATTAGTTGTCTAATACTTTCTTAACATGTTTTTAATTGGAACATATTGAGGTTTGCCACCTTCATTCTTTTTTGTGAATTTAATGTGACCTGTGCCTTGCGCTACATTTTCCGACTTTCAGCCCCGGATAATTTTTGAGTTGTGCAGGGCTGCATTAGATGAAGGTCAGATGAGATCATCGCCAAGAGTGATTGAAAAGAAGCTAATTTTCTTAAGTTGCATTTTAGTGCCAATTTGCAGGAGTTCAGTTTTGTTGCAATTTAATTTTGAATAATTCTGCTCTATCCAGGTTTTAATTTCACTGAGGTAAGTTGTTAGCTGAGAAAGCTCTGATGAAGTTTCACTTTTAACACTGAAATAGAGTTGAGTATCATCTGCATTAAAATGATAACCCAGTCCAAAGCTACAAATGATATGGCATATGGATACAGGTGAGCAGAGGACCGAGGACAAAGCCCTGTGGATTTCCTTTTGTGACTGGCGCTGAGCTGGATCTGCTGTTGCCTAGACTAACAAATTCTTGCCTATTAGTTAGATAGGACTTACACTACTGGAGAGCAGTGCCAGAGATACCCAGAATGTTCTCCATTCTGGATGATAGATAGATAGATAGATAGATAGATAGATAGATAGATAGATAGATAGATAGATAGATAGATAGATAGATAGATAGATAGATTTATTGGCTTTAATTCTGTTTAATGCTTTGTATATCATGTATTTATCTGTTCTTAGTGTTCTATGTTGGTATTATTTGTATTCAATGTTATATATACCCTTGTGTTCTTTCTGTGACTCTGTGAAAAGCTTTGAGCATATTAAAGGTTCTATATAAATAAAATGTATTATTATTATTATTATTATTATTATTACTTCCCAATAATTTCCATCAGCAAATCCAGCATGTTTATATTTATTTAATGTAGTAAATCACTCTTAAGTATTACCCTCACCTAAGTACAATGGAAAAAAATACTAGTAAAGTTGATAATCTGTGATAATCTAATGTACTTCATTTTATATTGTGTATAGTACTTTAAATAGTGTCCAGTGATCCACTGGCATACAGTTCAGGCTTGTGCTCAGTATAGCCTCCTATGACAATTAAATAGATTAAGCAGATTTGAGAATGGTATGTTAATGTAAATAGTACCTTTTAGGATACTGTGGTATATCAGATTTAAAGAGTGAAATGCATCATTTTTGATTCATTATTATGTACCCTGTTTGTTATAAAAATAAGTAGTGTTGGTATATTGTTTTCTTACCTGAAGAAAATGTACCCAAAACACTGATGGGAATTTAGTGATTTCAGATTGTTGCAAACATCCTGTATCTAGCTTGTTGGTTGTACATGCAAGTAAGAATTTTACTGTACTCTATGTATGTTACAATACTGCTGCAACAACTACTACTACTACTACTACTACTACTAGTGCTGCTACTACTACTACTATAACTACTACTGGTATCTAAATTCATAATTATATGTGTACACCCTGAATGTAAAGAACTTAATTAAATTAGATTTTAGATACCTGTTCTATAGCTTTCTGTCCAAAAATACTGTCCAACTGAAAAATACTGTAAAAATCTCTACCAATTTTATAATAGCATACTGTAGGTTGAATAGTGTAATACATATAAGATCAGAGAAAGATAAGCAGTGTAGCAGTACTTTGGCACTTTATTGTCACTGAATCCTGCTGTGTAAAGAAAGTAATGTAGAGAGAAGGTAATCCCTCTATTTTATGGCCTGTTGTGCAGTCTTCCATGGTAGTAATTTAACTGTCTGCAGCTATGTGTTTGCAGTCCTGGCGTCTTTAGGAAAAATGGATAAACATCCCCGAGATCACTCTAACCCTCTCACAAAATGTGTTCATTGTCATTCAGGACATCATGCTCTGGATTCCAAAGTGCACTGCTTATACACATATAAATTAATTATGGAAGCATTTAAAAAAGAAAAAAAATATTGAAATGCAACAAACATGTAGAATATTTAGCACATATTGTATTATTTTAGGTTATATCTGAAAGAATTATCAGTCAGCATTTCTTTAGTTTTTCACCTGTCTACAGTTTAACACTTAATGGCCACTTTTTTAGACAAACATGCACTTTGTAGGCAACTGACTGTTCAAATAGTGAAAGTATTATACACGCAAACAAAGTGGTTTATTTTGAACAGTATTATAAAGGATGGCACGGTGGTGCAGTATCCCGGGTTGTCTGTGTGTAGTCAGTGTGGGATTTTATTCAACAACTCCAGTTTTACTCTTCTGTCCCTAAAGTGGTGTGTCAGGTTATTTGTTGATTGTGAATGTGTGTGGGTAGAACGGTACCCTGTCCAGGTGGCAGTTGAGTCCAGCATAGAATCTGGCATCCCAAAACCCTGAAGGGGAGTATGTGAAAGTAAGAATGTTTTGTACTGTATGTTATGTTAAATTTATAGCAAAAATTCTCTCTGCGATATTCCATCACTTTCAGTTCCAAAAAAACTGCAGTATTATGTGACGGTTTCTAAATCATCAAATACTCACCTTAATTCAGTCCAAAGAATGCACTGAATCATTACAGAGGGACTTGGATAGCATACAAGCTTGGACAGATTTGTGGCAGATGAAATTTAATGTAAGTAAATGTGACATTTTACACGTGGGAAGTACAAATGTTAGATATGAATGCGCAGTGGAGGTCTGATATTTAAAAGCACACCTTATGAGAAGGAATGAGGAGTCCAGCGAACAAAAGCCATTAAGAAGGCTAACTGAATGTTAAGTGATACATCACAATGTGCAGAGTCAAAGGAGTTTTTTTTGTTTTTTTTAATCTTTATAATGCACTGTTAAAGATTCTGATGGAGTACTGTTTGAAGTTTTGGTCTCCAGGATACAAACAAAATATAGCAGCGCTTGAAGTTGTCCAGAGAAGCTGATTCCGAGACTACAGGGTATGAATTATGAGGAAAGACTTAAGAAGTTGATCCTTTTCAGTTTAAGCAAATGGAGACTAAAAGGTGTTTTGGTTGAAGTGTTTAAAATTATAAAATGGAATTGGAACAGTGGATCAAGACTGTTATTTTAAAATGAGTTCATCAAGAACACAGAGACACAGTTGGATACTTATTAAGGGTAGATTTCTCTCAAATTGGTCAGCATGTGTGTGCTGAATGGCCTGTTCTTATCAAACGTTTTTCTAATGTTCTAATTCTGTAAGAGACTTAACTATCACAAAAGGAAATTAGTGATATCTAGACTGCAGTCAAACATGCTACTAATAATAAAATAATTGATCTGTTTCTACTGTGTCTGCTGGAAAAGAATTGTGTGGTATCTGATTTAATAAGCAATGAGATATGAGGCTATGACCTGCAGTAGTTTCACTAGTAGTGCTGATCAGCAAAATTTGCCAAAGCATATTTCGCAGCAAATATGCTGTGTTTGCTGGTGATCTTGTTTGCTGAATATTTTCTTGGAAATTCACTGCATTGGGCAAACATTTTTTTCCCCAAGTGTCCTTTGATGTTTTGCAAGGCCAGTGTGACATCACAGAGCTGTAACAGCCATGCGTGGAACTTTCCAGAATGCTTACTGCAAGATCATTCCAGACATGGTCGTTACTAGGTTCACAGTGCTGTACAATAGTTTCCCCTATCCCTAACTACACTCATTTCACCAAGAAAAAACTATACTTTTCCATTTGTAAATTTCTTCAACCCAACAGATTTCCATCCCACCAACATTGGAAAAAATAAATTAAAAAACTGCAGTATTTTCATTTGAGGGGCACATTAGCTGAACATAATTTGAATATTATGAGTACTGCCACCAGATATATAACACTGATCTCTATGCGCTACCAGGATAATTGTCCATGCAAATTAGCTATTTGCCCAGGTACAATCCTAAAACAAACCTTCAAAGAGCCATCCCTTTCCACCTCCCCTCCTCATCAGAACGCACAGTACACACTATGAAATTAAAAACACCGAACATTAATTATTAGGGAATACTATTCTTTTTCTTTCCTTTTGTTGAAAGTATCTGCACAGGCAAATCGTAACATGAAAGAGATGTTTTAGCTGAACCTGGAGCCACGTCAAACAAAGGATTGAGCCAGTCTCATGCCAAAGTTTACCCCAAAAGTGGAAGTCTGTGAGCGCAAAGATCTACAATTTACTTACTTATTGCTAGTATGCAGCTGTTAGTTGTATTTTGTTAGTGGTATCCCTTGCGTCTGCATCTTTTGTTGTTTGAGGCACAGTGGCACAGTGGTCAGATCACATATTTGGCCACTACAATCGGTCCAGCCTAGTTGGCAAACATTTTCCTAGCCCTAGGACAATAAAAAGACCATTGCACCATTATAATCCACTCAAAACTAGCTCAGTTCCTCCCACCCCATTGAGATTTACCAAAGTCTGTTGAAGTTCGTTTACATTTCTGTGATTTCGCCAAACTCACTGCAAAGTGGACTCTGTGGGGTTCGTTTATCACTGCTCACCAGTACAATTTACTGGTGCTCTCAATCAACTAATATTTTTTTGTTTAACAGCAGATGCACTTAGTAAAGGCAGTGGTTTGTCACAGTATCTGATAGGCTACTCTGTTAAAAAAAAAGAATTTTATTTACATTTCTTTTGATCAAGAATGATCAATGTGATATGAAGAATTTTTTTCTGTGAAATCCAGAACATTACAGTTTACATTTCTGTTGGAACTTCTTAAGCTCCTTCATCCACACACCTCTGGGTGTTTTTCTCGGTCAACAAGATAATTTGTTAAAAAATAACGTGTTAGATGACTCTGGGCAGCCTTTTTTTGTGCAATATTTGGACTGGTATTCTTTATCAAGAGGGTAAAGCTCTTATAGAAGTAAAGATAATGATTACGTTTGTAAACAAAAAAAAATTTTTAAATGGGGAAGAACTGCCAAAGCAGAGCTTAAAGTCTAAGCATTGCCACTGCGCACAAACTTTCTTTTACGCTGCTATTATATAGTGATTTTCAAATGCAAACATGGCTCTAGTAGCTTTAGTGAAGGAATTAATTTATTATGGAATACCAGGTCTGCTTGATCCTCTCCCACACAGTCCTAAGCCTATTAATAAGTGCACATCCTGGGCAGAACTTTCTAAAAGTATACTTTTTGCTGACCTTTCATTTTACATTTATTCCCCTGTGTCTGAAGCAATTTGCTAAAACTGATTTGACACTGACTGCAGTAGAGATTGCACACAATGTGAGAGAGCTTTTGTGGGCCATTTTGTATTAGACACATGAGGCAGAGGCCATCAAGACAAGTGAAAATCCTATGAAACAAGCAGCCTCAAAGCCCTCCAAAGATTTCTTTCTTTACAAAGCTCAGGCAAAATAGAACGGCATTGACAAAAGCAAATTCTCAACAGGGCCTGCTCATGAATAAAATAAAGTGCAGAAAGTGAATGGCAAAGGCAATTATTTGTTAGTCAGATGGCAAATTGTACTTAATTCACCTTGCATTCTCATCTCCGTTGGAGCTAAAATCCAATGTGTGCTCTAAAGGTGGAAATAAAATTCATTATTAGTGACTTCACTAAGGCAAACTAAAATTGTGGAACTTTAGTGATACATCTGCAATAAACAATTCCTCCCTAGCTCATGTAAGCCTCTGTCCGTCATTTCTTTTTCTCGAATTATGACTTGATTATTAAAAAAAAATAAAGCTTGTTTCTGTATACAGGTAATGGCTCAGTGTTTCAGCATTCACACAACATCACTCAGCATTAAACTCTCCACCTGATAAGAATGAAGCTGTGTATTGTTAAGGAGCCCAGGGAGAGGCTTCTTGGCTAACTGACCCTTATCTCCAGGTGTTTAACATTTAATGGTGACTCCCGATGCAGAATAGATTTTGTTTCTTCAAAAACAACATCAAACCTTGGATTTTTAATAGTTGTCTCCTTGGTTGTCATATGTTGTAATTTACTATTTTTATATACCTCTGTAATTATTATACTGAATAAATCATGACTGAAAGATGGATGCTTTGTAATGTCAACTATTTCTTTAGTACTCTGACACAAAGCAGTAAAGTGAAAGGAGCTGAATAATGCCCAGTATATTATTTTTTGTTATTTACAATGAAGAATTGTAATTTCTTTGAGTTTGAGGAAAGAAAATCCATTGGTATAACTAATCAATGAAACAGGGAGCTCACCTCCCAACCATATCCTCTTTCATGCATCGTGTCAGAGGATCTCCTTATGTGTTCTGTTGAGGTATGTAATAATCCGCTGAGACAAGAGGGGATGCTGACACTAACATTGTTTGCTGCTTGTCTCCCCTTAGCACTGAAAAACTACCCAGTGAGGGCACCTGACTCCACTCCTTCCAGTTCCCCAAGATTCCAGGGATGAGGTGTCATTTGCTATATGGAAGAACCTGGTAGACAGAGCTCCTGTTTAAAGTAACCAACATTTCTGTTAACCTTTGGCCCAAAACCCTGGGCATTTCATGCAGAGATGGGCATTACTTTTGTTTATTTTTCTTTAATATTAAAAGGGACAACTCGGTTGGTGCCCCAGATTTTGATCTGGCAGTCTGTCATTCCTGCCACACCGGCCCATACACACACCAAACTGTGCCTTGAACTCTTGCCTACAACAGGCTTAGTTAACCATTTATTAGTTGAAAATTTGAAACTATTCAAAATTTAAGGCTTTTTAAAATTCATTTCTAATATGTCCACACAAATGATAAAATGTTGTATTTTTAATAGTGGAGTTTAATCTTTGAAAATGCTAAAACAGATTATCCATCCATCCATCCATCCATTGTCCAACCCGCTATATCCTAAGTACAGGTAAATTTAGAAGATATGAAAATCTTTCAGGTAAGTTTGACCATTGATCACTGTAACCAGAACTGAGAAACACTAGCGATCTGTTACCCTGATTACTTTTAGAATATTTACATTATGTTTAGCATGGATACATACATCTCAGCACTATACAGGTACACTATTTTATTTCTGTACATAAAAGAGACTTGCTAACTAAAGAAAAGCAAATAAATCTTTCCAGATATCTGTATCAATCTGAAGACTATAATAAAAGGAATCTAAAAGCAGGATGGACGTAACAGATGTATTTTTGGCAGGCATACAGAAAACACCTATGGATATGCTAAATTGAAGCTTCATCCATACATAGTACTGGTCAATAGAATGTGTGAACAGGTACTTTTAAAATATAGAAAAGCAATAAGGTGATAAAAGACTGTCACTGCCTCATTGAGCCTAAGCCTGCTAGAATGGACACCCCAACTGGCTTGTGTATAAGAAAAATGCCTCTGACTCCTCCGAAAATGGGCTTACAATCATAAAAAACCCCACTGTACAAATGTGAGAGAACTTCATTGTTCAAATAGCTTCCTTTAGCTGGTAAAACATTATACAAGATTAGATTAGATTAGATTAGATTAGATTAGATTAGACTAGATAATCTGTATTAATCCAACGGCTAAATTCAGATACATACAGCAGCAGAAACATAAAAAAACAAGAAAACAAATTCACAGGACAGATAATACAGCAAATCAATTAATCAACCAATCGATAAATAAATAAATGACAATAAATTTAATGAGTGCATCAAGTAGAAGCATTAAATTGCCTAATAGGTGTGGGCAGACAAAACCCAGAGAGGCGCTTCTTAGCTCATGGCGGTGGAATGAGTCTGTTGCTAAAAATGCCCCAAGAGAGTGCCTCCTGGAGGAAATGGAGGGTATTTTTCATGACAGCATCCAATTTTGCCATCATCCTCTTTTTCACAACAGCTTCCAATATGTTCAGGATTCACCCTGTGATGGAGGAGGATTTCCTGATAAGTTTGTTGATGCATTGTGCTTCTTTTCAGGTCAGGTTGCTTCCATATGAGACTACAGCGTACAACACCATGCTGTCTACTATGGACTACTATGGACTGGTAGGACATTTCCAGCATGTTTGATTCACACATTAATAGACCTGAGTCTCCTTAGCAAGTTCAGTCTGCTCTTTCCCTTCTTGTACAGCACCACTGTGTTGTCAGACCATTCCAGTTTGTTGTTTATGTGAACCTCCAAGTACTTGTAGTTCTGCACCACTTCCACATCCTCCACCTGAATGGTGACTGATCTCAGCAGATTCTTATCACACTGGAAGTTCACCTCCAGCTGATGCTGAGTTGCAGGTTGTTGCCCCTGCATCGCAAGGCAAATTCCTCCACAACGTTCCTGTACTCTGACTGATCTCCATTTTTAATGCAAATAACTAGCCATGGTACCTGGTCAAAGATAAATGGAATATTTTCAAAATATTTACTATCTCTTGCCCTAAGTGTATCTCCAGTGCCTTCCCTCTGTTTTTGCATTTTGTGAACATCTCTTCAGAGGCTCTCCCTCTCTGTAGCGCATTCCTATAAAGACTATCATTATTTTTGAGGCATCTTTCTCTTGTCGTGTCTGGTTTTATACTTGCCATCTTATCACCAAGATGAAACTGTCTCAGCATGCCTCATACGGCTTTACTCCTCCTCATACGTCTCACACTCGCACTTCCTCTTTCACTGCGTCATCAAAGCCAAACCGACCAGTCAAATTGCCTAGAGTGACCGAACACACAGTCCGTAGTGTTTTATTATATATTTGATACAGTGGATTCAAAAAGTATTCAGACACCTTCACTTTTTTCACATTTGCTGTGTTGCAGGTTTGTGCTAAAATCATTTAAACTGATCTTATCCCTCATCAAAGAACACTCAGTACTCCAGAATAACAAAGTTTAGAAAATGTATTAAAAATAAAAAAAGGAGTATTCAGACCATTTACTCAGTACTTAGTTGAAGTACGTTTGGCAGTGGATCCAACCTGGAGTCTTCTTGGGTATGACATGACAAGCTTTGCACACCTGGATTTGATTATTTTCTGATATTCTTCTTTGCAGAACCTTTCAAACCCTGTTTGGTTGGATAGAGCCTATTGGTGGTTAGCTATTTTCAGGTCTCTCCAGAGATGTTTGATTGTGTTCAAGTTCAAACTGTGGTTGGGCAATTCAAGGACATTCCAAAAGTTGTCCCTAAGATACTCCTATGTTGTCTTTGCTTTGTGCTTACAGTCATTGATGGCCATTGAACCTTCGGCTAGCCCAGTCTGAGGTCCTGAAACTCTGGGTCAGGTTTTCATTTAGGATATCTCTCTTTCTTTGCTCTGTTCAGCTTTCCCTCAAACCCGCCTATTCTCTCAGTGCCTGCCAATGACAAACAACCCCACAGAATAATGTTGCCACCACCAGGCCTCACCATTGAAATGGTATTGCATAGGTTTGAGTGGTGCCTGGCTTCCTCCAGACAAGAGACTAATCTCGATTTCTGCAGACCAGGGAATTTTGTTTCTCATAGTCTAAAGCTTCTGTATGGCCACTCTGTTATAAAGCTCAGATGAGTGGAATGTTGTAATGAAGGTGGTCTTTCTGGTAGTTTCTCCCATTTCCTTACAGGTTCTCTGGAGCTCAGCTAAAGTAAGCATTGGGCTCTTGGTCATTATCCCACAATTGCTCAGGTTGTTTGAGTAGCCATCTCTAGAAAGAGTTGTGGTTACTCCAAAAGTATTCAATTTAAGAATTATGAAGGCATCTGTGCTCTTAGAAACCTTCAATGATGCATATTTTTGTAGCCTTCACCAGATCTGAACATCAAATTGAACCCGTCTCTAAGCTGTATAGGCAGTTCCTGGTGCCTAATGGCTTGGTCTTTGCTCTGATATACATTGTCAACAAATTTTTTGATAATACGTTTTATCTGTGGAAAATGACTATTGAATGGTGCAAGAAGAGAAATGACCCTAATTGAAATGCTTATGAACCACCTGCTTGCTATATTTTCAGTTATGCTGGATATAACACTTTTGGCATAAATATCACCAAGATGAAACTTTAGCAACAGGAAGGAGTCAAATACCTGTTTATTAAACTCTACAGTCAAAATACTTGAATCACACAACCATCAAAGTAAAGCCAGAAAAGAAAAAGTGAATCAAACATGGCTTTGGAGATACACTGACTATCCAGATTTCTATCTTTTGTTATCTATAGGCAGTGTTCAGCCCATTAAACATAACCCTAATAATGTAGTTAGGCCTATAATTGGGTTCAAACAACATACTAGTGAATAGTAAAATACAAAGAACTAGTGACACCCCAAAGGCTAACACACACTTAGTATCCAATGACATGAGTTACTAGCGAGCCAATTTCTTTTATTTCTGTCGAAGGTTGGTGCACAACACTAAGAATAACCAAGCTTACTTAAAAGATCATGTTATGTCTAACCTGGATTAACATAATGTTAACAAAACACTTTGTACGGTTGACTGAGGATTACATACCTCCATGCCTTTTTTTCTGCTTGAGTCTTCCTCCATTGAAACATTCAGGAGCACTTTGCCACTACAGGTACAGTTTCCATTTTTCTTGTTCAGTGTGTTTGGAGCATGTCCATACTTTGCAATTTTATTTTAACTTTAGTTATGTGATTACTTTTAGCTCTATCTTGTTGTTGGCAACAGTGCTCTGTTGTTACCAAGTGGCAGTTGTCAATTAAATTAATGTTGATGTCTGCAAGCTGACGCTATTTAAAATCTTTAGCATCCAAGCTTTGGGGTTGCAATTGAATACTTTTGTGTGTTAGCTAATGTTTAAATATATTAAGGACTTTGTGAGTTTACTTGCCATTGATTTTTGGTTTTCATATTGGGCTTTCGGAGTTTTTATAGTTGACCCCTCCCTGCTAATTCCTGACTCAGTCTTGTATCTTGTTAGTCTTGTGGAATAACACTTTTTCATCTTGGCAATGCAGTTCTGCCAGGGCCCTTCGTCTGCCCTTATTCAAGACTGAACATTTGGGTTTTCTATCAGACATTCTGCTCATGTGGCATAAGTAAGTTTAAATTGGAATTTGAAAAATGTTCCTGAGACCTCTAACATTAGGACAGTTTTACAAACTCTAAATCACCTGTCATGAGTGTGTTTGCCCACATATGGATTATAAATATTATTGTCTTTCATGTGTGTAAATTTAGCATTGTATTCATAATTTGTTAAGCCCATCGTGTAAGATATCTTATTGGTGCAGCCATATTGTTTATGGGAAGGCTGCCTATTGGTGGACAGCAGTGGCGGAGTCAGTAAATGGGTGGTGTTCAGCCTGGGGCCCACAAACTTAAAAAAAAAGACAAAAAGTCTATTTAACAATATTGTGCTACATTTTATTGCAATAATAGCAATAATATAGTATATATGTTATAGAATGTAATTTTAAACGTTTAAAAGTACGCATGTTGATTGTCTAAACACATCATGCCACCTGGGGAAGTGCAATGGTTGTATTACGACCTTGAACAAAGTGGGAATTAGATGAAGTTAATGACAGTGCTCCCCTACACCTACTCAGGGTGGTATTGCCTACCTTACTAGAGACTTGAAGATGTCCCCAAAGCATGTGTGCTTGACACTCCACTTTCAAAGCAAGGCTTTACATAATAGCAGATAATGACACTGAGTATGGAAGTTGGATTAAAGGCGCTAACATATTCTCATTATGCTACATACATTTTATTTTTAGCTCAGCACTTTATATACTGAAGTGGTGGAGAAATGTGAGCAGGGCAGGTCATCTGAGATTCAGTACCCCTAAAACAACCAGATAAAACTATACACATATGGAAAAAATACAGTACTATAAAACAATGACATAATTGGCACTATTGTTTAGCAAGCAGAACTCGAAAGCATTCAACATTTTTAAATTATTCTTAAAAGATAAAGCAAAAAAACAAACAAAAACAAAATTCTACTCAGACTACAACATATAAATGAAATGTAAGCAAGCCAAGATTTTAAGTGCTCTTTACCTATTACAATCAAATATTACTCTAATGACCAGTAGAACTTTTTAACTAATTAATTGAATCCATTTGCAATTTTTTTAATGAAGACCTCTGGAAGAAGTTTAAAAGCACTACTTTTAGGAGATAATACTAGTAAATTATGGTGTTCAGACAGCTACTGTTCCCTATCCTGGCACTAATTGTAGTATGTCTCAAACACAAGTCAATGTCACTGCTCTGTAATGAGTGAGCAACTGATCATTGCGGTACACTGCACTTGACTGGCTACTTTAAAGAAGCAGTTACAAATAATCTAGGAAAATTTAATTGTGATTTTCTCAGTAAAAGGAGGTCTTGTATGCCAATGTATGTGTTTGTAATTGGAATCATTTTTATGTGCTAATTTAATTACAGCTTATCATATACCCAAGTGGACATGAAACATAAAAATAATGCAAGACTGATGAGTTCTATCTACATTACTGATTTAATGTCATTCCCTGGTTTTCATCTATCATTCAGTCCTGAAATGCATCCAATTAACAGGTCATAATTAGCTACAAAGTATCTCAGTGGCATTAGGCAGAAACCATGCCAAGATATACTGTACATTCAGTCCAATGCAGAGGACATCCATCCATCCATCCATTATCCAACCCGCTGAATCCGAACACAGGGTCACGGGGGTCTGCTGGAACCAATCCCAGCCAACACAGGGCACAAGGCAGGAACCAATCCCGGGCAGGGTGCCAACCCACCACAGATGCAGAGGACAGTATCTACAAATCCACAATCACTCAGTTCCAGGCCAATTTATCATCGTAAGCCAACCTAACATGGAATGCTCCGAAGAATGGCCAGTATTAATGGACAGAAAAGCGATTCATAATAAGGAAGAACATGGTCATTCCACACAGACAGTGACTGCAGAAGATGTCAAAGCCAGGTAGACACTGTGACACTCCTTCACTAAACTGAGCAACATAAATTCATGCTGTAGTAAATGACTGTACTAAGCATCAAATTAAACTGAGCCAGTTTTGCTATAGTCACACAGTTAATGACGTTAAACTCATTCTCTGTCTCCTCACTATCACCTTCCATGTTACTCTTTTTCTTTAATAAAATCCTATATGTTGTAGAATTTTAATTTGCTCTTCAATGAAACCAGGTTTGTGCAAGAGGAGTCAAAAGTTGTTTTGTGCATAAAAAGAGAATTAGTTTAAACATATGATTTGGGATTTTTTTTTGAAAGTTTAGTATTTAAAAGAACAAAAAGGTATGAGCCCATGTATTCTCATTTCATTTCCTCTTTCCTTTTTCTTAGACTTTTGCAGGTCTTTCTTTAGTATGTCCCTGTGGTCTAAAACAGTATTGAATTAAAATATTGTGAACAAATACATTTAAACTTTTATACATGAGAATAGTAATGTCCTTTAGATTTTTTCAGCTTCCTCTTTGATTTATATTTTGTTTGTGAATTTCAAATTTGTTCCCCATTCCCCAGCCTGTGCTTCTTGTGTACAACAACGATGAGAATATTAGTGAGCAAGGAATCAAATAACTGATACTGATTTGCATGAAGTCCTCTTTTGCCAGATCCCTACTCATTCTGAACTGTATGTTCTCTTACTGCTACATAACAACACAAACAATGCTAGCTTAGGACAGTGGAGGTCACTTCAACTTTCCTTGGCACATCTCTGCACTCCAGCCTAGCAGAGATATAGCAAACACAATGCATGCAGGTTTGCCACAAGATGTCATCTCATGTGTTGGAATCTTCTCGAGCACTAGTGAAGCTATCATTGCTTTCTGCATATCATTGGTTAGTGATACACTCCCTCTTCCCACATGGGAGTCTGTTGAACCAACACCGTCGATAGTTATGACCAAGATGTGCTGACAAATGAGGACAAAACTCATTGAAGCCAGGGGATGGTGGAAAGTACATTTATTAATAACATTCAGAAGTAAAACCAAAAGTGTCCACTGTGCAAATAAAGGTTAAAAATGGAGTCTCTCTCTTCACATGATCTCAGCCCACCTCCTTCTGTCTCCCCGGCTCAACCATCACTGATGTTGCCGGTGGAGATTCTGCAGCCACTAATTCTTTTCTGCCGACACCCATCTTGGCTGACTCCATACTGCACAGCCAGACCACCCGAGGTCGGCTCACACTCCCGTCTTCCTTCACGCTCACTCGGTCGCCCTTCGGATCCATTGGGAGGTCTTCCATCCTGCTCGCCCCACTCTACAAAATTATTCAATGGGGGAAAACCAGCCCCTAGAGCTCCTCAGCCTGCGCTCCCTCAAGGAGCCCTAGCTCGTGCTGCCTTCTCCATGAAGGTGTCCGGATCGTCTCCCTTTGACTGCCTTTCACGTCTTTTAACCTCCATCTTCTGATCTATTCTTTCATATCTTTCTCCCCTTGTGCCGGCCCATACATATACGTCTCCGTGGGCGCAACGTCTTAATTACACGCCTCAGGAAGCCAATGAAGCAATTGAGAAAGATCGCACTTGTATGTGCTGGTGGGACAATTACCTCATTAACTCCCTGCAGTCGTGCAACTGCACCCACGCAGACTGACACAGCTTTCTGGTTTTAAAAACTGGTTGTTAATCAGTTCAGTTAAAGACCTAAAAGGTAAAACTGACCAGGGGCTACATGGAGTGAACATTGAGTGATTTCATAATGGAGGCAGAATCATTATGATCTAGGGGATGGCACTATGTAGTCATTAAATGTATATACAACAGGAAAAATGGGCAATCGCACAGCTTGAATACTTGTGAAGCACATCTAACAGTCACCTGAAGTCCTCAGTACATGAGAATCTACAGCTCATCCCTCCTTTTAGCATTGATTAGACTCATACCTTCCAATAATTGAGCCTCATAACTTTCTACTTGCATATGAAGTCACACACATGTCCACCGACAATAACTCTGAAAGGCTTGTTTTTTTCAAAAACAAATTATTTGTATTCCTTAATTTTCAATAACAAACATTATTGTAATAATAATATTAATAGAAAATTTAGTAAAGTATTGGTTATTAATGTATTATATGCCGTGTAGCATGCAGCCAGGGCTCTTGCCCAACCAGGACGCCTCCTAGCTGCAAGGACCAGGGGAGCGACGGTGTTCAGAATGTTACCTGCCCTGGAATGCTAGGTGGCAGCCCCCCTGGGCTGCAGCGGTTCTTCGGACTCCTACAGGGCTCCATGGGAGTTGGAGTTGGATACAGCCCTATTGGGATTCGTGTACGCTAGTAGGAGGTAATGCAGCAGGATCTGCTGAGCCCTTATGGGCAGATCTTCCAGCGCAGCCATAAGTGCTGCCGGAAATGCATCAACGAGCACCTGGAGTATTTCTGGGTGCCTTATAAAAGGGGCCAGCAGATACTACTCCAGGAGCCAGAGTCGGGAGGAGGAACACGAAGCATGCTGAGAGGAGAGGAGAGGAGCGGAGGAGAAGAGAAAAGGAAGAAGAAAGAGAAAAGGAGAAAAACTGTGTTGTGCTGTGTGCCGGGGACTGTGTTGTGCTTGTGGGGAACGGGGAAGGCGTTTCCCACAAGAGAAAAAAGGAAAATAAAATTTGCGTGTGCTTGCACTTGTGCCTCCTGCATCTGTCTGTGTCGGGGTTGTCTTTCACAGCTGTTATAATAAAATGTTGTTTGTGTTAGAGTCTTTTGTTGAAACTTCAGGTGATAACCTTTGTAAAAATCATTACTACTACTACTACTCAGAATAATAATAATAATAATAATAATAATAATAATAATAATAATAATAATAGGCACAACAAAAATAATGTATCATATTTAAAACATACAGTTCCTATAAAGAGTATTCCCCATGGACGTTTTCACATTATATTGTTACACAATATAAAGCCTAAGTGGATGTCATTTGTCTTCTTAAACACTGAAGAATAGGTAGAGAAATACTCTTTAATGTCAAAGTGAAAACAAATCTCTGCAAAGTGGTCTAAATTTATTACAAATATAAAACATAAAATAATTGATCAAATAAGTATTCAACCCCCTTTAATATGACCCTACCTAAATCATCACTGGTGCAACAAACTTTTTTTAAAAGTTCAATAATAATTTAAATGAGATCACTTTTCTGTATTGAAGGGTTTCCACTGATTTTAGTATAAATGCACTTCAGTGTCTGATAGTTCCAAATTGTGGTAAGTTAGTATGGTGGCCTAACCTACACAATGAAAACAAAAGAACACTTTCAGTAATTCCATGAAAAGTCAGGGGTTGGAAACGAAAAAGTACCCAAGGCTCTGAATGGAAAGAGTGTGGCACAACTTTAAAATTGCCTAGAGCAGGCAGACCGCAAAAACTTTGTGATAGTACAAGAACAAGACTAGTGAGAGGAGGACACAAGAGACCTCTAATAACTCTAAAGGATTTAAAGTAAACCGTGACACAGATCAGAGAGAATGTGCAGACAACTGTTTTCCGGGTGTTTCACCAGTCACAGCTTTATGAGAAAGTGGCAAAGAGAAAGATGTATGTGGCAACTCAGCTATAGTGTGCCAGAAGACACATGACAGACTTGAAAGACAGCTGAAAGAATGTTGTATGGTCGGATGAGACCGAAATTGAGCATTTTGGACATCAGAATTAATGCTGTTTTTGGCTAAACACTGAACATTATCAAAAACACACCCTTCCCACCATGAAGCATGGTGCTGCAGAATTATGTCACTTCACTGGAAGGCTTGTGAGGGTAAAATGAATGCAGCAATATACAAAGAAATCATGGGGAAAAACCTGCAAGTACCTTGGAAAAAGATTTGTTTTCCAGTAAGACAACAACCCCAAACATGCAAGCAAAGCTACACTGGAATGGCTTATAAACAATGTTTTTTAAGATATAACACTAATTGAACATAAACAACAATAGTGTTTAAAATGTAAAAAGAAAACTTATAAAAACTTAGGGGAGAATGCAGCCCTGATGTCAAAACTTTTTGAGGTGAAATTTAGGTTGTAAGAAAAAAGACAGCAAAAGCATCCATTGGCTGTCTGACTCTGCAGAATCTGCACTAGAGCACACCATTGTGTCACAAGTGACCCACTGATCACATCTGCTGAGAGTTCCAAAGGTAAAAATGCAAAGCAGATAAAAACAGATTTCCAGTGAAAGGCTAAGGTAATCTTTGTGGATATTATACCTAGACAAAACAGCCTCTGGTAGATAGAAGAGAGGGAAAGAAACGAGAGGTCCAGTAAAAGAAAAACTTGAAGAAGAAAAAGGATGTTAATTTGAAAGACAAGTGAGAAAAATTTAGTGATAGACATCCAAAAAGCCAAGTCTGTGGGGCATTCCCAAAACATATGTAAAAAAATACCTAGAATGCTAGTGTGCCAGAAAGGACAACAGAGATCAGTGGGCAGACCCATGATGAATTCTTCTGGGGAGTAATATAAGTGTGGTGAACAATCATATATTTAACGTTTTGAACATTTCTTAGACAAATACAAAATACTACTTGAAATAAATTTCCATGAAAGTGGTGGTGTTATAGTAAGGCCCTGCTGCCAAACAGAGAGAATTAGTAAAGGTTAATAGGAAACCTTGTACAGATGGACATATAGATATGCCACTGGTCTCAAAGTGGAAATGTTCTTAATGAACCCATTTTAAAGCATTATTCTCAATCCACTGTACTTATTCCCATCAAAATTTTAAACAGTTCATTCATGTCTCCTGTTATTCTCCTTTTGCTTAAATTGAAAAGGCTCAGCTCTTTTAATCTATCCACATCACTCATTCCCTGTGGCTCTTAAATCAGCCTAGTCATTTTCCTATGGACTCTTTCCAGTGCTGCTATGTTCTGTTTGTAAGCTGGAAACTAAAACATGGATGTTTTTGGTCTACATATCTAACTTCCACCCAAAATGTATTTAGGGGCAGGAGCGTGGAGGGGTTTAGTAGCATAGCACTTATAAAATTAAAGTGAAGAATTAGTCATTTTAACAATGGCCAGCCAGGAAGGGAAAAAAAGAAGAGATGACCACATAGTGAATGAATCTTTAACACCATTAAAAATCCTACGGTAATTAGAAATTACAATTTTTTGCAGTGTTGAGAAAATGTCAGTGCCCAAATATATAGGAGAGTTGCTTTAGGGAAGGAACAGTGACAACAAGAAGTGTTTAATGGGGGAAGTGCTGATTTTGTCCAATTAAATCTATATCCCAACAAATTTTCAAGATTTTAATACTGTAAGCACATGGGAAGGATCAGAAGTATTGTTACCTAAATATAATGTGATCTCATTTGAATATAATGACATTTTATGAGGGGTACTGTAAGAAGTAATTGGGGTAATTAATTTGCAGGAACAATGACCAATAACTAGAGGCTCCAGAGACAGATTAAAAATTAGAGTAGAAAGAGGGCATCCCTGACTGGTACCTTTGAAAATCTTAAAGGGCAATATATGCTTGAAAATAATTAATGATTCTTATTTGAAAAGAGTAAAAGTGGAGAAAAAGAATCATATGTTGCTTTAAAAGGGTAAAACTAGACATATTACTTATAGAGATTTTTTCTGGGTGTTCACTCCCACATTTATAATGTTTGGATGCTTATTTCAACAACTATGGAAATTATTTGTTAAGTGATTTGTTTGTAGAAATGTTACCTAATTTTGCAACTTACTCTGCAGTAACATATGTGTACAACATAACTAATTCTCCTGGTTTAGAAACTCTGAAAGAATTTGAGGGGTAAAACATGAATATTGAGTGAAGCATGATGAAGTTATAGCCAACAAATCAAAGTAGCTTCATCTCACTTTAGCTGGAAGAATTAACACTGTCAAGATGAATATCCTTCCTAAGCTTCTTTTTTATTTCAAAGCATTCCAATATGCATCAATAAATTATTTTTTAAGAAGTTAGATTCAATCATAATCTCATTTATTTACAATTCAGAACATCCATGTATCCAAAGGGCGATCCTACAAAGACCTAAGGCAGAAGGTGGCATGGCTCTACCTAACTTTCAATTTTATTACTGGGTGACAAATATACAAGCTATAAAAGCCTGGACATTGACAAAAATAGATGAACATAGACAGACTTGGTCCACAAAAAATAAAATCCTGCAGTATTTCTTTATATTTCTTGCTTTGTATCCCAGTAAATACAAGTTATCGTCAATATACTAACAACCCAATTGTGCTTCATTCACTCACAATATGGGACCAATGTAGGAAGTATTTTAAGACAGAGGAGCTTTTATCTGTGGCACCTCTGCATGATAATCACCTTTTTCCACCCTCTCAAATGTATGCAGTTTTTAATGTTTGGAAAACATTTGGGATTAAATCACTTAGAGAGCTGTACATAGACAATGTCTTTGTATCCTACAAAAAATTACACTCCAAATTTAACTTTCCAGCAACACATTTCTTTCACTATTTCCAAATTAGAAACTTTGCTAAACAAAACCTGCCCAATTTTCCTCACCTCCTACCTTACTTTTATCCATTATGTTGATCTGTCTTGAGGACTCAGACAGCATTTCCGTAATATATAAAAACTTTTTAAAGTCCCTCTCTTTCAAAGATCCCAGAGTACAGTGGGAAAAGGATCTCTTACTCAACATTTCAGAAAAGGAATGGAAGGTAGCAATGCACAGAATTCACTCGAGCTCCATATGTGCAAAGCATAGAATTATTCAACTTAAAATCATCTATCGAGCGCATCTATCTCATTTAAAATTGTCCAAAATGTGTTCAGGGCAAGATCCAACTTGCAAATGTTGCAATCAAGTTCTAGCCTCACTGGGCCACATATTTTGTGCCTGCAACAAATTAGCATCATTCTGGACCAAAATCTTTAAATGCCTTTCAGACAGCCTTAGAGTTACAATCCCTCCTAAGCCATTAACAGCTGTGTTTGCTGTACCTCCAGATGGGCTTAAAGTGCAGAAGGACAAAGAAACTGTAATTGCCTTTACTACACTATTGGCACATAGACTAATCTTGCTCAACTGAAACAATCCTAGTCCACTTCTTTTAAGTCAGTGGGTAACTGATGTTATATATTATTTGAAATTGGAAAAAATCTAATTCTCACTTAGAAGACACAAAACGTTTTTAAAACCTGGCAGGATCTAATTAATAATATTTTAGAATGAGCATTTAAATTTAGGAAGCAGATTCTCTTCCCTTTTTTATCTTATTTTATTTAATTATTTATTGATTTTTCCTACTAATAAAGTTTTTCTGTATTGGCCTAGCTTTCTTTCTCATGGTTGATTTGACTCGAACGTAGTTCTGTAAAATTTGACTTGCTTGTATGGAATGTTATTTCTTCTTCTTCTTCTTTCGGCTGCTCCCGTTAGGGGTTGCCACAGCAGATCATCTTCTTCCATATCTTTCTGTCCTCAACATCTTGCTCTGTTACACCCATCACCTGCATGTCCTGTCTCACCACATCCATAAACCTTCGCTTAGGCCTTCCCCTTTTTCTCTTCCCTGGTAGCTCTATCCTTAGCATCCTTCTCGCAATATACTCAGCATCTCTCTTCTGCACATGTCCAAACCAACGCAATCTCGCCTCTCTGATTTTTTTCTCCCAACCGTTCAACTTGAGCTGACCCTTTAATGTACTCATTTCTAATCCTATCCATCCTCGTCACACCCAGTGCAAATCTTAGCATCTTTAACTCTGCTACCTCCAGCTCTGTCTCCTGCTTTCTGGTCAGTGCCACCGTCTCCAAACCATATAACATAGCTGGTCTCACTACCGTCCTGTAGACCTTCCATTTCATTCTTGCTGATACCGTTCTGTCACAAATTACTCCTGACACTCTTCTCCACTCATTCAACCCTGCCTGAGCTCTCTTTTTCACCTCTCTTCCAATATCCCCATTACTCTGTACTGTTGATCCCAAGTATGTAAACTCATCCAACTTCGCCAATTCTAATCCTTGTATTCACACCATTCCACTGACCTCTCTCTCATTTACACACAAGTATTCTGTCTTGTTCCTACTGACCTTCATTCCTCTCCTCTCTAGAGCACATCTCCACCTCTCCAGAGTCTCCTCAACCTGCTCCCTACTATCGCTACAGATCACAATGTCATCAGCAAACATCATAGTCCACGAGGACTACTGTCTAATCTTGTCTGTCTACTTGTCCCTCACCACTGCAAATAAGAAAGGGCTCAGAGCCGATCCCTGATGCAATCCCACCTCCACCTTGAATGCATCTGTCACTCCTACTGCTGACCTCACCACTGTCACACTTCCCTCGTATATATCCTATACAACTCTTACGTACTTCTCTGCCACTCCCGACTTCTTCATACAATACCACAGCTCCTCTCGAGGCACCCTGTCATATGCTTTCTCCAGGTCCAGAAAGATGCAATGCAACTCCTTCTGGTTATAAACATCCTCAGAGCAAACATTGCATCTGTGATGCTCTTTCTTGGCATGAAACCATACTGCTGCTCACTAATCATCACCTTAACCTAGCTTCCACTACTCTTTCCCATAACATCATGCTGTGGCTCATCAATTTTATCCCCCTGTAGTTACTACAGTCCTGAACATCCCCCTTATTCTTAAATATCGGCACCAGTACACTTCTTCTCCACTCCTCAGGCATTCTCTCACTTTCCATGATTCCATTATACAATCTGGTTAAAAACTCCACTGCCATCTCTCCTAAACACCTCCATGCTTCCACAGGTATGTCATCTGGAATGTTATTTACTTTTAACAAATTCAATAAAATGCTAAAAAATAAAAAGTAACATATTACAATTAAAGATACAGTGTTCACAAGTAAAGAACATACTGAATACTATAGCAGGGTAGATGAACAGCCTGAGAGGCAGAATGGTAACAACCATACTTGTCACCAAAGGATGCAATAAAAAAGTTGATTAAGATGCAGTGGAAAGGAAGTGAGTCTTTGAAGAATATTTAAAAGAGCTCACCGAAGGAGTAGACCTATAGAGAGGCTGCCAGACAGGATAAGCCACAAAACTCAATGAGTGCCCAACAAGAGATGCAAAATAGATCTTTGAAATTAATAATTCATTACATTTATATAGCACTTTTCTCAGTACTCAAAGCGCTATCCACACAGGGAGGAACCAGGAAGTGAACCCACAATCTTCAACAGTTACTGCAAAGCAGCAGCACTACCACTGCACCACCTGTGAGAATTGTGAAAAAGTCAGTGTCAAATGATCTCAGTTCTCTGGTATATAGGCAAGGTAATAAATAGCTTGTCTGAGATGTTAAAACTAAAAGTTTTTGAAATCAGTGGAACTGTTTTGAACATAATCCAGTCAGCCAATGCAGTCGAGGTGGTTAAGGAGAGATGTGCTCTTTGCATTTTGTTTGTGTCCATACTCTGGCAGCAGCATTTTAAACTTGTTCATGTTAGGACAATCAAATGTTAGTACTAAATTAATATTTGTTATGTTGTGTTTATTTTTTTATTTATATTCTCACTTATATTTTTATATGCCTAGAAGGTTGCTGCATATGATCTGGTATTCAAATTTTCAAACGTTAAAATTCTTACTATAAGAGAACAATGTAGTTTTACATCTTAAGTTCAACTTTGGTTACCATATTGTGCATAGTAAAAGAGCTGCACTGACTCCATATATGTTTTATCATGGTATCAAATCACGTGCAAAGTGTACTTACACAAAACATTTTCCTAATAGAGGATAGGAAGTTTACCAGCTATGAAACTATAACCCGTAACCACTTACTGTCCTTTTTTTACCCTGCATATCCAACCCAAGGGACCTCTAATTGAAGGCTGCTTGCTGGACTGTCTTTAATTTTCACTCTTTTACTTCAACATAGTTTTCGACCAGTAGCAGAATACACAAAGCATCCTTTGTGCCCTTAAGTGACTGCAGTTAGACAATAAATAATCAAATAATCAATCTGCACTTGACTATTATAGTAGTCAATAATTCGACAAGACATTTAAAAAACCTATAGAAATATAAAGAATTATACAACCTAGATGGGTTCATGCAGTCTTAATTCAGTCACAGATAGCAGGTCTCAAATATCTAATCTCCTTAGTTATTAATCATATATCCTTAAGCGAAAAGTGAATTGAAAGATTTCTTGTGAGAAGCAGAGTTCCTTGGGAAGTGTCCAGGAACTGAGCAGATAGGAAGCTCCATTTAAATACCCAAGGTTCCTCTCAAAGTTTCAGATAGGCAGAAAAATTAACTAAATACTCCATTTTTTAGCAAAACACTGACTATGCTAAACTAAAAGCTAAACTGGAAACTGAATTGAGACTCTTATTTTGAAAAATTCTAATAAAAGGCAGCCACTGTCTCTCCCCTTTCTCACCCAAATTAAACACATACACCTAGCTTACTGGCCACTAGCAAAGTGGCCAACACTTTTACAGTTTCTCAAAACACAGAAGATTTATTGCACAAACTCAAAGATGATTCCCATGGAAATCAAAAGCTGCACTAAGCTGCAAACAGCCTGGCTTTGCAAAACATTCTAAAGTCCTCCTTACCCTTTCATTTTTTCCCAAAATACACTTCATTCAGGTCCAGCTTGACAGTTCTTTCTGGCCTCAGCTGTTTATCTTAACATAGGTCAATTGAAAAGGTTAAAGCATCCCCCATACAATGTAACTGACCCATGCCTTGCTAACAACTGCCATTTTTTTCATCTTCTAAGTGCTGATGTTTGATCTCTGCAGCTTTAATTTTCTGACATTGTTTGTTGCAAAACAACCCATTGAAATTCTAAACTATTAATAGGAGAACTGCAGTAATCCAGTTGGCATGTGAGGAAGGCATAACTGAATATTTCAGCATCAGAGGAGGAGGAAAGGAAGAGGCTAACGCTGGCATGCGAAATCAATTCCTGTACTTATTTTTATGATTAGTCTTGAAACTGAAAACTGTATTTTCGTCACTGTCTTGCTTCTCTTTATGTAATGCTTGGTTAGTTGGTTACATAACTGCAATTGTTGTGCAAATCACATCACAAGAAGTGACGATATAGATAACGTGGCGATTACACACTGTCTTATTGCTCTGTTTGGATTCTAAACCCTTCATTACACTTTGTGAAAGCTTTTAAACAGGTTGGCCCTAGTTGTAGGATCTCTTTTCTGAATTTGGCTTTCCATTTCTTTTTTCCCCTTCAGTTTCTGGTTTCACGGTTTTATTTGGCTTTCATGGTGTCCTGACTCTTGCTTGTTTTGTTCTGACAGCAGCTTATTGCTACTGTAATCTTCTCTTGGTTTAAATACAATAATCCTGAGGCATCTTCATTTGTCAATAAGAGCAATAGCAGAGGTCCAGTATGAAGTTAAAAAGCTGTCTGTGTTGAGCTGGAAACCCTACAAGAATCAGTTTTACCTCATCTTTATTCATGCATAGGAAATTAGACTTTATTCCCAAATGTTGTATAGGCAGGCAGTCAGCTTATCCAAGTCCATTGTGTAAACATGAGAGAAGTTTATATGAAACTGGTTATCATAAGCATAGACGTGAGGCCTGAGGTCAAACTGGTAATCAAGTAGTTAACATATATATATTTCAAAGACCAAGCATTGAACCTTGAGGAACTCTGCATGATAAAGGCTCAGCGTTAATCTCTGCACTATTTATTATGTGCAAGAATACATTTGATTGAAGATCAGGTCAAGTTTAGACATGGTGAGGCTGTAAGCAATGAGAGGCTAGCAAGACCCTATTTGGCAAGTGTTAACAGAGAATTTTATGTAACAACTGGACTTGGCCACCAAGACATATAACAGACCTGTGCAAGCATGGGTAAAGGGTGTCAGAGATGGCTGAGGGGGCAACCTGGCCGTGACGGCCAGGAGGACCGGAGGAGGGCTTATGCCTTCCCCAAACCATGTGGGGGCGACTGCCCTGGTACCTTTGGGGGCCACGGGTACAGAGCTTTGAAGCTCAACCCTGTAGGGGCCCGTGGTCACCGCTAAGGGGCGCCCCTATGCCTTTGGAGCACTGGACCTCAGCACTTCCGCCACACCCGGAAGTGCTGGGGGGAAGAGGAGCAGGGACACCCAAAGTGCTTCCGGGGATGCAGCCGGCACTTCCTCCACACTGGGGCGTGTCGGTGGAAGGTTGCCGGAACACAGCTGGAGCACATCCAGGGGAGCATAAAAAGGGCCGCCTTCCTTCATACAATGGCTAGAGTCGGGTGGAAGAGGATGAGGTCTCTGGAGGAGGCAAGGAGACGGCCTGAAGAGAAAGAGGCAGAGTGTGTTGTTGGCCTGGACTTTTGGGGCGTTTGAGTGCACTTATTGTATATAGAATATGTCCATTAAACGTGTTGTGAGTGACATGAACGTGTCCACCCCTCTGTGTCCGGGTCGGCTACCACAAGGGTTATTCCATTAGAACTTTAATAATGTACGTTACAACTGAAATTGTAACAGTGGAAAACAAATAGAGAAATTCTGAACTTTGAGACATCCCATCTGACTGGGAGGCCGTAAGCTGTTACTTGCTTAGCATATGCCCAAGTCCAGCACTGAGTGAAGAGTCTTTTTTGATGTCACATATTGATATCTGTAGTAATCTGGGACAAAAAAAAATGTTGAAGTGATGTCACATCCATTGTTTGCTTCTGCTATGCTCCCAATGTTTCTGTGATATACTTAAGCTCATTGCAACCCTGTAATGGACAAAGTGGGTGCAAGAATGGATTGTTTATATATTAGGTCTATGTAAAGAGAAGAAGAAGAAAGATGATGATATTTTATCATTAATATTTGCTTATGTTAGTTTTCAAATAAATGTCAACATTTCCATACTTTATATTCCATATGCACAGTATTCTAAATGTGATCTGTAATTTACCCAGCCTACAAGGCAGAATTTCATCCAACCTGTTCATTTTTTAACCATTTTACCCAGTTCAATGTTGGAAGAGCCAGGGGAAAACACAAATTGCAGAGCAAGCGTAGACAGGACACACGAAATAAAGATCTTCCCATCTTGTCTGCCTGTCAAATGAAGAAACTGTGCACAAGTTTCCACATCCTGAAGCAACTGTGTGACAGGTGTCTGGTCACACTTACAGGTAATCTAACTTAGACACCATTAAAATATCCGACTACGCCACCCAGTTTTATTAAGAGACTGGGAACTCTTGAAATTTACCGATAATGGCACACAGGTTTCTTTAAATTGGGCGGTGAGTAAACACACAATGAAAGACACAACAGTAATTTCAGGAAAAGCAACAGTAACTTCTATTAAACAAGACAATATACAGTACATTAAAAAGATAAATGAACATAAAAAAAAATCAAACAATATCTGGAACAAAATTCCTTTTTAAAAAAGCAAAGCACACAGTCCACACTCTGAAAGTCCATTAAAAACAAGGACTGGAGGATACAATCTTTAGTGGTGCAGAGTCCAGTTTGCGCACTGTTACCCCAACAATTAATCATCCAGCTGTCCACCGATGCACTCTGTTCACCGGACACTCGCTTCCCAACAGAAGTTTTGTCAATATCGTGGAATCCCTGTTAGTGTCTCCTTGTCATTCTTTTTTTCCACTCTGGGCTCCTTGTGTTGCTGTGATCTAGGCACGCCTCACTTCTCGTTCGCCAGCTTTGCTTGGTCCTTTCATGCTGCTTCCCTTTCTCGCTGGACCCACCACCGGCATCTCCTTGTGGAGCTGTCTCTTCCTTCCTGGAAGTAAGTGTTGATGTCCTCGTGCCTCACGTCATGCCAGCCACGTACCCTCATCTGCCTGCGAGCCCCTGTGCTCTGTGTGAGTGTCTTGGCAGCGTTCTCAGCGGGCTGTCCCTCCTTTTGCCTTCTCCTGCCCAGAAGTTTAAATCTCCTTCAGTCCCTGCCGTTGTCAGTCCTGGACAATTGGTTTAAACAATGGCACATCTAAATTTCCTGGTTTTAACAATTAATGGAAACACAAGTTAACAAAATGTGTTGTTACCAACCATGAATGAGTATAGATATGCTGATTAGAAACCAATATTGTCAGACATGTAATTTCCAAGTCAGGTAAACACAAACATCCTCCAAGGAAGGAGCAGTTCTGTTATCACAACTTTGTATTGTTTGTATACTCAACCAGCCAAAACTTCAAAGAGGTGACTGCTTTGCAAGACAGCAAATACCTACATCCTGCAAACAGCCATGACAACAATCAGTAACGGGATTACCCAGGAAATCAAACAAAATGTCCCCCTCTGACATCTGTAGAAGGCATTTGAAATGTGCCACGGCCATATCAATATTTTTGTAATGTATGTAAGGATACCCATGCAAGTATCAGGAATATGTGTGCAAGGAGCAAAACTTGACTTGAATTTTATACTGCAAGCCTGCAAAGCTTTAACTACAACACTCAAGATTAATTCTCAGATAAACCAGAGGTGTTTTTTGGCCAAGATGAATTAGATTCCTAATGCTGCAGGTATCAAATTAACTACAATTAAAATGTCACCACATCCAAACAATGAACACATTTTGTAAGATTCAAAAAAGTTCATCACTTAGTAAGGCTCGAAAAAACAAATGCATTTTTTGTTTTCCTGGTTCCTAAACATTGGACCATACAGCCTTCAGGCTGGACTTAACTGCACAGAGAAATGGGGCCTGCAGGGCCAGTTATTTTTTCATTTTCCCTATACAGCATTTTGATTTACTCAGCCAACAGCAGACTTTCCTCCAGGGAGAAATGTTTTCTCATTCTTGCATGATACTGTCATTCAGTTTCTTTTTTTATACTGCCTGACCTTATTTCGGAGTTGACTTGACAGGATACTGTCACATTATTCACATCCCCCAGAACTGTGCTCTTCTTGGTCTTGAAGTTTTTGGGTAGATACTGCTAAATTAGATAGCTATACTATAGCTCTGTCTTATTTGCTGGAAAAAAGAATGTCACTAAAAAAGACATAATAGACTTGCAATAGAGCCAGCAAAAGATAGTGTATTTTGAAAAGCTTCTTGTTAAATGGTATGTTTTAAAGTAAATGTACTGATTTAGATTAAAGATACAATAGTAGGTTTGATTATTGTATGTGTACATCTGATATAAACAAAAGCTAGTACAATTGTTAATGGTCACTGTTATGTTCTGAGGTTTTAATAGAGTATACCACTGTAAATAATTTCAGGTTTCTTGAAAGACAATAATAAAGCCCACTGCAAATCACATACATGAATGGGTACATTCAATGTTAAATGAACCTTTCAACTGCCAGACACAAGTTAACATGGCTGCCGTATTTTTTTAGAAGACTTGACCTGTCTAGGTCATTATTTGAGTGATTTTTTGCATTTTCCTAGTACCTGTGTGGGATTTTCTTCATAATCTCAAAGATACATGGGTTACGTTTACTGACAGCTCTAAATTAGCTCCATGGTGTGCCTTCCCTGCCTTTTGGCTGGGTTGCTGGGAGAGCATCAGTATCTCTGTGACCCTAAAATTGGATGAGCAGGTTCAATAAATGGATGTGTGGACTGTGAATTGGCACTGTATGCCAAACATCATAAGCCTAGTGACAGTGCCAACTAATAGAGACGTTTCTGAAACGTCATCTTTTTAAGCATTTACATTTATATTTATTTGCTTAGCAGATACTTTTTATTCAAAGAGACTTCCAAAAAGGTCAACATAATTAAGTAACATCAGTCACGGGGCTGTTTTTAAACAAGCATAGCTGTACAGGTTACAAATGTTGATCACCACAAGTGAATTTCAAGTATCAAAAATCATCAATTAACAATTTACATTAAAGCAATGAAAGCTAGCCTAACAAAAATGATCAAATAACAATGACAGAGCCATAGAGCCAAAAAAAATTCCTTAGCCATTTGACTAGATATTCACAGAACAGTAAGGCTTTCAATTGCTTCTTAAACACAGTGTGGGAGTTGTCAGTTCAGATGAAGGTGGGCAATTCAGATGGAGGTGGGCAATTTGATCCACCAGCAAAGAGTTACACATGGATACAGTCAGGATTGAGATTTAGCACTAGAATCCCTGAAACCTACAAAAAAAAGTCATAATCCCGGGCCACCTTAAATTCCTTTGCACCTGTCCATCAGCGTCTTTTGTTTTAAAACAATGTATCGATCAGCACAAGCATCAAGCAGCCTGCTATCCCCTCCCCTCACTGATGTAGCTGAAGTCAGTCGCAAAAGTGTGTTTATCTGGGTGTGAGGTGCCTGGAGTTGTATAGGGTAAATAATATATCATTATTTGGAATACATACGCGTCATGTGTGTTCCGTTTGGAAGGATGAACGATGACAAGAAATGCAAGGCAAGAAATGCTGAACACATATCTAAAACAGAAACATTTTCCATGTTATACTAATAATAATGTGAAGAGTATAATGTATGAATACATTAGTCCAATATCAAATATACATGTGCGCTTTTATTTAAGAATATAACCAAAGAAAAAAAAAAGCATTCAATTTACATGAATTAAAAACCCAAACTCAAATGTCAATCGACAGAAAGTTAATACGTATTCCTGGATGGTGCAGAGGTAAGAACTGCTGTCTCATAAGCAAAAGGTTGTGGGTCGAGTCAGAGTGTTCCTCATTTTGAGTAATGAGCTGCTATTTTTATTACTATGATATAATAAACACATACATTTGATATGAGTCTGTAACACCTGGTGCTTTTTTTTTTATTATTCAGTTTTATTCTGTCAGTGACATTCACATGGTACAACAAACTTGCCTCTCCTTCTCTGGTATGATGGCATTTATCTCCATTCTTTTCAGAAGAGCAGCGATGACCACAGTTGGTGCTGTGGTTGATGCCTGCTCAGAACAATTTGTTGTAAAGAAGAAAGCTGTCTGCATTCTCAGTACCATGCACCATAACACAGAGTATGGGCAAGATAAAAAAAAAATGTTCAAATGACAACTCATGTTCAAATGGCATAGCGTTTTCAAATAGTGACCCTTTCGTGTATGAATGTGTTTGTGTGTGCATGCACAAGAGAGGTTCGATCTCATTCGAGTGGTTACTGGAATATAAAATAAACACTTTTGCAAAGGTGTAACAAAACAAGTGTGATTTTATTCAAGAACAAAACTCAATAACAAAAAAATTTAAGTGACAACAAGATAACAAGAAGACATAATTCACCAGCTTTTGTCTGTCTGCTTATATCCTTTCAGCGATAACTTTTACAGTTAGTAAAAAATTTACACTGAGTGTTACGGACTTAAATCAAAGGCTTCTTCTTTTTGGAGCATACACCGTCAGCATGGCATTGCCAGATCTAAACACTAGCATGGAGAATTGTTTGTGTGCTAAAGTGACTTTAGCTGCAGGTGGAAGTTCCCGTCCCATTTTACTTATGGTGCCAAGCAGAGTTGTGTTGTGGTGCAGCAGTTTATTAGCCAGTGAAAGTGATGTGAAGAAGATGTCTGTTGTAACGGTTCTGCCTTTGTTCCATAAGCTTCTTCACTGCACTTTCACTGGATTTAGATTTTTTGTGAATTTTGTCTGAATGTTCAGGAGTTAGAAACCGGAAGAGAGGGCAATAACTCAGATTCATGTGCATGGACTGACAGTGCAGTTATGCTGGAGGCTCTGTTTACTCAAAGTCTGTCATGATTAGACTCTTTATTGCTGGAACCAGTCATCGTGGAAACTGTGGAGATCTTGGGTGGACTATCATAAAAACAAAATGTGTTCTTATAAGAGACATTTTCTGTCCTTTTCTGTTTACCCAAGAGTTAATTGGGTTGTACATTTGCTATGGAGATGATATAACTATCATCAATTGTAGTATTTATATATCCAAGAAGTAATTATTTAATGATAAAACGGACTATACTATTTTTTTTGATTTGGTAAAAAGTGTGAATTTTACAGCTAATTATCCTAGCCTTCATAATCTAAAGCATCTTTATTTTATTTAAAATTTGTCATATTGAACTGACATGTCCATATGCAAGTACCACCAGATGTATTGTAATGAAATATGTCTGATGAAACCATTATAATTATGATCTTTTTTATTTAAAGTAAAATTCCCCAACAGTTCTGTTCTTATCTTTTCTAAGCAGATGATGATGATTTTGAATAAAGTAGCTCTGCTATTTTCCTGCATTTATTTGTCAGCTTGTTTCTGTTGTAACATGTGTTATCTATTTATTTATTTTCCAAAATTCTTTATTCATTCTTCTATTCATAGTTCACTCAGCGCTGTTACATCTGTGTTTGCTCTTTTCCATTATTGACTTTACTTCTTACACTTTTGGCACCATATACAGTATCTTTTCAGCTTTCTTTGACACGTAACATTTGCAGACAGTCACTTCTAATACACTATTGTCTAATTGTTTACAACTTTTGCCCAATCATACATTTATTATATTTTTTGTTCACCTTGACAAAGAATGATGACAAACTCTACATTCAAAGCACTAATACTAAATAATATGTAAAATGTATATTTTCATTTATAAATGTTGCACTCATCATTGAAAGTGGAGTGAAATGCATATCACATCTGTATAGGATTTGTTCATATAAACATATGCCTTTTGCATATACAGTATCAGTGTAGTGCTTGCTGACTGGGAATGTCTTTTATTTCCCAACCGTTATTTCAAACCAGTTTTACCACCAATAGAGGAATTTTCAAAGGAATCCCCTGAGCCTGTTAAGGGACTGCAGATAGACAGGGAATGGCCCCTCAAGTTTGCTTATTATAATGATTAGAAAACAGCTTTGATTTTTAGGCTTTTACTTTCACATTATATGTATTTGCATTAAAACAAATGACAAAGTATTTAAGGCAATATGAAGAATAAGAAACCCTGGGTGTTTTAAATTGTCATTCAGTCCAAGGAGAAGTAGTAAGGTGCTGATGCTCACTCCACTTGCAGGTATCTTCTTTTCTGGCAGGTTATGTGTTCTCAAGTAAAGCAAGGATATGACGACTTCAGAGTTTTTTAAAACAGGGGTGAATCAAGCATCAGCTTTGCCCTTCTTTCACTCAAATACTGACCAGAAGCAGGGCATGTTGACATTAACGTAAACTGCAGTTTCTCACAGCACATGAAAATGTTTCTTACATTGGTATCATCAGAATGCAGAATGTTTACTAAGATTTCCGGTTAAGTGAGCAAAAGCATAAAATAATAATGAACTGACAACTGCTTTGAGTTCCTGTTTCCCCAGCATGCAGTGCATTTCTGTTCATTGTCAAGACTTCAGTCTAAGAAGTTAAAAGGCCTCTCACCTGACCAATCAGAACGCCATTTATAATAGAGCTTATGGTGGTTTCTGTTCTGTGTCCCAAGTGAAAGTCAGAAACTTTCAGATTGAATGTCGTGGTAAAGATCAGACTGAAATTACAAACACTTCAGATTTTCCAAATACTGTTATATTTTATATTTTTTACCTAATTACATACATTTGGGCTTAAATACTGTATGATTTAAAGATCTCACAATAAAAACATTTGATGCAACAGCAACTTGGTGTGTCAGTAAGAACCTATTCATAATTTTAAGTTGGATTATTGAGTTTTCAGTAAATTTGTGAACAGTGCATCTAAGAAAAAGGGGCTTAGTCTCTTTTTAATAATCAATGATGGCATGTCCTTTCTTTGGTTAAGATGGTATTGCTAGGGGTATTTGGATAAGGTAATAAAGTCTGACTCTGCAGTACATTATGCTATTTTTATGAAGTGTTGTAAGTCTAAATGAAATCTTTTTAATACATAAACAAATTGTGGCATTTGGGGTTGAAGGGTTATTGTAACACCAAGTACAGATATTTTTTGCTTAGTAGCATTTACATACAATGCAGTCCTGATAACTAAAAGATGGACACACATCTTAACTGAAACATATTGCACATAAGAGCAAATTTAAACCAAATATACATTAGAACATTAGAATCATGTAGGCAAGGACAGGCCATTCAGACCAACAAAGCTCGCCAGTAATATCCATTTAATTCTTCCAAAATAACACCAAGTTGAGTTTTGAAGGTCCCTAAAGTCCTAATGTCTACCATACTACTTGGTAACTTATTCCATGTGTCTGTGTTTCTCTGTGTGAAGAAAAACATCTTAATGTTTGTGTGTAAAATTTATCCTTAACAAGCTTCTAAATGTGTCCCTTTTTCTTGTTGAACAGCTTTGGTCCACTTTACTAATTCCATTCATAATTTTAAACACTTAAATTATGTCTCCTCTTAATCTTCTTTTGCTTCAACTGAAAAGGCTCAGCTCTTTTAATCTTTCCTCATAACTCGTCCCCTGTAGCTCTGGAATCAGCGCAGTCGCTCTTCTCTGGTCTTTTTCCAGCACTGCTGTGTCCTTTTTATAGCATGAAGAACAAAGCTGCACACAGTACTCCAGATGAGGCCTCACTACTGCTTTATAAAGATTAAATATAATCTCCCTCATTATGCTATATAACCTAAATTTCTGTTAGCCTTCTTAATGGCTTTTGAACACTGTCTGGCAGTTGATAGTGTCAAGTACTCTACAACTCCTTAGTTCTTCTCATAAGGTGTACTTTCAATTTTCAGACATCCCATTGCATATTCAAACATAGCATTTTTAATTCCTATTCATAATACTTTACATTTACTTACATTAAATTTCATCTGCCACAAACCTGCCCAAACTTGTATGCTGTAAATGATAACTATTAATTAGCTCAGTATAATATTACCGCTGTCATGAGTAAAATAAACAGAATATTGAATATACAAGAATAGTTCATTTTAATTATACAGAGATGATTTCTCTTTACAACAACATTGGAAAGTTCAAATATGACCTGAACAACAGGCAAATTATGAACAGCTAACTTTCTTACCTTATTTTAAGCATGTTGTACGTCTAAAGGAGGCCACGATTCCTTAACATGTTGTTTTATACACACGGTAAAGATAAGGCTCAGTTTATTTCTTTGCATGTTGTATGTAACATGTCTAGTTTGGTCTCTCTCAAAACAGCAGGGTAGCATATAGGCACTTTTAATTTTTTGTGCTTACTAAAGCTATTTCACTCCATTTTGTGGACATGAATTATATCAAAACATGAGCTTTTCTCTAGATTATTATTTTTTTAATTGTTACGATACATTTACGATGCATTTTTTCCATGAAATCTAGCCCACTGCCATGGAGCAACAACGCCAACAACTTTCATGCAGACATTATGTTTATCATTATAGTGTCTCTCTTCATTTACTGGCATTCAACTTTGAACACATAGAAACCTTACTTTAGATTATGTGTATAAGTAATATGAATGTATTGAATTAATCTAAAATCAGTAATATGGCTTCATTCATTTCAAAGCTGGTTAACAGATATCTCTTAAAATGAATTCTATCCTTGTTTTGCTAAAAAGAAGCTATTATAGAAAAAGGTCAATATAATTAAGTGACTGGTCACATCAAGCTGGCTGTGAAAGACTTGGAAATGTCAATTTGGACACAAGCTGTTTACAACCACCAGGGAAACAAGAAAAAAGAACCAGTCAATGACATCCATACCAGGAACGACAAAGGGTAGATATTTAAAAGCACTTAGAAAAGAGATATATATATATATATGACCCATTGATTTAATAAGTATTTCTCCTTGCTTTATATTTTTACAGACATTTTCAAACAGAAGTTTACAAAATTTTTGCATTTTGTACAAGTCCTTCCATTACAAGCAAATATTGGTGTTTAGGTGATATATGCCTTTATAATATAATTCCAATTAAATCCAACCTTTCTGGTGCCCATGCAGCATGATTGGTCTTTTATAATTATGGATAATTATGGATTCTATAAAGGACACTCAGCCCCATGAGCAGAATAAGCCTATAATCACAGCAAGGGCTTCTAAACTCAAGAAGGCAAGGCTGGTTGTTGTCAGCAGAAGTTCTTAAAATTTCTGTACCCTTCTCTTGCACATAATTAATCAGGTGTTATTAGGATTGTTTAGAAATGCCATAAATACTGCTATTGTGAGCTGTATTCTTTGTGAGGTGAGATTTTACATATTCCTGCTTCTAGTTTCTGATTAAAACGATTGAGACATGTTAAGAATTAAACCAATTTCAAATCATTTTTTTACTTAAGGAATGCTGTAGCTGTCAGAAGCACTTTTGTAACACACAATGAAGTGCCTAATTTTAAAAAGCTTGATTACTATAATGCTATAAATATGCAAATGTAGCACTACTCACCTGCAAAAAGCATTCAAGGTATTGTAAAAGTTATAAAAATAAAACACTACACATATAAAGTAAGTTCTGTTAACCCAGAATGATTTTATGTCGGAGTTTGTATTTGCTGCTACAGTGCTAAATGTCTCAATTTTTGGTTGCACACGTGATATTCTTGACTTTATTTAGTGAATTCATCAATGGTTTTCCATCAGTAATATTCAGAAAAGAAAAGTAAGGTGGTAGATAAAGAAGCAGTTGATGATGCATAATTTACACTCATGCCTCTGTGCTTTGGTGGCTGCTTAGAATGAAAAGTGCAATATAAATGTTTACATCATTTTAAACGATTGTTATAGTCTCATGGGACTCTGGTAAAAACATTCAACCTAGAGGTGAAATTTGCACACACTTATAAAAATATGATGGCAATCATGCTGTAATGTTGTATATACACATTCATCTGTGTATGAATTAAATTACATTGTATATTACAGTCCCATAAAGATTATCTTTAGCGCAAAGAAAATTTTCTCAAATAATGTGGATTTTTTCAACCCTTGTTTTAATAAAATGTAAATATATTCTTTAATAATTCTTTAATAATAGGATATAATTTCTTTTTGCAATGATTATGTTACAGAAAACAATCTTAATGAAAAAAAATAAACAGACTGTAAGTCACAGTACCTCTTACACTTAATTTTCATAATTTGCGTGAATGACTGGCTAATGATTGCTCATACTACAGTATATTCTGAGGGACATTCATTATTTCCTGTTATAGAGACAACCAGCGCAGGGAAGGAAATCTGCACACTCATTGATATTCTGTATATTTGCTTGTGCTGGCTTTTTAGGTATGTTTTTCTTTGCATTACTGTAGTTAATATTCAAACGTACAAAACAACTTAGATGAATTTTCAGGTTGAGGGAGGTTGTACCAGCCATCGGTAACCCTTTTTAATAAAGTGCTATGGCTGCAAATTACATGAAATTGTAACGGGTTCATCATTCAATGAAGAGTGCTACACAAAAACTAAGTTATTTTATTGTTCACCTGGGCTGTTATGAAAGTAATATCACCTGTTGCCTGTCTTTTAGTCTATCAAGCTAGATAGTCGATGCAACTAGATACAAGATAAGTTAGGAACACAAGCTGCAGAGAGTTTTAGATGTATTTGGTTCCAGCTTACAGTTTTAAATTCTTTTCCAGTAAACTTGCACAGACTCCTTACTCTCCTGATCAGGCTTTCATCTCGTCTCAAAAATGAAACTATTGCTAAAGTGTCATAGGATCAAATCAGGGGTGAGGAGGGAAAGAGCAAATGTTCATCAGGAGAGCAGATACAAAATTAATTGCAGGACTGTTTTGATAAGTGGTACGAGGTCATGAAAATAAAAAGATGGGGAAGGTGCAGGTATTGTGTCTTGTGCTTGGCTAGTTATTAATTAACCAGGCATGATCAATTCACGGGGCATTTAGTTCTTCTCATTATTCATCTTTAACATTCTCAGAGTACATGATCTTTGTGTTCTTCTAAATAACATTATGTATCTTACTTGTGACAGATGAATTATCTGACATTTAGTAAATGAACCTCAGTATGTTTAACAGTAGCACATCACAATATGCACTGCAACAGTTTGTCAGTTAAATACTGAACATAATCCGTAAGTTTCCAGTAACTGCAAAACATGTTAAGAAACAACTAAATTATGTAACAATTATAATGAGAAAATGATATTCAGAATAAAAAAAAGTTAAAAGCAAATAAATCAGCAGTACAGGGCCCTTTTTAGCTAAGAGTGCTTATAGATACTAGTGATTGCACATACAGTATGTGTGCAGAACGATTATTACACCTGGGTGACTGCTTGTTACCCTCACCCCCTTCACTGGATGGACCACCCTTCAGCTGATATCAGCGGAGATTTTAAAAGGAGCAGTTTGAGTTGTGAGGAATGTACATAAGTAGGACAATAGACCTTTTGGTTGAAAGTTAAGTCAAGCTTATTGCCATATGTACATATTACAAGGAAATTCTTACTTGAAACTCTCCAAAGAACAGTTGTCAGAAATGTAATGAAATGATGGAAATAACTAAATACATAAATAAATGACTGATGTGTGTGTCAATAGTCCTGTGCTGTTTGCCAGAAGAAAAGAGCAAGAAAAGCAACTGTGCCGGATGGCTGAGGTCTTTAATAATCCGGTTTGCCTTTCTAAGGCAGTGACGATGGCATATGTCCTGAGCAGAAGGCAGCCGGGTGCCAGTAATCTTCTGTGCCAGTTTCACCACCCTCTGCAGTTCTTTAAGTTCTTGAGCTAAGCAAGTGTCATACCAGGATGTGATGCAGCCGGACAGGATGTACTCAACTGTGCCCCAGAAGAAGTTCCTGACAACAGATGGAGAAATGCAAGCTGCTCTTCGACGTCTGAAGAAGTAAAAGCACTGCTGAGTCTTTTTGACAAAAGATGAAATGTGATGTGCCCACTTTTGCTTGTCACTTATGCTCACTCCAAAAAAAAATTTAAGAAGCTCACTAGTTTGTAGTTGTAGATGTCAGTGTGGTCTTTGTTCTGTCTTCTGAAGCCTATGGGAGGCTCCTTGGTTTTGATGACATTAACGGTGAGATTATTATTTATTGGTGTAATGGCTGTTATGTTATGTTTCAGCAGGTGACTCTTTCCAAGGTCAGGCATGTTCTTTATTTAATCATTTTGGTTTTTTAATTTTAGTTTTCTTTTTTTTTTGGCCATATCTCCTGAATGTGGAGCCTTAGAGGGTGCATGGGGGGCACCTAATTATGGATCTGGCCCAGCAGTACTTAAGTAATTTCCAGAAATATATCTGCAGCTTTAGCATCGCATGATTGTTTTGATTGCTTTTTTAATTTAGCTTCTTTTGATATTTAGATATACCACCTTCAACCTAGGCTTCGAGTAAAGGTACTGTTTGTTGGTTCTTTTGAGTTTATTTGTTTTAGGTTTCGCTCTTTGCCTTCCTTGTTTTTTGTTGTTCCCTTTTTGAACTCTTTAAAAACTTTTTTAAATATTAGAATAACTTTGTTTTTGCCTCATTTTTGCCACATTTGTCTCTTTTTTGGACCTGTGTAGCCTACAAGCTTGCCTTTTGAGTTTGGGGTTAGGCTGCCAGGAGTGAGTTTTATTTAGGGACCTCAGACATGTGAAGGTATGGCTTTTGGTTGTTTTTAGGCCCTTGTCCCTTTTTTACTTACTCATATACGGAGTATAGGGAAAGTATTGTATTTGTCCAAAAATTCAATCTCGAGATTTTCACGAAACTCGACATTTTAGACCTCCCTGAGTCTGAAAATACCATTTTTAGAATTATGTCTGTGTGTATGTCTATGTGTGTGTGTATGTAAACATGATAACTTGAGTACACTTTCACTTAGATCAACCAAATTTTGCATACATGTATCAGGTACAAAACGTAGATTACTACCAACATCTGAGCTATCTCCACTAAATGGAAGTGGTACTTTACCCTTTATTCATGCAGCTGCAGAGTTCTATTTATTCAACTTTACTTTTAAAATAATTGTTCAATATATTATAATTTGATTTGATTTGTTGTTGATGGTTCTTTAATGTACATAATAGAAAAATATAATCATTGTCTTGTGGTTTACTCCTCAAATAGCCATCTTCATATCTGAGTATACGAGAAAGTCTAGGGGAGACCATTCCTGATTTTTTTAAGTTGCAGATGTAATAGAAAACGTATTGTGCCTGAGGAGTACTGTCAGCAGTGACCAGGAGATGAAAAGAAAGCCAAAATACATGTTCAACATAAGCAGTGAAAGGTCAAAACCAGACAAATGTGTTCCCATGACCAAACTCAAGCAGGTATCAACTTTTAATCATTAAACCAATTGTGAAACTGACTGTGAAATGGAAAAGTACGTCTATAGTGATACCAGCAAAATCTAGCTAAAAAAGCAGGAATTACCACACTTGAAGTGTTGTTAAAAGGGAGAAACAAGAGGTGAGAGAGAAAGAGAATCTGATGGGGTACAGAGAAAATGATGGGTTAGCACAGGGGCAAGAAGTGAAAGCAAAATGAGGAGAAAGAAAGGGGTTATCCTATCTTGCTATTGTTCTTGTGTCTCCAACGTCCTGAAAGGAGAGAGGAATGGAGACAACAGGAAGACTGACAAATCAGCAACAATGGAAAATGTAGTACAAAATGTCATAGGCTTGAGGTAAGGTACCTGCATTTCAATTGCTGGATTGTACATTTTTCAGAACTCATTGCATACTGTAAGCTTGAAGACTTTGTCATGTTACTTAAAGGTATTCAAGCTAGCCCTGTTAACTAAATATTAGTCAGTTAAATAAATGGTAAACTAATGGAATTAATTATAAAAGCAAGATAAAGAGACAGAGAGACAGTAACAGTGAGCTAGCAAACTTTCAACATTGATTTAGATAGGTGAAAACGTTCCAACCTAATGTCTTAAACATTTTGAGCAAGTAAAAAATAACTACTTATAGCAGAACATATAGTATTACTTATTTTCAAAAAGTTTTTTATACATCACTTTATGAGAAGCTAGTCATCAAACTACAATGAAACTAGAATTCAGGATATAATTCCAAGATAGGAGCAGAATTTAGTCCAAAAAATCAGAGTTAATGGTTATTTTTTTAAATCTAATGTTTTTAAAAGTGGGAAACCACAAAGGTCAGAACTAAATTACTGTGTAACTACCAAGTTGTTTCAATTACCATATGGCATTGCAGTATGTGCATTATTTGCTCAACAAAAATTACCATAGAAGGACTGGAGAAAATTAAGTTTTGCACGATTTTCAATCAAATAAAGAATAACATTTCATATATTTGCACAATGGGCGTTCTCCAAACTAGAAAGTTTACTGTATGACCAAAAATGTCCGGACACCTGACCATTACACCTATATGAGCTTGTTGGTATCCAATTCACTCTCTCTCTCATTCTTTCCTAGGACACAACGCGTAAGTGGACAATGTCAGACGGTGAGATGCAGCGCATTGTCAAAGAACCCCGGATCCTCCTGACCAGACCGACGCACCTGAGGGAACCGAAGGCTCACCTGCTGAAAGAGTCCTCCTTGGCAGCTGAAATCATTGCAGCTCATCGCGATTCAGCAACTTTGACTCAGGGTCAAGTGAGTTTTACTCCTGTGCCCCTTTGAGTTGATGAAGAACACAATGAGGGAATCAGCCTGTTTCGGCTATACAGGCATAGGTTTAAGGCTAGAACACCTCCATCGACCCAGACAAGCATCTCCATCCAGATCTGTTTCAACTCTTTGCTCCCCCACCGTTCCAACAGCCCAGGTAAAATATTTGTTATTGGAGATTCTATTATATGAAACCTCAGTATTTTTTGCCCTAAACAGAAATCTTTTGTTTCTTGTTTTCCCAGTACTTGTGTACTAGATATTATGAAAAGAGACAGTCTTCGAGAGGCACAAGGACAGGGCAGTGGGGACCATCATAATATATGCCGGTGTAAACAAAATGCAGTACTGACAGTTGGAGGTTCTTAAGATGGATTTCGCAGCACTTATTAATACCACGAAGGAAAGGACTCCGGCTACAAGAATCTTCATTTTGGGTCCCTTACCTCTGGCTAGTTTGCTGGCTGGCTATGACAGGTTCCTAATTGTTGGCGACTTTAAGTTTCATACTGATAAACAGTGTGACCTGAAAGCAAAAGAATTCATGAACCTTCTGCACTCTTTTGTTCTGAGCCAGCATGTTAGCCAGCCCATACATAGGTGGGGGGTGGGGCACAAGTTTGATTTAGTGATTACTAAAGTTTGAAGCAGGTTGTGGATATTGGTTTATAAGACCATTTTTTCATATTATTTAATGTAGAAATACTGATAGTGACAACTGAGAAGCTTATCGTTAGAAAATGCTATTTTGATACATCTGCAGCTTCAAAGTTTGCTAACATTCTAAACAACCAGTCCATTTGGAATGCTCACCACAATGCTGATAATAATGTAAATAGTATGGTGGAAAATTTTAATGCTAAAGTGACAGCTGCCACTGACATAGTCACTCTTGAAAAAAGATAGTTACAAAATCCCTCAGCAACATTATACCATGGAAGACCCAAAGAGTGTCTGATTTAAAGAAAACATGCCAGAGAGCTTAGTATAAATGGAGAAAAACTAAATTGATAGTTCACAATGAAATATTGAAGGCTAAAATAACAGAATACAACAACATAATCCATCTTGAGAAGCAGTGCTACTTACTCTAAAATTATAAATAATAATGCTGGCAATCCAAGACTTTTATTCTCTACTATTGATCGTCTGCTAAACCTATGTCAATCAATGGAATGCCTCCAAAAAACTTCCATTGAAACTTGAGAGGCTTTTGCTATATTTTTAAACATTAAATTAATGATATTAAAAATAATATAGTATATCTCCAAAGTTGAAATCCTGGTATTCCATTTTAAGTGAATTAAATTCTTTCACCAGGACAGATTTACCTGATCTATATAGAATAATTTCTCAACTGAAACGCTCCACCTGCATCCTTGACCCAATACCAAGAAGCTTTTTCAAAGAAGTATCTGACGTGCTAATTAATAATGTGTTTGATATAGTGAATTTATCATTAGGTACGGGGTCTTCCCAGATTGTCTTAAGACTGCTGTTGTTAAACCCCTGCTCAAGAAAAATAATCTCAACTCTTCTGTTTTTGACAATTTTAGACCTATTTCTAACCTCCCTTTCTCAAGTAAAATTCTACAAAAGGCAGTCATTATGCAGCTAAAAGATCACTTGAATAAACATGCTATTCTTGACAAGATTCACTGAGGTTTTAGAACAAATCACAGTACAGAAACTGCACTGGTTAAAATAGTAAATGACTTGCGGTTGTGATCTCTCTGATCTCATCCTCTTAGATCCGAGTGCCGCATTTGATACCATTGACCACAATATTCTTATAATAAGTCGACTTAGTCAAGGGGTGGGCCTCTCTGGCAATGTCTTAAACTGGTTTGAGTCTTACTTAACAGGTAGAAAATTCTTTGTTAGTTATGGTAATTATACTTTGGAGACACATGATATTCTATTTGGTGTTCCATAAGGATCTATTCTGGGTCCACTGCTCTTTTCGATCTACATGCTTCTATTAGGTCAGATTATCTCAAGCTTTCTAGTTTGTGAGCTACCCACAGCCATGTTGATGATACACAACTATACTGTATTTATCAATAGCGCCTGTTGACCCCGACTCTCTTATTTCACTAACCCAATTTCTTACTTGTGTTTCTGAGTGGATGAATAGTAATTAAGTAACTAAATAAGGAGAAAAAAATTAATCTTAGTTACTGGCAAAAATGGATATAGTGAGGATATTACAAATAAACTTGATCCATTATGCTTAAAAGTCAAGAATTTAGGGGTGATTATTGACTATGACCTAAATTTTAAATCACATATTAATCAGATTACTAGGACACCATTTTTTCACTTAGGAAATACAGCAAAAGTTAAATCCCTTATAACTTTTTGCAAGATGCTGAAAAATTATTTCACACTTTTGTTTTCAGTCGACTAGATTACTGTAACGCACTACTTTCAGGACTACCCAAGAAAGGCATCAGTCTGTTGCAATGAGTGCACAATGTAGCTGCCAGAATCTTAAGTAGGAAAAGAAAATTCAAGCACATTTCCCCAGTTTTGATGTGGTTACATTGGTTACCTGTGCCATTCAGAATTGGCTTTAAAATACTGCTTATGGTTTACAAAGCCTTAAATAATCTCTGTCCTATATTTTGGAATGCCTGTCACCTTACACTCCAAATCGTAACCTTACATCTTCAATGAGGGTCTGCTTATAATTCCAAAAGCTAAACTTAAAAGAAGTGGTGAGGCAGCCTTCTGCTGCTATGTACCTAAAATATGGAATAGTTTACAGCTAAAAATTCACCAGGCTAATACGGTGGAGCATTTTTAAAAATTGCCTAACATGGTTTTCTCACTACCTCACTAGTGTACCCCTGATAAACTGTATATGCATTGAATTATCATTTCCTTCATGGCATCGCAATCCATACTAATCCACCTCTTCTCTGCTGTTTTTTTTGTGGTGACTATCTGCACCACCACCACCTGATCAAAGCACCTTGCAGTCCATACACTGATGGACTGAAGGCAATTACCCCAGATGTTCACATTACCATCATCATCAAATTCTTTCATGTGAAGCCTGAAAACCATGAGGACTGATTTAGATCATTTATGTTATGTAGAATGCCCAGTTGGGGCTGGGTGGTCTCATGGCTTTGGAACCCCTGCAGATTTTGTTTTTTTTCTCCAGTCCATCTGAAGTTATTTTTTAGTTTTTTCTGTCCTCCTGACCATCTGACCTTACTTTATTCTTTGTTACTTAGTATTGCCTAATCTTCTTTTTGTTTTTTTATAAACATTTCTTTCTTTATGTTCTTAAGCACTTTGAGCTACACCATACAAATGGAAATGTGCTATATAAATAAATGTTGTTGTTGTTCTAAAACCTGTGGGGGGTACTCCAGGAGTAATGGGTACTGGAGCCTCTGATAAGGGCTGTTCGGTCTCTATACAACCGTTGTCAGAGCTTGGTCCGCATTGCAATAAGTCGAACCTGTTTCCGGTGACAGCTGGACTCCGCCAGGGCTGCCCTTTGTCACCAATTCTGTTCATTACTTTTATGGACAGAATTTCTAGGTGCAGCCAGGGCTTTGAGGGGGTCCGGTTTGGTGGGCTCAGGATTGGGTCACTGTTTTTTGTACATGATGTTGTCCTGTTTGCTTCATCACACCGCAATCTTCAGCTCTCACTGGATCAGTTCGTAGCTAGGTGTGAAGCGGCTGGGATGGGAATCAGCACCTCCAAATCCGAGACCATGGTCCTCAGCCGGAAAAGGGTGGAGTGCCCTCTCAGTGTTGGGAGCAAGATCCTGCCCCAAGTGGAGGAGTTCAAGTATCTCGGGGTCTTGTTCACAAGTGAGGGAAGAATGGAGCAGGAGATCGACAGGCAGATCGGTGTGGCATCCGCAGTGATGCGGGCTCTGCATCAGTCTGTCGTGGTTAAAAAGGAGCTGAGCTGAAAGGCAATGCTCTCAATTTACCAGTCGTTCTACGTTCCTACCCTCACCTATGGTCATGAGCTGTGGGTGGTAAACGAAAGAACGTAATCGCAAATACAAGCGGCTGAAATTAGTTTCCTCTTCAGGGTGTCTGGGCTTTCCCGTAAAGACAGAGTGAGAGGCTCGGTCATCTGGGAGGAGCTCAGAATGGAGCCACTGCTCCTCCGCATCGAGAGGAGTCAGATGAGGTGGCTCGGGCTTCTGATCAGGTTACCTCCTGGACGCCTCCCTGGTGAGGTGTTTTCTGGGCAAGTGTATCCGGGAGGAGGCCCTGGGGAAGACCCAGGACACGCTGGAGGGACTATGTCTCTCTGCTGGCCTGGGAATGCCTCGGGATTACCCGGAAGAGCTAGTAGAAGTAGCCAGGGAGAGGGAAGTCTGGGCATCTCTGCTCAAGCTGCTGCCTCCGCGACCCGATCTCGGATAAGTGGAAGAGGATGGATGGATTGTTGTTCTAAAACTATGGGCAATAATATGGAGTTTGCTCCTCATTTGTCGCTATAGCAGTCTCTACTATTCTGAGAAGGTTTGCCACAAGATTGTGGAGAAACAATCTAAGAGAACTTTTGTCTTATCAGCTAAAAGAGCATTTGTGAGGTCTGCTACCAATATTTGGAAGAGAAGACCTGGCTTGCAATATGTGTTCCAGTTCAATGTTTTCATTATGGTTGAGGTCAGGGTTCTGTGCAGGTCACTTGAGTTCCTCCACTCCAAACTCATCAAACCATGCCTTTATGGACCTGGCTTTTTGCAAAGGCACAGTCATGCTGGAAGAGAAAAGGATCTTCTCTAAACTGCTGCCTCAAAGTTGGAAGCCCACAACTTTCTAAAATGTCTTTGTATGCTGTAGCATCAATAGTACCCTTCACTGGGACCAAGGCACCACGCCCAAACCCTAACAAATAGACCCAGACCATCATCCCTCCTGCACCAAACTTTACACTACACACTATGTAATCTGAAAGGTAGCGTTTACCTGGCATCCGCCAAACCCAGGTTCGTCTATCAAATAGTGAATCATGATTTATCACTCCAGAGAACATGTTTCCACTGCACCATAGTTCAATGGGGCATAGTGACCTTCAGCTTATGTGATGCTGCTCAGTCATGGAAACCCATTTCATGAAGCTCCTGGCACACAGGTCTTTTTCTGTTGTTGCTTCCAGAAGCAGTTTGGAACTCCATTGTGAGTGATTCAACACAGGATACAGTAGGTGATTTTTATGCACACTTGCTTGTCCTGCTCTGTAAGGTTGCATGGCCTTCAACTTTGTGGCTGAGCTGTCGTTGCTCCTAGATGCTTCAAATTCATAATAATAGCACTTAACAGTTGATCAGGGCAGATCTAGCAGACCAGAAATTTCACATTATGACTTGTGGCAAAGGTGGCATCCTATGACAGGGCCACATTTAAAGTAACAAATTTAATAGAAAAACATTCAAAACATTTCAAAACAACAACTGTACACTACGAAGATCATATTACTATTACTGTCACATACAAAAAATGTAACTTAATCAATTTAAAATAATTTAATTAACTCTACAATACAAAGAATAACAGCATGCTTACCTCCTCTCACATAACACAATGAACACTGGGAGAGGCTCACACTGATGATGTAACATTCACGCAGTGAACGAAGTATGGAAATATAACAGGAACACAACAGGAAAACATACAACATAATGAATGTTATTAGGACTTGGTGAAGCTCTAAATAACTAAACTTAGTATTTTAGACACCTGTTACATAAATCATCTATTAGACTAAGTAAGTTAAGACAAATGAATGAATGGTTGACTCACACAATATGCAGTACATATGTATGCTGTGCTGTGTTAAGGTTATGTTGTCAATTATTTAATTACATATAATATTGTCTTTCTGCCAAATTATTCATGCTACTACTTTGAAATCAAATACTATGTGTGATGACCAAGGTAATATTAACCACTATTTTTCAGAAAGAATCTAAAGAATCACATCTTGTAGTAGCCTTTTGGAAAGACTCAACATCTTCTTAACTCTAGTCTAGAAGTATGTCCAATCAATCTGAAGCCTACGACATTCACATAATCAGTAGATGGTTTCTGTACAGTACTGGTGTTTCCTAAGCAGAGGGTTCAGAGAGGGCAATTAAATTAGGCAATCGATTGCATTACTATTGCCAAGCTGTGTGTTGTAATGTGAGTTAGGGGTCTGTGGTGATGCAGGGCTTTTAGTAAAAACAGTGGGGCAGTGGAAACCCTGTAAGTGTAGGTGTGCAGGAGAAAAGCCCAGTAGCCACAGAGATCTTAATAAGGGAAAATGGTAATTTTCCCTCACTTGGGATAAAATGGTCTGAAAGAGAGTTTTGAAGGAAGACCAACAGAATGGAGGTAAATCATGAGAAAAACATCAGGTTTGGAGTCAAGCTGGGTGCAGAGGAAGGAGGCAGGGTGGTAGGGGAAGCCATATACTGAGCATTGGAGAGGTCCAGGAGTGACCAATTGCAGATGCTAAAGGATGGTTGTGGGATATTGGAGCAGGGCTGGGTGGTCCCTATGAAAAAAGCTGAAGATGTCACAAGCAGATGAATATGAGATAACTTAATGGCTCTAGTGATTAAGTCCCTGCCACTCCAGGGATTGGCGCTGTGCTCTAATGCCTTTTCTTTTCCTTCCTCTTCAGAATGGAAGAATGACAGCTGTAACACCATTGATGTCACTTCTGGTGTCCATCCACTTGGCCCCACCTCTTCATACTGGAAGGGCTTAACATTGGTAGATCAGCCATATTGGATAAGTTCTGTTATGAACTTGTGTCCTTTGATGACGTCTCCACAATTGTTGCATGTTTTCTTTTGTTTTCCAGCAATTCAATTATATGAGGTTACCAGGGTGGTACCTTAAATCTTTATTGTGCTCTTGTCTTTCTCTTAAAGTAGTTGACCACACTTGACAACGTCTTCATCAGCTGAGTAGACCCAATCTGTGAGCAGAAGAGACAGGTTCAAGGGTGGGAAGCACTGGGGCTTGATATCCAAAGGAAGGAGAAGAAAGCAGATCATCCTGTGTTTTAATACTTGAGTTTCACCTTCCAACCTAATTAACTTTATTTATAGATTTTAACCTCTACAATGAGCACTGTTTTTATCATGGATTATTTAGTTAATGATAATGCCTGTCAATATTTTATTCATTAAAAAAAAGCTTTGCACGTTTGCACCAATATTGCTTGTTTGTTCCTAAAATTGCACTCATCTACTTGTATCTTGGTCACGACTACTGATGCCCTGGGAACCTGGGAAACAGGTGATGCCGAGGCTGCTGCACTGCTGAGCATCACACTGTGCCACTTCTAATCTTCTTCTTCCTGACTGTATTAAATAATGAACAATAGGATTTCCAAGAGTTGTTTTTATTTATTCATGCTGTCTTGAAGTTATTATAAAAAGCTACAAATGCTATGAATTTAAAAAAAAATATACAGTACTACTTTTTATGTATTGTACATTTTAAACATTATAACACAAAATTAATCAGAATATATTTTGAAATCCTGACCTAATCCAAACATTTTGTTTAAAGATGTGACAAAGCACATTGGATGCAACTAAACTCAAACTGGCCGAGGCTATGATAAGTGAATAACTGAGTATCTGTGATTGCTGACTGTAACTGACTATCTATGGATTTTCGGCATATTGTAAATTGATTAACTTAAAAGTGCTGTCCTTACATTGACATAGTGGTTGCTGTTCTCAGTATTGCTTTCAATACCCAAATGTTGTTTCAGTTTAATATGCACCATATAGTGTATTCTTGAGTGTACTGCACTTATTCACATATCAATATGGCACAAACAGTGCTCAATTAATTTCCTTTCAAAGAACTCGGGTGACCTTTAGATGTGTCATTTTCAGACACATTCGATCAACTGTCAGTTTCAGGTATGTTATTTACAAAAGCTGTCAGTTTTAATCAGAATCTAAAATGCACTACCATCACTTATTTTCTTTCAGCCTTTCTTGCAAGGGCTGTTATTCTAACTTTACATAAAAATTGGCCATACATTCTACTTAACAAGGATAAGAAGTGCAGCTACTTTAAGGGCAGGTTGTTATAGTGTTGATTTTGATGGTAATTAATCAGTTATCAGGTTCTAATTCATGGTGGTAATGAGAACAAATTATAGTAAGGGAGTGTTCAAACAGGACTGTATTCAGTACCAGAAAGGAGTGATGCTAGGGAAGAGAATATAAAATTATCACAGGCTCTCTAGCACATTATGTGTCAGGTATGTTGCCATGTGAATACAGTGAGTCAAGAATATTTTGCATAACGTAGATACTACTATAGACCATCCCAAAATACATCTTTTTCAGGAAGAGCCTTTTATGCAATTCATAACCCTTGAAGAATAGACTTCCCATTATAATAAGTTTATTGTGATTAAGCTTTATATATTACACTTCTGTCTCCTTTGTTTAAATCCCACAAGTCTGTGTGGACTTTTCATGGCTGTTTATGTTTTTATTGAGTACTTCAGATATCCTCCCCCATGCCCAGTGACATGCACATTAAGTTAACTAGTCCTATGTGTATAACGGATATGTGTGTGAGTTGCGCCTACACTAAGCTGGTAATGTGTTCAGGGTTGTTTCTTGTCTTGTACCTGATGCTGGTGGAACTGCCTTCAGACCCTCTCTGTTATGATCTGCCTTGCTCCCTGACACTACAGAATGAGGATTGCTTCCAAAAACTAAGCCTCAGGATACAAATGGGACCTAAACACAAAAATATACTTTCGCTCAAATATCGAGAAACAGGCTTTTGACTTGTATAGATTATGAAGACATAAATCTTACAACATCTCACCATAATCTTGGGAAGTAGACAGAAACAGGGGAAACTCATCTTCCACAAGACCAAAACAACGTTTCTTGTCATTTAAAGAGATTTATTCAGAAAAGTCAAAAACAAGAACAAGGCAGAAATGATTCAAAAATGGGTATGCCTTAAAAGGCAAGCCACAGCAAAACAAAGCCAGTCCATAATCTGAAAATCTTTATCCTTTAATAAAAAGAAAAAAAAAAACACAAAACATGAAACATGAACTTACAATATGAATTCCTACTAAACACAAAATCAAACTGAACATGACAGTTTTACCACACTGCTGAATGGAGCAATACTACCCTCTCAGGCCAATATGAAGGTGGAGGGAGACCCTAAACTGCAACTTTTGGGAGCCCCGCCCCCTGAGGCCTCAGTACATAAAACACAAGGAACATAAGGCACAAAACTTGAAACTGCATAACAGATACAATACACTAATAAATTACACTAAATCAACAAAAAAATAATTACAGAAAAAAACAATACAATATATAAATATACTTTAAATAAATATAAAGACTGCGGTGGGCTGGCACCCTGCCCGGGGTTTGTTTCCTGCCTTGCACCCTGTGTTGGCTGGGATTGGCTCCAGCAGACCCCCGTGACCCTGTAGTTAGGATATAGCAAGTTGGATAGTGGATGGATGGATAAATATAAAGATAAAGGAAACACAAACAGATTTTACAAAATAATATTTACAAGACAATGATTGAAAGAAATCAGTGAACAATTTATGCCTGGCGCACTCGATGAGTCATAAAATGTGTGCATTGAAAGAAAAGTTGAAAGCAAATAAACATTAGAAACTAGAACAATTTTGTGTGACTTTGTGGAATGTATTTAGGGCCATAAACCTACCCATTTAATATTATGTTCATATATTTTTTAAAACAACTCCAATAATTAATTATACAAAACTAATAATTAATACATAGGATGAACAAGAGAATCATCAGTAACAGATTTTGTGTTTGTCAGTAATCATTTAATTTGAACTCAAAAGAATCAAAAGTAAAGTAAATTAAAGGGAAAGCTGGTGGGTACTTGCACATGCACTTCAAATATCTACCTGTTAAACAAAATAGGCTGACAGCATTACATAAGTGATATAGAACTCCTGTTACATGCTAAATCGATTTTATTTGAGGTCCTAAAATGATTCATATGATTCACTGAAAACAATCATTCAAAAAATGATATTTTTGTGAATTACCCATAACAATGTGGACCGTTTCTTTAACTTTACAAAATGACCTTCCTTTAAATAAGTGATCAGCTACAACTAAATTTATATTATACCCTTGAGAAGGTGGCAAGTCTATAATAAAATTCATAATTGAAAATCTTTTGAGAATGTTAAGGGTTAAGGTAAACCAGTAACAAAACGATTGACGGATTCAGTCCAATTACATTTCATACATGCGCTAACATAATAGTTCTTGGCCACAATAAAAGCCTTGAAATGAACACTTTACTTCTGAAAATGTTTGAATGGTCAAAAGGGAATTACATATGACCCCAAATGAAAACTTTCCAATCAAGCAAACTGAAAACAAACAATGATCCATTTATGAACTCCTTCTGGCAAGGGGTTGGTTTTCTTGAGCCTATGCCGTCTAAATTTAAATTTGTTCAGTCATTCAGTTTTATATATACTATATTTATTTGTATAAATGTGAGTTTGGCTTTGACCTCTGACTTGTCCAAAATTAAATGAATAAAATATTAAAGCACATAAAATAAGGTTCCTGTTGTTCTTGTGTGTAAAGACAAATAGTTAAAGCTATATTTGGAAAAATAACTTTAGGCTGAGTGCCATCCACATAAGTCACAATTTAGCTGAAAATTATATATTTTTTTATCTTTTATTCATCATTTTTTAACATTCTGTTTTTTAAAGCAGATTGCACTACCATTTTGGATTTTTGGTTGCCATGACATAAGATGTTGCTAGGGATATGAGTGTGCAGTGTTCACACGGTTTTTACAGTTTTATTATTGAAGCTGGTAATCGTAAGGTTGCCTGTTCAAATCTCATTAATATCAGAAGTGACTCTACTCCATTGGACCTTTGAGCAAAACCCTTAACCTGCAATTGTTCCGTCCTGGGTATGACGTTAATCTGCATCCAGTCCTGCAAGGAGGTCCTTCAACTTAAAGGGAAAACTTGGTGGTTTTTGGCAGGATTGGTACACCAGCCACCATAAACTCACAATATTCCAGTGTGGTGCTGAAGTGTCACCTACCACACTCGGGTCCCAATTCAAGTGGTTCGTCGTGTGCTGGGTGCGACAACACGCTATTAGCTCATGCTCCCAACCTCACCTCTTATTTAAGCCAAAGCCATACACTTTTTTGTTCCCTCAACTTTGTTACTTTTTATTTTCAATGGTGTACTTTATTTTGGCTTTGACCTTACTTGGTGTCTGAATCTGAGCTCAATTTTTCCTGTTGATAATAAAAAAACAAGTATTTCTTATTCTCCACATAAGGGGAATAACTGACAGGGAACACGTTAACATTACTGTATGTATAAAACTTATGTATGTGAAATACAGCAGCATAATAGTTGAACCTTTTCAACTTTAGTATCTATCTATCTATCTATCTATCTATCTATCTATCTATCTATCTATCTATCTATCTATCTATCTATCTTTTTAAAAAACTATACTGAGATATTGTTGAAGAAAGACGTTGTGTCTGTTTCTGTACAGTGACCAGTACAAAAACAAGGTTTAAATTAGATAGCAGTGTTTCAGACAAGACTTAAATTGTGAGGCTAGTGCTCTTGTAAGGAGTTTCAAAAAAGAAGGCATACTTTCAAGAAGGATGTGGTATTTTTCGACTTGGTCTGTAATAAATAAGTATATCTGTGGTCAAATGTAATGTTTATGATAAAGGTTTTTCAATGGTTTAATACATTAAAACAATTTTCATCAATAAACATCAGTTCATAATAACGAGAAAACATAAAACAAATACAGTAATTGAAATTGAGCTATATTGTAATGGATAAATATTTTTCTAATTTAAGTATGACAGAATTTTTAAGGTACTGTAGTCATATTCAATGATCATACTGTTGAAGAATGGTGACATTTTGTGTGTTGATTATCACATGCAAGTAAAGTTTCATTGTACTCTCTACATGTGACAATAATGACGGGACAATTTCTCTTAAAATTTTCTAAGCAAAAGTATATATGTAAAGATGGGTTTGTATTACTCTGTAACATTTCTACATGGTTACTTTGCCATTATAACGTTTCTAGAGAATAGGGATTATTTATTTATTATCAAATTTGCATTTCCGATGGGCATTGCCAAGTTATGCTCTTGGTTCGGATGTTGCTACATCTTACATCATTAGTGTGACTCCTTAAATACTGGCATGATGGCTCATTTAGTGTGAATTCTTCTCTTGACTTTCCGGCTCTCAATCTTACTAATTTTCTTCTAAGTTTAAATTTATGTTAGCAGTTAAGCTCTGGCACAAAAATAACATCTTATAGGTTTCTGGTTTTGACTACGTTTCATCATCTGGTCCTCTTCTGGCCTTCAGGTAGATTAATAACTATAACTCCTGTACTGAAATCTAAAAATTTTAGATTTGAATGTACACAACATCTGCATTGGGCTGGCGCCCTGCCTGGGGTTTGTTTCCTGCCTTGCACCCTGTTTTGGCTGGGATTGGCTCCAGCAGACCCCCGTGACCCTGTAGTTAGGATATAGTGGGTTGGGTAATGGATGAATGGATGGATGTACACAACACTATGTATTTTGTCCAGCAAAGATGTGTAACAGACATTAAAAAAAGGAAAAATATTACAGGATGGTTACATTAATAAACATTTGCACAATCATGTGGTTTGTTTGTACAGGCCACCAATCCCATCCTGGACCAAACTGCACATATGTGCCACTGGGTTTCTACCCTGTTGCATCTTTTCAGGCTTAATAACACAATTATTTAATTTTTCTGCAACCAGTGTCTCCTTTGTCTCACCAGAAATCATTAGCTTCCAAATATATTAATTTATTAGTTAGGAATAAATAATTAAAAGTGTCCATGATCTAAAATGTTTAGACATTAGGAATTAAAACAGTTAAGACAAGCACTTCACAAATCATTCCATTTTTATTACCATCTTAGTCTGTTATATCTTTTCCAGCCATACATCAAGGAGTACATTTTATCTTATTGGAGCTGTGTCAAATCTCTTAAGAGGTGTAAAGGATAACTGCTCCTGGAGCAAGAGAAAATTTTAGTGCTCCAGCTCCTCTGGTGATCATGGTGAGACTTTCAACACAGCACACTTTTCTTCCAGCCTCACCTTATGCAGACACCCCTTAAATCGCTTTGGTAGGAAACAAAAAGAAGTCCACAGAGCAAACAAATTCTTGCAAGAGACAGAGTCAGAGGCACTCTTAGCATGCTGTCGTGAATATTATCAATTCTGATTAGATATTCTAGTGTCTCCTCCTAGACAACAACACAAATTTCCATACCGGATCAGCTGAGCCCCGGGATAACAACGACTGCCACCAGTACTGTTAATCAACAGGGTGCTGGTGGAAATTGTGCTACTGTTGGCCGAAGAAGGAGAAGAAGAGGGGGGAGACGTGTCAGGAGGCAGGAGGAGAGGAGGAAGGTAAAGAGAGTGGAACTGAGGGTAGGAACTTTGAATTTTGGCAGTATGAATGGTAAGGGGAGAGAGTTAGCAGATATGATGGAGAGAAGGAAGGTTGATATATTGTGCATGCAAGAGACTAAATGGAAGGGGAGTGAGGAAGGGGAGGTGGATTGGAGGTGGATCCAAATAGTTCTATCATGGTGTGGATAGGAGGAGAAATGAAGTAGGGGTTATTCTGAAGGAACAGTATGTCAAGAGTGTTTTGGAGGTAAAAAGAGTGCCAGACAGAGTAATGATTATGAAGCTGTAAATTGGAGGTGTGATGATGAATTTTGTTAGTGCATATACTCCGCAAGTTGGGCGTGTGTTAGATGAGAAAGAAATTTTTGGAGTGAGTTGGATGAAGTGATGAACAGTGTACCCAAGGGACAGAAAGTGGTGATTGGAGTGGATTTCAATGGACATGTTGGTGAAAGGAACAGAGGAGACGAGGAGGTGTTGGGTAGGTATGGTGTCAAGGAGAGGAATGAAGAAGGTCAGAGGATAGTGGATTTTGCCAAAAGGATGGACGTGGCTGTGGTGAATATGTATTTTAAGAAGAGGGAGGAACATAGGGTTATGTACAAAAGTGGGGGAAGATGCACACAGATAGATTACATCCTATGCAGAAGAGTCAATCTGAAGGAAATTGAAGATTGCAAAGTGGTGGCAGGGGAGCGTGTAGTTAAGCAGCATAGGATGGTGGTCTGTAGGATGACGTTGGAGATCAAGAAGAGGAAGAGAGTTAGGGCAGAGCCAAGGATCAAATGGTGGAAGTTGAAAAAGGAAGATTGCAAGGTTGAGTTTAGGGGGAAGGTGAGACAGGCATTGGGTGTTAGTGAAGAATTACCAGATAGTTGGGAAACTACAGCAGATGTAGTAAGGAGGACAGCAAGAAGAGTGCTTGGCGTGACATCTGGACAGATGAAGGAGGAAAAGGAAACCTGGTGGTGGAATGGGGAAGTACAGGAGAGTAAACAGAGGAAGAGGATGGCAAAGAAGAAGTGGGATAGTCAGAGAGATGCAGAAAGTAGACAAGAATACAAGGAGATAAGGCACAAGGTGAAGAGAGGGGTGGCGAAGGCTAAAGAAAAGGTGTACGATGAGTTGTATTAGAGGTTGGACACTAAGGAGGGAGAAAAGGACCTGCACCGATTGGCTAGACAGAGGGACCGAGCTGGGAAAGATATGCAGCAGGTTAGGGTGATAAAGGATAAAGATGGAAATGTACTTAAAAGCGAGGAGAGTGTGTTGAGCAGATGGAAAGAGTACTTTGAGAGGCTGATGAATGAAGAGAACGAGAGAGAGAAGAGGTTGGATGATGTGGAGATAGCGAAGCAGGAAGTGCAACGGATTAGCAAGGAGGAAGTAAGGACAGCTATGAAGAGAATGAAAAATGAAAAGGCCATTGGTCCAGATGACATACTGTACCTGTGGAAGCATGGAGGTGTTTAAGAGAGATGGTAGTTGAGTTTTTAACTAGATTGTTTAATGGAATCTTGGAAAGTGAGAGGATGCCTGAGGAGTGGAGAAGAAGTGTACTGGTGCCTATATTTAAAAATAAGGGGGATGTGCAGGACTGTAGTAACTACAGGGGGATAAAATTGATGAGCCACAGCATGATGTTTTGGGAAAGAGTAGTGGAAGCTAGGTTAAGGTGATGATTAGTGAGCAGCAGTATGGTTTCATGCCAAGAAAGAGCATCACAGATGCAATGTTTGCTCTGAGGATGTTTATAACCAGAAGGAGTTGCATTGCATCTTTCTGGACCTGGAGAAAGCATATGACAGGGTGCCTCGAGAGGAGCTGTGGTATTGTATGAAGAAGTCGGGAGTGGCAGAGAAGTACGTAAGAGTTGTATAGGATATATACGAGGGAAGTGTGACAGTGGTGAGGTCAGCAGTAGGAGTGACAGATGCATTCAAGGTGGAGGTGGGATTGCATCAGGGATCGGCTCTGAGCCCTTTCTTATTTGCAATGGTGAGGGACAAGTAGACAGACAAGATTAGACAGTAGTCCTCGTGGACTATGATGTTTGCTGATGACATTGTGATCTGTAGCGATAGTAGGGAGCAGGTTGAGGAGACCCTGGAGAGGTGGAGATGTGCTCTAGAGAGGAGAGGAATGAAGGTCAGTAGGAACAAGACAGAATACTTGTGTGTAAATGAGAGAGAGGTCAGTGGAATGGTGTGAATACAAGGATTAGAATTGGCGAAGTTGGATGAGTTTACATACTTGGGATCAACAGTACAGAGTAATGGGGATATTGGAAGAGAGGTGAAAAAGAGAGCTCAGGCAGGGTTGAATGAGTGGAGAAGAGTGTCAGGAGTAATTTGTGACAGAACGGTATCAGCAAGAATGAAATGGAAGGTCTACAGGACGGTAGTGAGACCAGCTATGTTATATGGTTTGGAGACGGTGGCACTGACCAGAAAGCAGGAGACAGAGCTGGAGGTAGCAGAGTTAAAGATGCTAAGATTTGCACTGGGTGTGACGAGGATGGATAGGATTAGAAATGAGTACATTAGAGG
>JANRMT010062825.1:21052351-21064574 GCA_026402145.1 Polypterus bichir lapradei | reverse complement strand
AATACATGTGTGTAAATGAGAGGGAGGTCAGTGGAATGGTGAGGAAGTAGGAAGTAGAGCTGGAGAAGGTGGATGAGTTTAAATACTTGGGATCAACAGTACAGAATAATGGGGAGTGTGGAAGAGAGGTGAAAAAGAGAGTGCAGGCAGGGTGGAATGGGTGGAGAAGAGTGTCAGGAGTGATTTGTGACAGATGGATATCAGCAAGAGTGAAAGGGAAAGTCTACAGGATGTTAGTGAGACCAGCTATGTTATATGGGTTGGAGACGGTGGCACTGACCAGAAAGCAGGAGAAAAAGCCGGAGGTAGCAGAGTTAAAGATGCTAAGATTTGCATTGGGTGTGACGAGGATGGACAGGATTAGAAATGAGTACATTAGAGGATCAGCTCAAGTTGTACAGTTAGAAGACAAAGTCAGAAAGGCGAGGTTGCGCTGGTTTGGACGTGCAGAGGAGAGATGCTAAGTATATTGGGAGAAGGATGCTAAGGATAGAGCTGCCAGGCAAGAGAAAAAGAGGAAGGCCTAAGAGAAGGTTTATGGATGTGATGAGAGAGGAAATGCAGGTGATGGGTGTATCAGAACACAATACAGAGGACAGAAAGATATGGAAAAAGATGATCCACTGTGCCGACCCCTAACGGGAGCAGCCGAAACAGGAAGATGAAGGAAGAAAAGGTTTATCTGTAGGGCACCAAACTCTGAAATGATCTGTTTGGCAGTATTAAGAAAGTTCACTTGGAGAAGACACATTATTTCAATATTGCTTTTTTTGTTAGAGCTACTGGGAATGCGTACATATGCATACATATTAAGTAGCAAAGTCCTTCTCATTCTGTCTCCCTGTCTGTTTGTCTTCTCTACCTTCTCCTGTGACATTTCTGTTCCTTCTGACCTTGAAATAGCACTTTGATGTATATGGGTCCTCACCTAAAATGGATGTTTTTCTGGACCTTAATCATATTCCACCATTCTCATCATCATTTGCTTTCTTATTTAGGGATATTGAAACCTGGGACTAGTTTCTCTTCTCTTGTCTTCTCTTCTCTCATTTGGATGCTTTAACAACATAATTAATGAATAAAATAATACAATATTTGGATCTCAGGGTCATAACTTCCTCTGCCCATACTCTTGTGAATAGTACGTCTATGCTGCATGTTACCATTTTATAAATAACAAAAACCAAGATCTGCGCTCACTGATAGCAGGTATATACAGTATGACTGCCCTTTAGTGCAGGAGAGCAGAGTCAGGTCGTGATTTCTTCATTTATTTTACCTTACAAAAATAGTGGAGAATTTCAAAGGACATTTCAAAGGACATTTCAAAGAACTAGTGTAGACATTTTTATTCTCAACAACATTAATGTGAAACATTTTTCTGAAAGAGAAGCCACAGTGCCACAGATAACAAAGCCCTTCTTTGCAGTAAATGTTAAATGACAGCAGATTGGAAATAGTTGAAAACATTGGAAAATATGGAGCTTTTATGTAACTTTTATTTGAGAAACTGTAATCAGTTTCAAAGATGTTCCAATAGGCAATACTTTAATTTATATTATTTATTGTCAAAGTAAAACAAAATGTAAATATAAGTATATGTCATGAAAATATTGCGTAGTTATTTGAGTTCCTCACTGACATTTTTGTTTGCTTGTACATTTTATAAATATAGCATTTTTGAAGTGTACAACATCAGCATAGTGGCTAGCATTCAATTTTTGGGCTGAGAGTAGCCTTTATGGAAGTTGCACATTCTATTTAGACCTTTTCCCTTAATACTTCAGTTTTCCTTCTTAATTGGCAGCTCTGATTTGATTTGATATTCTTGAGTGTCTGGTGTGTGTGCATTTGAGTGAACTGTCATGGTCAGGTATTCCATTCAAGATTGATTCCCATCTTGTCACCTAATGCAGCTGTTACTATGAATTACCATAAATGGTAGTGCAAATTGAAATTGAAATCCACTCCAGTTGCCACTTTCTGTCCCTTGAGTACACTGTTCATCACTTCATCCAACTCACACCAGAAATCTTTTTTCTCATCCTTCGTACACCCAGCTTGCGGGGCATATGCACTAACAATATTCATCATCACACCTTCAATTTCCAGCTTCATAATCATCACTCTGTCTAACACACTCTTCACCTCCAAAATACTCTTGACATACTTTTCCTTCAGAATAACCCCTACCCCATTTCTCCTCCCATCCACACCATGATAGAACAATTTGAATCCACTTGGCCTTATTCCCCTTCCATTTAGTCTATTTCATGCTCAATACATCAACCTTCCTTCTCTCCATCACATCAGCTTACTCTCACCCCTTACCAGTCATACTGCCAACATTTGAAGTTCCTACCTTCAGTTCCACTTTCTTTACCTTCCTCCTCTCCCCCTGCCTCTTGACATGTCTCTCCTCTCTTCTTCTCCTTCTTCATCCAAAAGTAGCCCAATTTCTGCCAGCACCCTGTTGGGTAACAGTACTTGTGGCGGTCATTGTTAACCCAGGCCTCAAACAATCCAGTATGGAAATCTTTATTATTGTCCGCATATTGATCTGGCCACAATTTACACCCTTCCTGACATAACCCTCCCCATTTATCCGGGCTTGGGACCAGAATGAAGAAACACACTGGTCTGTGCATCCACTTTGGCTGCGTTGAACAGAATAGGAGAAAATGCATTTCTAAAATCATATGTGTTGCATTTTTGGATTTACAACCATAATTTCTATCGCTGTTGCAGTAATTAAGAGATTAAATAAAATAATATTAGACATTTCCAGTGTTTGTCTTTGTAGATGTATTGGGTGCATCGTGTCATGAGTGTGCTTTCTCCATTACAGAGCTCAAACTTATGCAAAAAAGAATTACTTAAAAAAATACAAAGATTAAATCCAGCCGTCCATTTTTAAACCTGATAAACCAAGGCACGGTCATGGGGACATATATAAAAATGAAATTCAATTAGTACTGTATGCCTTCTTACACACTATCTACAGTGGTGCTGGAAAGTTAATGAACGCTTTACAATTTTCTCTATCCATCCATCCATTATCCAACCCGCTATATCCTAACTACAGGGTCACGGGGGTCTGCTGGAGCCAATCCCAGCTAACACAGGGCGCAAGGCAGGAAACAAACCCCAGGCAGGGCGCCAGCCCACCGCAATAATTTTCTCTATTTCTGCATAAATGTAAAATGTGATCAGATTTTTACAAAAATACTAAAAATATAAAAAGAACCCAATTAAACAAATGACACACTGACAAACATTACACTTGTTCATTTTTATTGAGGATAATTATCCAGTCCCACGTATTTGTGTGTGAAAAAGAATATAACGCTCTAGAATTATCAGTTCATTTGAAGGGGAAATTAGAGTTATGTGTTTCAATCAATGGTATAATAATCAGATGGGAGTGTGGGAAGCCCGGCCTTACTTAAAAAAAAGGAGATTTTTGAGGACCTCAGGAAAACTTTAGTTAATGCTTACCACACCTGAAAATGTTACAAAATCATTTCTAAAGGCGTTAGACTCCACCAGTTCAATGTCAGGCAGATCATGTACAAATGGAGGAAATTCATAACCATTGTCACTCTCCAGGAGTGGCTAATCAACAAAGATAACTCCATGAACTTCAGGTCAACACTAAGGATCTAAAGACCTCCCTTCTATTAACTGATATCATTGTTCTTTAGTCCGCCATCAGGAGAACAATGAACAAGAATAGTTCATTGCGTGGCAGAGGTGCAAGAAGAATATCACTACTCTCAAAGAAGAACATTGCTGCCTGCATAAAGTTTTCTAAAGACCATGTTGATATACCAGAAGTCTATTGGAACAATGTTCTGTGGATGGATGTGTACAAAATTGCATGCTTTGAATGGAACGAGAAGCATTCCAGCATTGAAACTTATCCTATGTGTTAATCATGATGGTGGCGTTATCATGGTTTTGGCCTGTTTTGCTGTCACTTGAATCAGGTGGTGTACTATAGTTGATGGAATCATGAATTCTGAAATGTACCAGCAAATTGTACAGGAAAAATGTCACAGTATCTGTCTGTGAACTGATGTTCAAGAGAAAGTGATTCATGCTGCAAGACACCAACCCTCAACACACAAATCATTCCACCAAAGAATGGTTTGGACTGTCTGAGTAAAACTCCTGATCTTAATTCTATAAGAATACTGTGGAAGGACCTGAAGCCAATAGTTCATGTAAGGAAGTTCACCAACAACTCTAAGTTCTCTAAGTTGAAGCTGTTTTGCCAGGAATTTACACCAAGTCAATGTGCAGAGCTGATCGACAGTTACTGTAAATGTTTTCTTGATATTATTGCTGCACAAGGGGGTCACACCACTTAATGAAAGTAAAGATTCACATTCTTTTCACACACAAACATGTAGATTGGATCGATTTCCTCAATAAATAAATGAACACACATAATGTTTTTGTGTCATTAGTTTAATTGGGTTCTCTTTTATGGTGTCCATGTTTCACTTCTCCATTCATCAAACATTATGATACAGAGTAATACTGATATTTGATGACTAAAAAAGTGAAAAATTACAATGTCTTAAAATAAATATTGATGTGGAGTCATACTGATGTTTGATGACTAAAAAAGTGAAAAATGACAATGTCCTAAAGACGACACCATAATCTTTATCTAGTTTTAGGACTTACGCAAAAATCTGATCCCATTTCTGGTCATATTTGTGCAGAAACAGAGACAATTCTGAAGGTTTCACAACCCAGCATGAGCACCACTGCTCCTAAAAAAGTGTCTTTTTATCCTACACAACTAAACTTAATGATTGTTTCTCACTGATAATGATGAAAAATCTTTCTCTATCTCGTATAGAGCCAGTGGCTTGGAGAATTCCTACCTGGGAGACACTTAAGAGATTCACAGTTGCATATTTTGCTTCAGCACACCTTTTACTACTTCTGCCAGGAGCACAGCAATGTCTATTACCAAATGCAGAATGCTGCCTCTCTTCCACCATCTGCGTGTTGCTCATCTTCTGTGTTGGGAACAAACTCTTTGCCTTTTCTTTGCCACATGATCTGTTTGAGATTCAGCTTCACACGTTGTCAGCTGTGGCACATTGTTTCCACTTCTGCCCTTAGGTTATTGCCTAACCCTTATAAGTCTGTGTGGCTTTCTTCAGTATAGAAATGCTGCCTTGTGCTCCCTAAGCTATGGCTTCCTTTTGCGTTCAGTTGGGAGAGCAAAAACATTGCCCTTTTAGCTGTAATAGTTTGCCTGCATGCACAACATTGGATATATTATCCATCCTTCTACATTGCTTGTGGAAGAGCCCATTGCTATCTGTTTACTGTTGAGTTCAAGGTCGCACATGTTTCAAACCTACTTATATAGAAGTAAAATATTTGTGTGTATTTTTTTACAAAATAACATGAATATTTATTACTTTAAACCTTTTATCTACTATTGAATAAATATTTTAATGAATTCTTGTCAGGATTTACATAATTGTAGTTTTCAAACCTGCCTGGTCAGAGCTGCTTTTCTTTTCTATCTGCTTCAGCAGTTAAGGCCAAGTACAGATGCTGGAGATGTAAACCTACCAGCTCTCCTTGTCACACACGCTGCCCAGCTCGCTAGCAGTAATTTCTCTCACACTACTGACTTTAACAGTCATTTCTCTCTGCAGGAAGGGCAAAGTAGCCAGGCTTATTATAACAGGGTGAATAGGTGGGTGACTCTTTTGAATTGTTTGATGCTGTGTATGATAAAGTGCTCTCCACTTTACAGTCATGCAGGTATTCGACATGCTGTCCTTTCAGCACCACATGCCTGTCACATCGTTTACTTTCTTCACTGCCGTCACAGCTTGTTATAGTCAGATGGTGTTCGGTTGCTGTACATTGGTTTTGTCTTTTGCATGATTGTTTATTGCGTGGGCACATTACAATGATTGGGTTAGTTCTGCTTGTATTTTTGTGGTCACAGCACAGCCTAGGGCAACATATGATGAGAGTGTATTAAGTGATGACATTTCTGTTATTTTTGAGGGATGCTTTCTCACCCCGCTGAAGGCTTCAGCACACTCTTCACACTATGAGAGTAATTAATATGTAGTCTCATGAAACATTTTCACTATTTTCTACTTTTCTTTGACTATATTGTAATGCTGGCAATGTTTTGCATATAAAAGTATGCAATCTTTTTGTACTGCTAAAAAGAAAATGACATTATAATTAAGAATGTTTGTACTCATTTGTTTGCAGCAGGAAATCCTCGAATAGGGAGGCAGAACCCTCATTTAAAATGTCCAGCAATATATGTTTCTGACTATTCAATATCCAAATTTACATGAAGACTGAATGTACAAGCTAGATATAAATTGAACTTTACAAAAGAATAAATACAAATACCAATTAAAATTGCAAAAATTTCATTGCTAGTGCTTATTATGTCAGTGTAAGAGGACTAAAGATGTGGCATCATAAGAAATATGTCCATGTGTAACAGTATAAAGAAAATAATCATTATCATAGTAATAGGAATCATAATAATATTGGTGAGTCAGTCATCAGTCAGCCATCATCTTACAATTTCTATTAGAAAAGCTGTCTAGCCTGCAGGGATACAGACATTTAATAGAGGCATTTTTTTAATGTACATTATGTGCTACTGTTTTGGCGAAGAGTAGTTGGCAAGATTATATTATATTTAAACTGACCAATATTTACCATGATTAGGCCTGCTTTTACTAATAAGGTCTAAAAGGAGAATGCAACCCTGCTTATTCCATTAAAAAAATGTAAAAAACGTCCATTATTCAAAATTCTTAAACTGCACAGTTAATATGCTAAATGGTTTTAAAAGAAAAGAGTGTTCTTTCTGTGAGAGTCCTCAAGTCCATTCCTAGCTGTTTTAATACCAAAATCAAACATATTCATTTAATTGTTGCTTTTGATAAAATAACAATAATAATAATAAAAGGGTTTTAATATGCATTTGTATATGTTACTGTTTTGGAATTCATCGAGTATTTTACAAGACTATATTATAATAAACTGACCAACAAACACCACTTTTCCTAATGAGATGTAAAAGGATGTTGTAACCCTGCTTATTGCATAAAAGCTGTAAAAAATATTACCATAATTCAAAATTCTTAAAATACACAGTTAATATGGTAAATGGTATCACACACGTGCATCAAAGGGTCACCCCCCATGTTCTTCTCCGGTATGTAATACCACCCTGGGCTGAGAGGGGGTCCGGCCACTAACTGTCTTGTCTTTTTCTTTCTTCCACAGCACAAAAAACATCCAGTGAGGGCAACTGACCCTGCCCCTTCCGGTCCCTAGGCTACAAAAACACAACCACACGGAGCGAGGCGTCATTTCTTTCCAGAGCAACAAGAGCAAAGGTGCTCCATAACCTTTAGACGGCAGATGAAAAAGCCATAATTGTACTAGACATGTTATCCTGGTGGCCACAGTTTTTTGTTTCCTTTTTGTACAACTGAGTGTTGTATTTGTTCAGACCATTAGGCAATAGGGACAACTGGGTTGGCACCACAAAATTTATGTTTGTTTGAGCCTTTAATTCCCTCAAATGACTACAATGGTTTTAAATGAAGAGAGTGTTCTTTTCGAGAGAGTCCTCAAGTCCATCTTTAACGACAGTGCATCCGGAAAAAACCTACTGGCACTCATGAATTACTGGGGTTGTAACCCTGGTCTTGGGAAAACTGGAGGTTGGCATGTTTCCTAGTGTATATTCAATTAAGGTGATCCACATTGTTGAAAACATCAAAAGCATCAATAAAATAAATATATTGGGCTTTGGTGCAATTGAAATTCGGTACACATATACTATGTGACGTCTACTATCCACTTTCAGGGTGATGATTGACCTCCAAGGTTATTCCTCTTTTTATTTTTATTTTATTTTATTGTAGAATCAACTCTCGGCAGCAGCCAGCAGGACGGCCGTGCGGCGCATGTGTACAGGCCCTATTCTGATCCCTACTAACATTCGCTGTCGCTTCTGCTAACCTCTTCATATCATAAATCATTCTTGAAGCAGATTGAACACTTAAGTGCCAGCTTAAGTGAAAAATTAAGGAAAATGTACTACGTAATTGCAACACAAACACTGACTTAATCAGTTTTAACGCAAAAAGATGCAGACGGAACAAGAGAAGAAGTGGGCCGCTAGGGTGGAGAACAGAAAAGCTGCTCAGGAAGCAGCAAGTGCATCATCCTCTGAGCAAATGAATGCTAAACACACAAAGAAAGAGTATGAAAACTATAAGTCAAGTGTATTCACTGCACGTTATCGTGCAGTCCGCCGTTACTGGTAGTAATATAAGTATTATAATATTTAAGATTACAGTGCCAAGTTGGATGATATCAGAAGTACATAACAAGCTGGACCTGCTGTATTCAAAAGTTAATGTCTTCAAATGAACATCTGGACAGTTCTGACCATCTTACTGCCATCTATAGCCCTGCTATTGATTGTAGCAGTTCATCAGTATTCAAGCCAGAAGTTCTTATATGTGTTTAGGGGATTGTTTTATTATTTATATATTTCTCTTTCAATCGTTCTCGGTCTTCTGTAAAGTTTTAATTTCCCCTTGGGGACAAATAAGGTATATCTATCTATGTAAGTAACAGTACTTTTGTTTGCTTTGTTTTTACTTCCTGATATATGTAGTATAGAGAAAGTATAGTAATTGCGAAAAAATTCGATCTAGAGATTTTGATGAATCTCCATGTTTCAAGCGCTAATGAACAGGTATAAGGAAATTTGAGTGGAGAACAATCCAGATTTTTTTATGCTTTACATCTGGTACTTTACAAAACACTGGCAAATTGGCACTCATCATTGCCCTTAACAAAATAACTAACTATAGTTTGTCAGTCAGTCAGTCATTTTCCAACCCGCTATATACTAACACAGGGTCACGGGGGTCTGCTGGAGCAATCCCAACCAGCACAGGGTGCAAGGCAGGAACAAATCCTGAGCAGGGCGCCAGCCCACTGCAGGGCACATATACACACTAGGGACAATTTAGGATTGCCAATGCACCTAACTTGCATGTCTTTGGACTGTGGGAGGAAACCCACGCAGACACGGGGAGAACATGCAAACTCCACACAGGGAGGACCTGGGAAGCGAACTCAGGTCTCCTTACTGCAAGGCAGCAGTGCTACCACTGTGCCACAGTCCCGTCCACTATAGTTTGTATACGGAATTATACTTCTGATGTTTGCTTTGGATCATTGTGACACATCTGGTATAATAAAGTTTATTGCTTTGGATGATCTGCGGTGGGCTGGCGCCCTGCCTGGGGTTTGTTTCCTGCCTTGTGCCCTGTGTTGGCTGGGATTGGCAGCAGCAGACCCCCGTGACCCTGTAGTTAGGATATAGCGGGCTGGATAATGGATGGATGGATGGATAGATGCCTTGGATGATTGCTGTTTTCATGGGCATTACATTTGTGTCTTACCTTTTTCACCCAGAACTAGGGATTTTCTACAATTTACCATACCACTTTGATTGACTGACAAAATTTCAATATGCTTTCTTGGCATTGATTCTGTGATATTGTTGAAGCAGGTTTCTCTGTTAAACCAGTTATCATATTTCGACATTTGTGTACTTGTTACCGCCTTTCTTAAGGAAAATTGTGTTACACAATTGTTTTGAGCTGTGATTTTTTGAAATTTACTTTTGCCATTTTTGGTTTTGTGCTTAAAATACAGTACTTTTAGTGATTTAATTGTGTTTGTGAAATGTTCTTCATTGTGCTGTTTCTGAATTTCCACTAAAGGTTATTAATTCATTGGTAACATTATGCAACTAAATGTTAGTAAGTATTTGTGTTCGAAACTTATCACATATGATTGGCTACATGTGAACACTAACAGTTCGTTTTTCATTGTTACACATTATTTTGACAATGAAAGAAATTAGTTTTATCGGTAATTACGGCGGTTGTTTGATATAATTTACTAAATTATATTATGATCAATAATTTTAACTTAATTTTTACATTAAGAATTCATTTTTAATTAAGATATAGATATTCTTGAAAATTTAAAATTTACATACTGTACCTTTCTGATTTGTGATACGTATTTACTTCTTTGTCCTTACGTTTAATTCCATGAATTGTATTTCATATATGTTTTGATCTTTCATTAATTTTACAGTGTGAATTAATTGACATTTCCTGTCGTTTTCCTATTTTTTGGATTGCTGGAACTTTTTTATTATCTACATTTAATTTTTTATTTGAAAATAAGAGTTAAAAAGCAAACAGCATCGCAAAGACAGAAGAAAATTAATTGGTTGCATACTTGTTTACGATCTGATTTTTCATATAAACAGAATGAAAGAGATAAAGACAGGCCTAGAATAATATGCAGCTTTGGAAATATCTAATTATTCATTTTATTTAGTAACAGTTTATTAATTGCATTGCATATTTACTATTTTAACTGTTTTTTATCAACAATGCAAAGAAATTACATTGTGCAAACTCTGTAATTGGAAATTTATCTAATTAGGGAATGGACCTATCAAATAAACTGTTTTGTTTCACAAATTGACATATTCATACAATTATTATATAATCTCCACAGATACGAGAATGTCGAGTGGAGGACACTCCAGATTTTTTTTCCAGGGGCTAATATTATTAGTTTACTGGCGCTCATTGCTTCGAATGTGCTATATGCAATAGAACATGAGTAAAACATTCCTGCTGTAGTTAAATTCTTGCTCTTCATACTGATTGACTTTGGCTTTTGTTGATGGCCATTGCAAAATGTATTTTTAGAGGAAATTGTATTCTTTTGAATTCAAAAATGTAAATACTAGGAATAATGGGAATTTTGGGTATAACTACATTTTTCACCCTGTAGGACATCCTATACAAACGGTAACTTAAACCAGATTTGAATGTAAAACTTTGATCTGTAATCTTGTATTATTGCAATTTTTTGGAGAGTTTTGAAAAAAATCAGTGGAGAACACCGAAAGTTGCAAGTGGGTACTGCTTAAACGTAAAGACTAGCCATGTTAAACTGTAGTCCAAACTGCCAGGGGTATTCTGTTAACTGGTCTTTGGGCTAGTGAAACTCTTCTGTGCTGCTAAACAATGTAGTATAGCAGTAAATGTAGGTGCCTTATTTTGTGCAGAACTATAGTGACAGATTTACTTATATTAGTATACTATTGTTTTTGTGAAGATCATTGGTGGTTGTGGGTGCTCATATTTCATGCTTGATTTTTCATGTGTTGATTTTGATAATATTCTGCTCTGCTTTAAACTGTGTGAGTAGAAGGAGGAAGAAGAGTCTTTTGGTTTTTATAGTTTTCCCCATCAAATTTTTGATTTGGAGCAGAGAATAGACACAAACAAGACTTTCAAATGGGGTCAAAGCATACCAGTGCAGACAAATGAAAGTGGGAAGCCTTGTCACCCAAAGAGGTGGTTGAGAAAAGAAAATTTTGAGGGTCATTGAGAACAATTATAAAACTGAAATTAACTATCAAGACAATTCCTCTGCACCAATAGTAGGCAGTGTACCCTTTCCACATGAGACTACAATGTCCCATTAAAGGGAGGATTACTTGGAAGTTGCCTTAGAAACATGACCCCATTAAGGTTAAGTTAAGTTAAGGCTAAGAGGTTAAGTTAACTTAAGTTAAGGCTAAGAGATGCAACGACACTTAGTACACGTTAAGAGTGTGCTCTGTTATTGCAGTCCAGTAGCTATGCTGGGCCACCTTAAACCCACATGTATTTCTGAGACCTGACTTTAACCATATGACGGGATTTAATGGTTGACCCTCATGGCAGACAATATGAAGTCTTGAGTTAGGTGATGAGAAGCCAAAAGTTAGGTGAACTGAGGCCAGACTTGATTGAGAGATATAAATTAGGGAGACTGTGTATGTTCTTGAGTCACTCCATTTGCAGAAACGTAGTGGAAAGGTCCAGAAGAGCTGTAATGTTTTGTAGCTTTGATAACCTTCAGTTCCTCCTTTTTTGTTTGTTTTCCTTCATTTTATGCTAGCTTTAGTGTAAATATTAAAGTGAAACTATAATTCTGAATTTTTTTTCAATCAGTTGATGTGATTAGAATGTCTAAAGTATTACATTATACAAGCATAATAAAAGATTGAAGGATGCTTGTTAGTTAAACTTTTTTT
>JANRMT010062825.1:21014564-21032351 GCA_026402145.1 Polypterus bichir lapradei | reverse complement strand
TAAACTTACTATCCACTATGAAATATTAAAAGTTAAAATAACAGAGTACAATAACACTGTCCGTCTTGAGAGACGCTGTTATTTCTCCAAGATTATAAATAACAATGCTAGTAATCCCAGAGTCTTATTTTCTACAATTGATCACCTACTAAACCCAGGTAACTCAGAGGAATGCCTCCTAAGTACTTCCAGTAAAACCTGTGAGGCTATCGCTGTATTTTTCAATCAAAAAATTAATGATATTAGAAATAACATAGTATATCCCTCCAACACTAAGGATCCTCCTAAACCCCAGCATTCTGTTATAAACAAATTAAACTCTTTCACTAGGATAGATTTACCTGATTTACAAAAAATAATATCTCAATTAAAATCCTCCACCTGCGTCCTTGACCCAATACCAACAAGGCTTTTCAAAGAAGTATCGGGCGTGCTAATTGACAATATTCTTGACATAGTAAATTCGTCATTAGATACGGGGGTCTTCCCAGACTGTCTTAAGACTGCTGTAGTTAAATCCCTTCTTAAGAAACATAATCTTGACCCCTCGGCTCTTGAAAATTTTAGACCCATCTCTAACCTGTCTTTCTTAAGCAAAGTTCTGGAGAACGCAGTCATTATGCAGTTAAATGACCACCTAAATAAACATGCTATTCTTGATAAATTTCAGTCAGGTTTTAGAACAAATCACAGCACAGAAACTGCACTCGTTAAAGTAGTAAATGATTTGCGAGTGAACGCAGACAGAGGCCATTTATCTGTTCTCATCCTCTTAGATCTGAGTGCCGCATTTGCCACGATTAATCACAACATTCTTAGAAATCGCCTTAGTCAATGGGTGGGCCTCTCTGGCAGTGTATTAAATTGGTTTGAATCCTACCTGACAGGGAGAAAATTTTTTGTTAGTTGTGGTAATTACAACTCGAAGACACATGATATCCAATATGGTGTTCCACAAGGCTCTATCCTGGGTCCGCTGTTATTCTCAATCTACATGCTTCCGTTAGGTCAGATTATCTCAGGGCACAACGTGAGTTACCACAGCTATGCTGATGACACACAGCTGTATTTATCAATAGCACCTGATGACCCCGATTCTGTTGATTCACTAACACAATGTCTGACTTGTATCTCAGAATGGATGAATAGTAACTTTCTCAAGTTAAATAAAGAGAAAACTGAAATCTTAGTGATTAGCAATAATGGATACAATAAGGCTATTAGAAATAAAGTGGATACATTAGGATTAAAAGTCAAGACGGAGGTAAAAAGCTTAGGGGTAATTGTTGACTGTAATCTGAATTTTAAATCGCATATTAATCAGATCACTAGGACAGAATTTTTTCACTTAAGAAACATAAGTAAAGTTAGAGCTCTTATATCACTGAAAGATGCTGAGAAATTAGTTCACGCGTTTGTTTTCAGTCAACTAGATTACTGTAATGCACTCCTCTCAGGACTACCCAAGAAAGACATAAATCGTTTGCAACTAGTGCAGAATGCAGCTTCTAGAATCCTAACTAGGAAAAGAAAATCCGAACACATTTCTCCAGTTTTGATGTCACTACACTGGTTACCTGTGTCATTCAGGATTGACTTTAAAATTCTGCTTATGGTTTATAAAGCCTTAAATAATCTCGCCCCATCTTATATATCGGAATGTCTGACACCTTATATTCCAAATCGTGACCTTAGATCCTCAAATGAATATCTCCTTAGAATTCCAAGAACAAAACTTAAAAGAAGTGGTGAGGTGGCCTTCTGCTGCTATGCACCTAAAATCTGGAATAGCCTGCCAATAGGAATTCGCCAGGCTAATACAGTGGAGCACTTTAAAACACTGCTGAAAACATATTACTTTAACATGGCCTTTCTATAACTTCAATTTAACTTAATTTAACTTAATCCTGATACTCTATATGTTCAATTTCCTCATATTAACTATTCAGGGTGGCTCTAAAATCCGCACTGACCCCTACTCTCTTTTCTGTTTCTTTTTCCGGTTTCTTTGTGGTGGTGGCCTGCGCCACCTCCACCTACTCAAAGCTTCATGATGCTCCAACAATGATGGATGGATTAAAAGGCAGACTTCTACGTGACCATCATCATCAAGCCCTTCCGTGAGAACCCTAAATCCAAAGAGGACTGTTTCATTTATGTTAGGTAGAATGCCCAGAGGGGCCTGGGCGGTCTCATGGTCTGGAATCCCTACAGATTTTTTTTTTTTTTTTTTTCTCCAGCCGGCGGGGGTTTTTTTTTTTTTTTTTTTTCTGTCCCCCCTGGCCATTGGACCTTACTCTTATTCGATGTTAATTAATGTTGATTTATTTTGTTTTCTTATTGTGTCTTTTATTTTTCTATTCTTTATTATGTAAAGCACTTTGAGCTACTGTTTGTATGAAAATGTGCTATATAAATAAATGTTGTTGTTGTATCGTTTTGCTGATGTGATCGCCTCACTTCTGTATTATTAGCTAATTGTAATTGTCTTCGGAGGTTTTGTTTTGCCGACATGCTGACTTCGCTTGCGTATCTTCGGAGGTGGAGCTCTTACCCCGACACTGCTGGGCTGGGCAGATACACACACTTCCACACATGGACTTTTATATACAAGATATATATATGTATATATAGTGACTATCTAAACTACTTTAGACTAGGCCAAACCAGTTTGCCGTAGCTATAGCCGTTTGACCTAGTCTAAACTAGTTTGACCTGCAACTGCACTTTCCTAGGCCAAACTGATTCATCCTATTACACCTCGAATAAACTGGCTTGGCCTAATCTAAACTAGTTTGTCCTAAAATCGGGTGTGGCTTATTAATTTATAGATATCTTAAACTATTTTAAAATATTGCTTAATGATAATTTGGCTTAACAGATTTTTATTGCAGTTTATTATTGAATGGTTTGTGATTATCTTTAACCATTCAAAGATAGCTTTAAATTATTTATAGATATCTTTAAAAAGCCCATGCACATATAAAGAGATCTTAAAATCCATTCTAAAATTTCCATTGTACATTTAAGCTTATCTTGTAATGTTTTAAAGGTATCTTAGACTGAATTATAGACATGTTGAAATGAAAGATAGCTCAAAAAATTTTTAATATATTGTTAAATGAATGAGCGGCACAGTGGCGCAGTGGGTAGTGCTGCTGCCTCGCAGTTAGGAGACCCGGGTTCACGTGTCTGTGTGGGTTTCCTCCATGTACTCCGGTTTCCTCCTACAGTCCAAAGACATAGCGGGTTGGCTAATGGATGGATGGATGTTAAATGAATTACAGGTATCTTTAAATCACTTCATTTTTATTTAAAGATAAATTGCAGAAGCATTTATCCAGTTAATTACATAAACTATTGTTAAAGTAATACAAAAGAGTGTTCAAATCCTTAATGAACTGTTTAATTATGTAAGCCGAGCAGTGTTTGTGCATTTGGTGTTAAAATGCGTAGAAAGTAAATTGTGTGCTGAAATGACACATACACAAACCGGGCCTTATACATGGCATCCTAGTTTCGAGCTGTCTTTTATATGAAATGAGCACTGAGGTGTGTGGGATCAAGGCAAAAAAAGTGATTAATGCAGAAGAATACTTGAATGCTTCATGAAGAAAATACCCTCTAACGTACAAAGCCATATCACCTGTACGTTGTTACCTTCAGTCTCATTAAGGATGCTATCTAAGCATACATTTTCCTGAACTCCTTGCATGATGCTTCACTAACGAAGTAAAAATAGAAAAAAGTGGTTACCAAGCATGAAGTCTGCCATGCTAGTTTTTTGGCCAATATCGCAATCACATAAGTCGAATAGGGTACAGCTGATGAAGCCAAACACCACTTAGTATGACTCTAAAACAAGAAGAAAACAAAAAAGCACATTATTTTGAAGGATTGAGCTGTGATTGCAGTAAGGCCACAGCTTTCATCCTCTTTTCTTGTTTATAGCAACTGTACAACTAATTTCCTGAACCCCACACACACTCTGACCTTGCAGTTATAAGAAGTATAATATTTTTGGAGCACGTTTGTGTGTATTTGGAGAGTAGCATAATACAAGGGCTTCTATTTAGATAAGAATACTCCTTGCAGCGTAAATGAGGTTTAGGAATGTGTTTGTTTTGGCAGCAGTTGTAGCAATGCTGTGTGATTGGATAAGTGAACCTGAAAATGGCAGCCTGTAGGAGGCAAGGGCACATACACTTCAGTTTGTGCTTTATATAGCCATTGAGTGGTCTGATGCAGTAAACACATTTTTCCTGAACTACAAAAAAAAAGATTTTCATCTCACCTAAGCAGCAGCCATGAAATATCATTCTATGAAGCAAAATGTTGAATTCTACCTATAGGTTGTAACAGCCAACTCACCAAAGAAAGACACACTAAAAACACCACTGCCCAACTTCTGCAACTAAGAAGACTATAATTATGCAGACCCTTTCAAAGTTTTTAGGTTTCTACCGAATCTCGAATAATCAGTAAGTGCATGTCCACAGAGATTTCTATCCTGCATTCATTGATATCATGGATTAAGACCTCTGGTTGTCCTGTATAACAATGTGGCTAGCAACCGTACACCAAAGTGGCAGTGCTCACAAGAAATAAAATGGTGTTATGATAAGATGTTAAATATTTTTAACAATTTTAATGATCATCTTTAGTGCAAAATAAACCTTAAATATGAATATTTTTGTTATGTCAGCAAACTGAAAAAGATTATTTTTTGAGAGAACCATAAGAGGAACAATCACACAGAAAATGGTCAGAATCAGTTTGTTACAGTATATAACAAAGAAAAAGGTAAGGTTGGATGGTCAGGAGGATAGAAAAAACAAAAAACAAAGCAAAAAAAAAAAACTCCAGTTAGGTTGGAGAAAAAACAAAACAAAAAAACCCAACAAATCGAAAGAGACCATCTATTAAACACTCCACTCTGATCCACAACAATTTAGATTTAGGTGTCTCCCTCCCGGGTTTTGAACAATACCACCTTGCCTTTACTCTAAGACCAGTTTGGATCTGGGTCTTCCCCTCCCAGCATCCTCTTTTCTGATTTCCCATAGAAACAAAATATATATTTCCCCTGTTACTTAACTTCATTTTTATTTCTTCCTAATAAAATAAAGTCCCTTTTTCCTTGGCCTCACTGTATCTTATGCCCTTCAGACATGGACACGTGTTGAAAAATAGATGGGTTTGCTGTCAAAAATTACACCTCCACATTCCTTTACGCTGGAGTTCAGTCCTAATTATCAGAGGCTGTTCAATTTTCTCCTTCTCTTGGTGTCAGTCTAGTATATCTGTGCTAGGATAAATATTTAATGAGCCAAGGCTGGAAAGCTAGGCATCCTATCCCTGTCACTTCCTACTTTTTTTCTGTTTGCACATGTGGACATGTGGAGGCCCCACCTCTCCTCCCCTCTTTCTCTTAAGTCAAAACTGGTGTTTGGTTTCTACTCCCTCCTTTGCAATGCTTTCCTCAAAAACTCCCTCAATCATATCTAATTGGCTAACAGACATTTTCCCATTCTTTGCATTGTGCTGGCAAACCATATTTCTAAATATTGAAAAATACTCTAAAAATCCTAATCACCAGCACAAATAATTTACATTTGTCTGCAGACTGTACCCAACACACTTCCCCAAGAGTGACACAACTACAACTAGATCTCATATGTCATCTTTCCCTTCTTTAAGACTTTGGCACCTTCCTCCACATATTCTGAAAATGTCAGCAGGTTGTGGCTCTCTGGTGCTTTGTGGCTGAATCCCTTTCCACAATTCCTTATCTCACTATTCCTTTGTCTCATTACATTCTTCTCCTCCAGGACAGTAATTCTCCTTCCTCACTTTCCCTTTCTGTTTCTTTTAATGACTGTAACCACTGCAGCTAAGCTGCTTTTAGCTTCTTGCTGGAAATCTCCTGCCTTTGTCTCCTGAAATCTGGAAGTCTTCATTTCACAATCTTTGCTTCTTGAACTTTGCACATCCCAGATCAACAACTATCATATTTCAGTTCTATTATCCACAACTGACTTCACATTGCTCAGCTAATAAGAACTGGTTGGAGTTGCTCCATGAGGCTCCTATATACCTTTCTTTGTTCTTTTTTCATTACTTTGCAGTTGCTCCTATATTTGGTTTATGCATATGTGACAGTTTACCTGACAACTTTTTAATTTTGTTTCTATTTAATTAGCCATTTTAGGTGGATTGGGGTATTGGGGTAAAATGGGTATGTGTTTATGGTTTTGTTCTTATTTTTACCTAGGCCAAAAAATGAGTTATTCTTGATTTACTTTTACTGTATACTTTTTTTTATTTTATCAACTAAAATTTGATAAGAAAATAAAAAAGGAAGTTCATCTGCAGAAGACCTTTTCACCTGTCACTTCGATCACCATTGGGTCACAACCACTGTAGCCACATCCCTAACAGTGCAGAATGTGGACCTAAAATACTGCCAATCGTTAAGAATTCAAAATGGTGAACAAAACGGTTAAAAAAAAATTAAAATAACTCCTAAAATATTGGAAATTTTAAAACAAACAAATACCAGAAGCCCCCAAACAGAACTCCAAGATCAAGCATAACAACGAACAAGAAGTAATAAAAAATTATTAACAAAATCCAAATCATAACTTTGCCATATTTTGAATCATCCAAGTCTACAAAGAAAATAAAAAAGCAAAAAAAAAAATCTACACAATGATAAAGAAAAACAATCGTATCAGGCTGTAGGCCGACAGGATTCAGTTTTTTTAGTCATTTCAGCTTGCACACCCAAATATATTTAACAAAACAGTATACTGGGGATCTAAATATAGCCTACATTAAACATAACATCCATGTAACACTTGCAGAATCACTTAATGCAACTGTGTTTGGATAAATTAAACGGCTGCCCCTGCATGGCGGTATACAGAGGAAGAGCTTTAAAGTTATCTATAAATCATTCTGAATTATCTTTATAGAAGCAGGTGGTAATTTACAATATATTTAAATAATCAAATAGCATTTTGAATATATCTTTAAATAATTTAAACATATCTGTAAAATATTTATAGACATCTGTAATTTAATTCAAGGCATCTAGTTTAAAGATATCTTGACATGGGGAATTGATGTCTAATTTAGTATTTAAATATACCTTTAAATTGTTCAGATATCTGAAAGTGTTTTAAAATATTTCAATATCATTTAAAGATATTTGTAATGATCTAAAGATATCTCTCTTTATATAAAGCGATAAGACGTATGACGTCCATACCAGGGTGTTATATCATCCAGCATCCACAACAGGGCTGTCCGATGATGAAAGGCAACAAGACGCAAAAAGAAAGAGGATGTAAGGCGTACCTGGTGAACAGAGGTTTGTAAATGAACAACACAATCAAAACAGACGGACTTACTATTATACCGTTAAGCCCATTTTAATAAATGGGCATTTCACTATGCCAGTCTTGAAATATTTAAAGTTGTCTGAAAATGATATAGAGATGTTAATACCTCATTTGAAGATATCTATAAATATAATGTGCCTTGCCATACTATAATACAATAACAGTTAATTGCATTACCTCACAGTTACAAACTTAAACCCACATATGAAGGTAAACAAGCAATTAAACCAAAATCAACTTTAATTGTTAGCTATAAGCAAAATCATACCAATATAAGTTAAATTACTGTTTACTTTAGAATTGAGATATTGCCTTTTACCAAAAAAAGAGAAGAAAATCAAATCCTCTTGGGCAACATGGCACAATGTATTGGACAACTCATTTTTGTTGACCTAGGCCAACTGGACACCCTTGGGTATTTAATAATTTAATAAGCTTATTTTGAAATCCATACTTGTATAGACTTAAGCAACATTAGAATTTTGGTTTGTGTGACAGTAATCCATGAATAATAAAGTTCACACTTCCTAAAATGTATCTCCCACACACATGCAGTATGAGTGCTATCAAAGTGTCTTCAAGAGTTGTAAAGGTACTTGTCGGTTGTTGCCCCTTTGCAGTGAGCAATGTTAATTTATGACAGTGAGCAATGTTAATTTATGATTTTATTGCAGGGTGGATTAAGTAAAAGGTACTTTACTCCCTGACCCCATATGATCTCACACATTTCCTCTGGTGGCAGTCAACCAGATTCACTGTATTATAGAATCAAGAGGTGCTCTTCATCATAAACATATTATAAATACACACAATTTTTGAGCAGGCTGTACAGAGTGATAGAAGATGGGAGGTTTTATGTAGGTTGTAATATGCTTTAAAGCAGCTTAGCCTGCGTGTGGGAAGTTGGATTAACCAACATTGATGTTCCTTTTTTGCACACACGGTGGAGGAGGCTTGAATCACTTTGCATTGCTGCTCAAGCCTGTGTTGGCAGATGGCCAGTGGCTGTATAACATTAAAGGGCTGTGAAGTTCTTCTCTTTACTGTACATGCATATACAAACAAGTCAATGCAGGCATGGATTCCACAATATAAGGGAAGGGTGATTTTGTGGGGTTGGTAGAGTGTTCTTCAGCGTCAATGATAACAACCAATGCAGATTTCATATCATATCATATCCTATTGAGGGAATGAGGGGCTAAGGGTGCAGATTGAATTCATTCAGTCCCATTCAGTGATCTTGCATATGTCATCTAGCAGCTAAATCAAGTAATCTACAAAATTTTAGATAATACACACACTATGCATTACAGGGAATGTACAGACAGACTTTGGTCTTTTATATATATATATCATGCCACTTTCCCATCAGCGACCATATCCCAGCCAACTACTTAGTGACAGAACCACATCACTTCACAAGTAACGTTGGGTGCTAAAAGTGTGAACTTTTAATTGAGACCTTGGGACATTTATTTAAAATTTAGATAATCTTGCACCTTTTTTTTCTTTGCTTGATAAAGGTGTCTAAAAAGTTTGAAAACATCTACATTTCTTACACTTTGACAATTCCACTTAGGTTATATTTTTCTTTTCTGACTTGCTTTTTTTCAGCTATATTTATACATTCTTTTGAAAAATAGTAGAATTAATCACACAGCATAAAGCAATTTGTACTTAATTCTCAAAAGTCCTGAATAATCTAACTATAAATCATTATGTTAGGTCAATTACTTCCATTAAACATATGCATAGAATGAAATTAAACCTCACGCAGGCATCTATATTAATGAACTAATTCAAATAGATTAGCAATAACCCAGAAATAAAGTTAAAATGAGTTTTTAAAAAATGGGAAAGCCATTCCAAGATGTTCACAATAAAATTGTAAAGTCACTGCAGGTTCTCTCTGTCTGTTAACTCTTTATTGGGACTTTATAAATTGACTTCTGATGTATTTGGTTTAGCTTAAACAATTAAAAGCTGTCCTGGCAGCATACCAGTTATATAGTACCATAAAGAATGCATTTACTCTTACACTAATGTCCTTTTAGAAACCATCATGTCTGTTGTTATTAGAGCTACAATATAATTTGAGCTCCACCAGGATAAAGGCTGTTAATGTGACCTAAAGAGGCTGATTTTATACTTGTTAGTCACTTGAATCAGATTGGTAGATACCCATTTGCATAAAGACACAAGAGCTACAGGTCCTAGGGGCTTATTTATTCCTTACAGGCTCAACATATACTGAAGAGTTAAGAGCTAGCCCATGATTGTAATTTGGCCATCAGAAAGTGCACCAAAAACGAAGAAAACAGTTTTAAGGCATCTGAGTGGCCTTTGGGAGGTGCAAGACCCACAAGCTCAGCTTTATCCGAATACAGCTAAAAACTTTCTTTCTTCTGTATTGTAGTTTCATTTCTTCACCTTTTACCATATGGTTCTGGGGAAGCTCCCAGTTTGAATGGATTAAATAATTGTAAACAATTGACCTTATTCATAACTTTCAGGAATGATAATATCCTAAGCAGATCTCTCACTAAGCTCATGGTTCTCATTCATTTTCTTCAAAGTCTCCTTTTAATTTATTTTGTTAAGCCTTATAAACCGCTATGCCAAATGTCCCCAGGGGACAAATAGAAATCTATCTATCTATCTATCTATCTATCTATCTATCTATCTATCTATCTAGCTATCTATCTGTCCATCTACTGCTATTTTAAGTGTATCAGGGGCCTCACTGCCTTTTCCATAGTGACTAATCACAGTACGCCAGGGTTCTCTTTCCCACCTAGTCTACAATTTTCCATTGTCCCTTGTCACAGATGAGCGGGGACCTTGCCCAGCCGGGACGCCTGGACAGTCCCCGAGTTGGACGATACCTCTTCTCGGCCACGAGAGGGCAGCCGCCCGGGTCTATTTGGGGGCCACAGGAACGGAGCTGGGACACTCATCATTATGAGAGGGTGTGGCCATCACCAAGAGGCGCCCGGACAGTTAGGGAATCCAGGAAGTGCTGCCGGAAGTAATCCCAAGGGAACCCGGAGTGCTTCCAGGTGTTCTTCTGACACTTCTGCCACACCAGGAAGTGATGTCAGGGGGAGCACCTGGGGCTCATCCGGGTCATAATAAAAGGGGCCGCCTCCCTCCAGTAGACAAGCCAGAGTTGGGAGGAAGGAGACAAAGCTTGTGAGGAGGAGAGAGGAGGTCAAGAGAGAGAGAAAGAAGAAGAAGAAGAAGAGAAAGAAGAAGAGAGAGAAGAGAGTTGGTGAAAGAAGGCATTGTGGTGCTGAAAGTATTAATAAAGAAGTGTGTTTTGGACATTCTGGTGTCAGTCTGTCTGTGTCCGGGGGTATGCTTTCCACAATGGCGCTCAACGTGGGGTCCTCCTCCTGCTAAAAAGGAGGGACCCCGTTTTTTAAAAAAAAAAAAAAATTTTGTGGAGACAGCCTGCACAGCAGACGAAGGCGCACTTCTACCGTGGCACGCATTCCTGCGCCAACACCTCGAGAAACGCTCGCCGAGGACCACACCTGACGGACGCTCAGTATTATGGGGAAGAAGACGGGCCAACGCGCCCCTAAGATAGCGACGCTCTACCCAACATCGTCTTTGCGGACGCATGGGTCGGTGGGGCAGCGGAAGAGGCCATCCAGCAGCAACACGCTCAAGAAGACGGAATCCGGGAGGTAAGTCTCGCGTATGATGGCGATACACTTGGCGGGGCTTACCCTGCTGTCCCCTGGTCTTGCTTTTTAGTAGGGGACTGCCCGAATCCGCGTCTGTGGCCAAAGCACGCCGACCCATGGAGTGATGGCGAGATGGCGACGGGAGAAGAAGAGCCGCTGATGATTGTTGAAGGGCTGAGGGGCAGAAGCTGCCCAGAAGACTCTTCCCCGACCGAGTCCGCTCATAGGGTGGAGGGAGCATCAAAAGACCGGATGTTCCTCCCAGAGACAAGCACAGGATTGGATGGAGTGTGTTGTGTACACGCCGGTGAGTGCTTAAAGCCGGGACCAACGAACGTCAATCCTGGGACGCTCAAAGACCCAACGGAGCATGCGCAGGAGCTCCATGGCTCCCAGCTGACAGGTGAGTGTGAAAAAAGCATGAATTCACCGCCGGCTGGCTTAAGTGACTTGTTCTTGGCTGTACAGGAGTTGGAGAAAGTCTTTCGTCCTGTACAGCCTCTCTTACAGATCCTGAGTGATTTAAAGGGCGTAATTAAGACGCTGGAGGAGACTGCGGACGCGCCCCTGAGTGCCATACTGGGGTGGTTTAGGCAGCGCGACGTGGGATTCTCCAGCCAGTCCGATGCCTGGGTACAGGTAAGTGATACCGGTACCGGACATAATAACGGAAACCCTAGCGAAAAAAACCCGGATGTAACGGAAGGGATCCAAGTAGCAGGGGTTCCGACAGTAGATCGGGGGACGAGTACTGAGCCCACAGTACGAGCAGAGACGGGGGGACAGTGCTGGCTTGTATGTGTCAGCACCCAGACTGCCCCGCTCCAGGAAGCTGCGACGCTCGTAACTCATTCGAGAGGTGTGCAAACAGCATGGGGTCCCTCTTTGTTCCATAAGGGGATCCAGGCTGTTACAACACCCCAGAACAATGGGAGGCCCTGGAGAAAAAAGGAGGGGTCTGCTGACAGGAGGAAACGAGACCACAAGAGCTCGCGTGCGGTAAAAGAGCTCTCTCCAAGGCGATGGAGAGCTGCCGCAAACCAGGCTGAAGAGATACAGGCATGGGCGTTCCTGTCCTGTTTTCAGGTCCGGAGAGCACCGGAAAGACAGGGGTGTGCTGGTGTTACAAGTGCCATGGAGCTGGGCATCTGTGGAGACATTGTCCATATGCCCTGAGCAAAGATGCCATTAGGCGGCGTCAGGACGACGTCTCCGCACCTGTTTCTTATTTTGCAGGTCCGGACCGTGGAAGATAGTATGCTGGAACCCCGCCTTGGGAAACTTCTACCCCTCGCGGGACGGGCCGCTTTGCCGGATGGGCTTCAGCTGGTGAGGGGGCAGTATCACAGATGAGCGGGGACCTTGCCCGGCCGGGACACCTGGGCAGTCCCCGAGTTGGACGATACCTCTCCTCAGCCACGAGAGGGCAGCCGCCCGGATCTGTTTGGGGGCCACAGGAACGGAGCTGGGACGCTCATCATAATGAGAAGATGTGGCCACCGCCAGGGGGCGCCCGGACAGTTAGGGAATCCTGGATGGCAGCACTTCCACCACACCAGGAAGTGCTGCCGGAAGTAATCCCAAGGGAATTCGGAGTGCTTCCAGGTGTTCTTCTGACCTGGGGCTCATCCGGGTCATAATAAAAGGGGCCGCCTCCCTCCAGTAGACAAGCCAGAGTTGGGAGGAAGGAGACGAAGCTTGTGAGGAGGAGAGAGGCGGTCAAAAGAGAGAGAGAGAGAGAAAGAAGAAGAGAGAGAAGAGAGTTGGTGAAAGAAGGCATTGTGGTGCTGAAAGTATTAATAAATAAGTGTGTTTTGGACATTCTGGTGTCGGTCTGTCTGTGTCCGGGGGTATGCTTTCCACACCCTGCTCATGTGGAATTGCTATGTGTTCTCTATCCTTAGCAATACATTATGCTTACTTTACTTGTTTTAGAGCTTAAGGGAGAACTTGAAGTCAAAAGTCACCTGTTCAGTCTGTCCCTAGAGCTTCAGGAAGTCATGCTGCTGTTCCAAAGAAGACAGGTGCCTCTTCACCTAATGACTACAGACCACTGACACTTACATCTCACATCATGAAAACCTTTGAGAGGCTGTTCCTGGATTATAAGTGTCCTCTTGTGACATACCACATGGACCCACTGCAGTTTGTTTAAGAGATTGGAGTGGAGGATGCAATTATCTATCCGGTCCTCAAGGCTTATTTTCACCAGGACAAAACTGGCAGCGCTGTCAGGATTATGTTTTTAGATTTCTCCAGTGCCTTCATTACCATCCACCCATCCATGTTAAGAGGTAAGCTCAGACATACAGTATGCAGGTTGATGAGCCTTTGGTGTCCTGGATAATGGACTATCTATTGGGTAGTCTTCACTTTGTACCCCTTAGATTATAAATATATCACCAGGTCAGGACACTTGCAGAAATTCTCAGATGATTCTGCACTTCTGGAGTATATCGATAAAGGGGAGGAGACAGAGTATAGAAGTCAGGTGGAGAACTTTGTTTCTTTGTGCAAAGAGAACTGTCAACTGTCTTAACATCAGCAAAATCAAGCAACTGGTTATTGACTTTCACCGCAACAAAGAGCCTCTATGTCCGATCACTATTCAGGTAGTGGATGTAGAGGTGGTCCACTCCTATAAGTATTTCGGGGTCCACATCAATGACAAGTTGGACTGGTCTCTGAACACAAAGGAACTATATAAGAAATGGCAGAGCAGACTCATTTTCTTTAGTAAACTGTGTTTCTTTAATATGGAAAATGGCATCCTTCACATCTTCTGCAACTCTGTGATGGACAGTGTGATTTTCTACGTGTGGTGAGCTGGGCAGATAATGTCACTTTAAGCAAAGCAGAGTTCCATTATGAACAATGCTGCACATCCTTTCCCTGACACACTTGTCAGAGGGGGACATTTTTTGTACACTGAGTCATTCCATTTCTCTCTTAGGAAAAGAAACATGTCAATATTACATTTAAAACCCAGCAGATGAACAGGCAATAGGCACCCATTATTGGCACTGGGGGTGAGAAGTTAAAAGGCTGTTTGCAGATTGTAGGTATTTGCTGTATTGCAAAGGAGTCACCACTTTAAAGGTTTTGGCTGGTTCAGATTACAAACAATACCAAGTTGTGATAACAGAACTGCTCCTTCCTTGGAGGATGTCTGTATTTACCTGACTTGGCAATTAACATGTTTGACAATATTGGCTTCTAATCAGCAGATCTGTACTCATTAATGGTTGGTAACAATAGATTTTGTTAACTTGTGTTTTCATTATTTGTTAAACCCAGGAAATTTAGATGTGCCATTGTTTAATCTGGTTGTCCAGAACTGATAATTGCAGGGACTGAAGGAGATTTAATCTCTGGCCAGGAGAAGGCAAAGGGAGAGGGGCAGTCCACTGAGAACACAGCCAAGACACTCGGACAGAGCACAGAGGCTCGCAGGTTGACATGGGTACGTGGCTAGCACGACGTGAGGCACAAGGACGGCAATACTTCCAGGGAGGAAGAGACAGCTCTACAAGGAGACGCCGGTTGTGGGTCCAGCAAGAGAGAGAAGCCGCATGAAAGGACCGAGCAAAGCTGGCAGACAAGAAATAAGGCATGCCTAGGTCACAGCAATACAAGGAGCCCAAGGTGGAAAAAAAGGAACAACGAAGAGACGCCGACAGGGATTCCACAATTTTGACAAAAACTTCTCTTGGGAAACGAGTGTCCGGTGAACAGAGTGAATCCGTGGACAGTTGAACAATTAAGTGTTGGGGTAACACTGAGAACAAACTGGACTTTTGCACCACTAAAGGTTGTATCATCCAATTCTTGTTTTTAATGGACTTTTAGAGTGTGGACTGTGTGCTTTCCTTTCTAAAACAGAAATTTTCTTCATGATACTGTTAGATTTGGTTTATGTTCATTCATCTTTTTAATGTACTTATTATTGTCTGGTGTAATAGAAGTTACTGTTGCTTTTCCTGAAATTACTGTTGTGTCTTTCATTGTGTGTTTACTCACCGCCCAATTTAAAGAAACCTGTGTGCTACGTATTATTGGTAAATTTCAGGAGTTCCCAGTCTCTTGATAAAACTGGGTGGCGTAGTCGGATAATTAAATGGTGTCTAAGTTAGATTACCTGTAAGTGTGACCTGACACCTGTCACACACTAACCATGAACACTTTCAGCCAACAAATTATTCAGCAGAAGTGTGTTAAGAAACAAGACGTGGCCTCCTTTATACCAACAGCAATACGTTTGCATAATGCCTCACTGTGACTGTGACAGCCAAGTCAGACGTTTTCTTCCTGTTTCATTTTTCTTTACTTTATAGTCATTCTGGTGTGTGTTCACACCAAAGTGTGTGTGTATATTTATTTATTTGTTTATTTACTTACTTATCTAAATATTTATGTATTTATTTATGTAAATAGGTTCTGAAAAATGCAGAATTTCCCCCGGGAATAAATAAAGTTCACTGTATATGTGGAAGGAAGAACCTAAGCAACTTGTCAAAAAAAAAACCTAATGCTCTGTACAGAGACACAAGGAGTATGAGACTAATCAGAACGCTTAGGTGTGCACACCAACATTTTAAAGGTATTACTGAACATAGACGTTTTAACATGACTGCTTGGTGATCTTTTACCCAGAGAGAAGCTCATATAACATACATGCACATGTAGTAGATCTGGACATAAACAGAGCAATATTAGGGATATACAGTTAGTTTATAAGATCATCATTGATATGTCACTCTGCAATGGTCTGAAACAGTTATATGATCTCATCATCTTCACGGTAGATGTGGAGTGATTCGTAGGTGCATGAAGTATGGTTACACAGAAAAGAACAAAGAACATTTCCCTTACACATAAGGACATGAAGTAATTTATATATATGAAGATGGATGTAATGGCCTCCTAATTCATATATTGTTTATGTTCTAATGTGTGATAGTGTGTCACATGCCAAGAATAGCAAGCAATACATTTTAATATTCAGTTCTTTACCACTAAACACTGCCAATTTGACTGCTATCAGATATAGAGGAATCTGTTTTTAATAGCATACAACGGTAGTATTTTTGATGTTTTTTTTTATTATTTTGGAGGCAATGTGGCCTAAAGGCTAAAGCACTGTGTTGGAAATCATTACTTACCCCTACTCATCCGCTCATTGAGTGATCATGATTAAGTCACTGAGCTGAACCATTCGGAACTCCAATTGTACAAATATAGGCACAAGTGAACTGCATAAGTGAAATACCTTGCAAAAGAAATCTGCTATGTAAAAAGAACTGTGTAGATGTTGTTAAAAACATGCGTAAAAATTATATCTTTAAAATGTTCAAGAGAAAGTAAGAACGTCTGCATTAATAGTAATATAAAAGTAGGCAGCAAAATGATATAAATCAAATACTACTTTTATGAAAGAACATAATTATATGAAAACTGAAGAGTCTAAATTCATTCTGTGTTTGGAAAATGAGAAAGGTTGGGGCACCAACCAGAGTCATCTCCATTTAGATTGTGAAAGTTTGGGGGTTTCAGAAAGCCCCAAACCATGACACAAATACACCAACCCAGTCCCAGGTTCAAATAAATGGATGTTTTATTACAAAACCTCACAAATGAGGCACAAAAAATACAGTTACCTCTCCTCCAATTCAGCTCTCCTCTCTTCTCTCTACTGCCCTGCTCTCTTCTAGTCGAGTGTTGCCTTCCTTCCTCCCAGCTCTGAATCACCTAGACAAGGCAGTGTCTGTCCCTTTTATAGACAACCCAGGAGTACTTCTGGTGCCAGGGCTGTTGCCCATTGACAATACTTCCGGGTCACATGTAAGTCCCACATAACAGGCAATATATCTTCGTGCAGAACCCTATTGCGGCACCCACAGACCCCGGCAGAGATATGCTGCTGGACTACAATTCCTTGCATTTCCTGCTGGTTCCCAAATGGGTGCCGATATCGAGGGCCACTACCATCTAGCAACTGGGGGGAATAACCACCCCGCAGAGCCAGTCCTGTGTTCTTCTGTTTTACCCCAGCCAGGGAAGGTGCTACACATATGTCCGGTTGGGATGCCTGTCTATCTGTCTGGGTCTTCCCATCTGGGTAAGGAACCATCTCTTCTGGCTGGGATGTCTGTCCATCCATTAGGGAAGCCTTTCTGGGTGCAACTTCCTTCCCTTTCTGTCCACTCAGGGCCTCCTGTGCAGGTAAGACGTCTTCCTTTTTCCTTGTTGAGATGCACATCCATCCCATGTGCCACCTACAACATTTTAACAAGCACCCAATGGCCCCAAAACAATGAGGTAAATTACTTAAAAATTAGCCACAGTCAGGCTTTGTGTCATTATTTTTGCATCTATATTATGCAGGAGCTCCATCCCCTGCTGTGCTCTGTTAACAGAGTGAGACCTCCTTCTGTTGGCACATGACTTATAGGTGGGAAACTGGAAGATGCAGGTACCCTTACTGGGCATCTTTTTGCTGCTCTGAGAGGAATACGAAAGGACATGATTAGCAACAGTGACCCCACTGGACCCAGGGTGGAATCAAATACCTTAGAGGAGCCCTAAGGGTGATCCACTGATGTACACGCTTGACAATAGATTGACAGAAGGTGCTATATGTATGATAGATAGATAGATAGATAGATAGATAGATAGATAGATAGATAGAT
>JANRMT010062825.1:20992911-21014554 GCA_026402145.1 Polypterus bichir lapradei | reverse complement strand
GATAGATAGATAGATAGATAGATAGATAGATAGATAGATAGATAGATAGATAGATAGATAGATAGATAGAACTTTAGTTGTCCCCAAGGGAAATCTGGCACTGCTGCTTCACAGATCTACCATCCTGGGTTTAAATCCTGCACCCAATCGCTGTTTGTGTGGAGTCAGCACATTCTCTCTGTTTCTGTGTAGGTGTTCCTTTTCACTCCATATGCTCAAAAATGTGTATTACTTTGATTGGTTATTCTAAATTAACTGTGTGAATCAGAGCGTGGGTGTGTCTGAGACTTGATCCTGTGAAAATCTGGTGTTATACTTAGAGCAGTTACTTGTTTCGCACCAAGTGCTCCCAAGATAGGCAACATAAGTATGTTCTGTTGTCTTTCTAGCATACCAAAACAGGTACTAAGAAGTGACATGACCAAAGAGATATATAAAGGAACTAAGTGAGACTGGTGCTGGCTGTTATCAATATAAATGAAATCATAAAGTGTTTGTATATCTGTTTGTTTGTTTGCAAAACCTTGTAAAAACAGTTGAACTCATTTTCACGAAACGTTGCATGTATGCTGCACTTCGTCCAACTTAAAATATAGGCTATATTGTGTACCAGGGAGAGGGGATATAATGGAAAAGGGTCAAGCCAAACACCAGCACTAACATAGGGACTACAATTCCTATCATTCAGCAGCAGTACTGTGTGGATGATGGAGGAACATCAGTGGTGTCATTGGGGGAGGGAGAGGGGCGACCATGTTTTCAGGTGTACAGCCCCTAATCTTTAAGAGTTCCCTCCACACTCCATCCCAAATTGCTTTTCAGTCTAATCCCAGGGTATGGCTAACAGCAAAATCATAGGGGGAACTAAGCCTCTGATAACTGCTTAAACAAACAATGCACCCGGAGGGCATCATCATCAGAAAAAATAAAGTCTTATACTGGCCAAAGTGGGATCTAACCTAAGAATACAAGTACAGCATTTTCTTCATAAGTAATTTAAATAACAACTTCATTGTCTTGCTGGAATACAGCTTTTGTCTAAGAGTATGTTTTTTGCCTCATCGTGTGTTTGTCGAATTTCCTAAGGGCAGTTTTTTTTCATTTATTTATACCTGGACAATGCTAGTTTTAGTTTTTACTTTGTCAATTGGGGTAAGATAAAACTAGTAAATTTCATTAAATCAAGAGTATACATTTCTCAACTTCAGATAAATGAGACACATTAAGTGGCACTGCAGCATTGTAACTGAAAGCAGCACCTCAGAGATTTAAAGTCTTCTTTCAATATAATTTTGTACATTTTAGATGAATTGGACTTGAAAGACTATGAAAGACTGAATGGCCTGTTCTTGCCATAAAGTTTTCTTATGCTCTTAGATTTTAACCTGGCAAGTTGCCTCATCCATAAACATTCAGAAGGAGTAAAGACTGATTTTTAACTGCTTCATAATTGCTAAGGACAAGTTGTTATAACAGGTTGAAATAAGCAATCTTTAAATGAAGGCTGTGGGAATACATAAAGAATCTAAGAGAAGATAGAAACATCAGTGAAAGATACTATTTAAAAAACAAAATGGAATAAAAACTCTTCAAACGGCTCTTCTTAACTTTTCACCTCCTCCTGCAGTCATTATCCTAGAAAAAGCAAATGCAGAATTAGTCAAGGTGGAAGCAAGGAAGTCGTGGAATGAAAATACAAAACAAATATAAAATCAGGCTCTAAGAAGAAGTGATAGAAGTTAAAGACGGAGTATGTTTTGCAAAGAAATTTAATCATGGCAACAAAAAAAATGATCTGCTTCGAAAGATGTTCATAACAGTGTGAGCCATCAGCTTGGTTTGGTACAGGTAAAGAGTGGAAAACATAAAATACCCTGGAAACGTATGGACCAGTACATAGTAGTGCTAATTAAAGAAGTGCTGAATCCAAAGTAAATCAGGAAAACCAAAATGAAGAACAGAATAAATTTAGAGCAGCTGAAAAGAAACTCAGAAGAATTCTGAAAGAAAATTGTAGAAAGGCTAGAGGAAAAGTATGTTAGTGAGAAGGACTTGAGGGCAGATTAGAAGGAGAGAGAGCAAGAGGGCAACAGAGAACATTGTTGTAAGTCTTACAAAAAGAAGGAGCCGATGAGCAAAATCAAGCAAAGAACCATTAGAGACCTGGAAAAAGTGGAGGCTTTAAACTCGCCTTTGGCAGAACAACAATGATAAAGGGTCAAGTTCAAATTTTATTTTCTATATGTATCTTCTGCATTGAAAATATTATCAGTACTTATTTGTTTAATAAGGAATAAAAAAACAAATAAATACAACTTGCTAAAAAATAGTACTACATATAAGAATGTGGATCAATATGAACTTTGTATGATTGTCTTGGTATTAAGAAAGAGCAGTCACAAATTCAGGGAGCTTTAGCTGTTCATGATACAGTCAATTTAGGGTGAAAATGGTTTTAAATCAGGGAGGCATGGTGGTACAGTGGCTTGTGCGGTTGCCTATTTAGTCATGCTTGCTGTCTGTGTCAAACTTTCATGTTCTTGTCAGGTCTGTATGGATGTTTCTACAGGTATTTCCTTCCACATCCTTAAAGGAAATCCTAAATCAGCTCTGTGAGTAGGCCCTATGATTGACTGGCATCCTGTTCATGGATGGTTTCAGCCTTGTGCCTGACACTGTTTTGACACCCACCCACTATCCTGAATTGGAAATAGTAGCTTTGAGAAAGCTCTGTTGTCTTCAGTCTGTGCTTTATTGGTACAAAAATATTTTTTAGACAGTAAGTAGGAAGAGCCAAGTGTAACAAGGGTAGATGGAATCCTGTAGTATGATACAGAGTTTATACTGGTTACAGTTTGTGTAGGTCTTCTCAACTGATAGTACATCATAGCCTATGGCTTTCCTGAGCAGTTGTTAATATCCACTACATGACTTTTACAGTTAGATTACCACATCAGTGGTTAAGGCTTTGGACTTCAAACCCTGAGGTTGTGTGTTCATACCTCGCTACTGACACTGTGTGACCATGAGCAAGTTATTTGTACTCCAGTTGGAAAAACAAAAGAAATGTAATCAATAGTATCTCAGATGTAGTAAGTTGCTTTGCAAAATGACATCAGTTAAATAATAAGTAATAATAAAAAGCATATAATTCATAGGTTTTTTTTTAAATAACCACTAAGCACTGGCACCTCTATCATCTGTGTGTGAAACTATGTTTTTGTCTTCAGAAATAGCATATGATGTGTTATTCTGCCCCTTCTATGTGTGGCGTGCAAAGTTTGACAAATAGCTAAACAAGATGACAAATGAAGAGTCAAGCGCTGAAATAAAATGAATAGAGTTTACTTGAATGTCTTGCTCTGTGCCCAATCACCAATTTCTGAAACTTGGCCATCGCTACCAACAATCTGAGGTGTGCCACAGATGCAAATATTTTTGCTTTTGGGTACAGTATTGATTTAAGTGTGAGACATTGATGCTGGTCGAAGTCTATGTTTTTTTAGTTTCAGATCCTGCACAGCACAAGTGCATGGAAAATGAATTTGTACCATCATGTTAACTACTTAATTTATGATACAGTGCAGATATGTAGGACCACATCTGTGAAAGGGCACATCAGCAGCAGTTAAGCAGTAAATCTGTACAGGATGCAGTGTTGTGATTGATTGTTTTTTTTAATTTTCTATAGGGATCTCTGGCCTTTTATGGTGATCTATGCATCTTGTTAGTTTTTTTGTACTCTCAGGGATACTAATATGGTGTTAGTATTTCTCGGGATTAAACATTGAAATATTTTTATGTCTTGTTGCAACATTAGTTTTGTTTTGTTATGGGTGCTGCCATTGGTGTTGGTATGTTTCCATGAAGATCTCGCACAGTGATGCCTGTGTGTGCACTGCTTGTTATGTCAAAAGTGATGATATGGAGGTTGAACCATCTACTTACACATTATACTGTATGTGATTTGGATAAAACTCAGTTTTGTGGCATGAAATTTTGTATAAAAGTTGATAAATATTTTGTATGTCTTTATTTGTAAGTCAGACAAAGCAAATGTAGTATTAGTGTTTTATTTAATGGATATGCTTTCATGTCTGACCAACCCATGAGTCATTAGGACTGACTCAGGTAGTGAATTTTGTGGAAGGGTTGGGGAAAGTGCCTCAGACTGGTTTGGCAAGTGATTTTCTGCAGGGCATACTCTCTTAATCAACTCTCTCAATCAACCCCCTCAGAAAAGACTGGCAAGCTTCACTCAACAAATGGTTTTTGGGTGCTGGTGTGAAAATAAGCCAGTAACTGAGGGATGTGTCACACCAGAATTCTATTGGTCTAAAGTTGGCTGTTTGGTTTTGAGTCAGAAGCCATTCTGATACCACAACACCATATTGGCTGTAGGATTTGAACAGAGAATGTATACATTTGGTTGCTTTACCCCCGTCTCTCTCTCGCACACACACCATTACCATGTAAAAGACAACACATTGAAGAGCACAGCTCAACTGCCATATTGAGACATGCATATGGCCTGTCCTGTAGAAAGCTAGAAGTGATGACTTAACTAAAGACATTCAAGTAACTAACAAGTCTGTGTGCCGCCTGAAAGTACACATCAGCATTTATCAGGTTGTATGGTTGCCAATATTCACTTGTACTTTGCTTATTATTATTATTTTATTAATATTATCAATAAATATTATTTAAAGTTGTAACTTAACTCCTGCTTGTATTTTACTGTATGTAACTGCCTGAGGTTATAGATGTAGAATGGAAGGTGGGTAGAAGTTATAAAGTACAATACCTTATAAACAGTTGTAAGTCTATGAGATTTGAGGCATACTGACACAGTCTGGACATGAAATAATACATAGGGGAAAGTAGAGTAATATAGAACTCTACCAAGACAAAACACTCAGCAAGGGTGAACTACTTTCAGAGTGTTATTCCTTGTGTTGCTATTTTCCATTTCTGACTAAAGACTTTGAATTTTGATTAGTGTTTCAGGCTTGATAAAAGATTTAGGATAGAGTCTAAGTTACAAACTTGATGGATTATTTGACTACATCTAAGTTGATTGGCGACAGTTTGTGCAGGTTGAAAGGAAAGACGCTTATACCTCCTTGAAATGCACTATTTTATCACTTCCAGCATTTTATAGCTGGTTTATGAATTGCACCTGCCTGCTAGTATCCTTTAACTGACTACACAAAATCTTGGAAGCATTGACCTTTATCATCTTTGACACTATTACACTGACAAAACATTAGAAGAACACTTAACATTCACTTAAGGGGCAAATTACATTTGCAAAAATCATCAAATATTTGTGTATTTCATAATTTCTAAATATCTCAATAAAAATATTTTACATGATTAGTGTTAGTACTTTCATCAGCACAACAGAAACTTTTGCACTTTCCTGTTTTTATACAATTTATTAACACTAGAATCCCTGAAGCGTACAAAAAAAAATCCTTCACACCTCTCCATCAGCGTCTTTTGTTTTGAAAATGTGTCAATCAGCACTGACAGCAGGCAGTCTGCTATCCCACAACCCCCCCACTACTGAAGCTGAAGTCAGTTGCAAAATTCTCAGAGCTCAAGTGTGTTTATCTGGGTGTGAGGTACCTGGAGTTGTATAAGGTAAGTAATATATCGTTATGTGGAATACATACACTTCATGTCTACAACGATCTATGTAAATGTAGGATGACAGCAAATGTGAGGCAAGAAATACTGAACACATACCTAAAACAAAAACGTTTTCCATTTTATACTAATAATTACGTGAAGTGTATAATGTGTGAAGACTTTACTCTAAATACCAAATAAACACATGTGCTTTTATTCAAGAATATAACCAAAGAAAAAAAATCATTCAATTAACATGATGCTGTCAAGGAGTTAAAAACCCAAGCGCAAATATCAATTGACAGGGAGTTGGTGTGTTGGTGCAGAGGTAAGAAAAGCTACTTTATAACCCAAAGGTTCCTGGTTCGAGTCCGGACACTCTGCGTTTTCAGTAGTGAACTGCTATTATTAGTACTATAATATAATAAAAGCGTATATTTGATTTGAGTTTGTAACACCCAGTATAAATTTTGGCTACTTGTAAAAATTAGCACTTGCTTTTTTATTATTCAGTATTATTCTATCAGTGACATTCACATGGTATAACAAACTTGCCTCTCTGGTCAAAGATATGATGTCCCATGACCACTACTAAACTATTATGTGGCATTTGCGATTTGACAACAAAGACACTCATGCAGAACGTGTGGAAAACGTAAGATTTGCTGCGATTTTGGACATCTGACAGTGTTTAGTTGAGAGCTGTGTTTTGAGTTATAACACCAGGGCAAAGACTTTCCAAGTCTGTGGTCAAAATGCTTATGGAGCCGTTTCTGAACAAAGGCAGAACCGTAACAACAGACAGCTTCTTCACGTCGCTTTCATTGGCTAATAGACGGTTGCACTGCGACACAACTCTGCTTGGCATCATAAGTAAAATGGGACTTCCATCTGCACCTATAGTCACTTTAGTACGCGAACAATTCGCCATGCTAGTGTTTAGATCTGGCAGTGCCATGCTGATGGTGTATGAACTCAAAACTCATCTTCAAATGGCGCCATGGGGGGGGGGGGGGGTTATGATAGCAGGCTTCTTGCTGCTTGTGCTGATTGAGAAATTTGCAAAACAAAAGACACTAATGAGGAGAGGTGTGAAGGAATTAAAGGTGGCCCGGGATTACGAGTTTTTTCGTAGGCTTCAGGGATTCTAATGTTAAACACAATGTGTCTTGGACATACAGCTCTTCCTAAATACATTTGAGTCATGAGTCATTGGGCTTCACATGATTTTAAACTTTTTGAAATGTTTTATAAACAATCTCAGTGTCTTAACCTTGACAAATATTATTATGAATATAACAATTAGTCTATAAAACTGGCTACAGCCACAAAGATGAAGGGCGCTAGGCCCTTCATTTGACTCTCTGGAGGACAGTTATGCTGCTACCCAATTTGTTCAATGCCTGTTGGCCGTCTCAAGCCAGCCCAGAAATCCATATGATGATTCCCAAATCACTCACTCATCAAAAGTCTCCTTTCAGAGTTTTTTTACAGTCCTCACCTTGCCCTAAGTAACATTAAAGCAACTGAGTGTGACCTGTAAAAGTCTTTAGCTGTAGGCAGCTGCAGCGCCACCTGGGATTCAGGCACCAAAAACACATTTCAGAATTGAGTATATCATAAAAGCACTTTTAATAAGCCATCAGGGTTGCTGAAGTGCTTAAAAAGGCAATCAGTGAAAGAAAGGTGGGAAAAGCTGTTTAGGGCTTGTATATCTGCTGTAAAAGATGTCTTTAAAAGATGTGTTAAGAATATCTCCATGATAGCAGCACATATAAATTAATATACTTGGCAGAAGAAAACTATTATGCCTAAAAATGTACTTTTTAGATTTTTATTATTTGTGCTTCCAAATGTAGAATGCATGTTTATCACTGATATGTGATTTTCCTCATTTACAGACATACTAAGTTTTTTTCATTTTTCTTCAGTGAGTTGGCAAGAACAGAATTTCAACAAGCTAAAACAAATCAATAAATCACAATTCCCATAGGAATTGCATTTGCTCAGATATAAATGATTAAATTCATCCAAGAACTGACATGTAAAGATCATACTGCAGCTTGATCTTTCATGCTTTTAGTAGCTTGGTTTTTTTCACTATACTCTATATATGTGTTATAATGAATGTTGTTAGCATTAGACATTATAAAAATCAGCGTTTTTGAAACATGGTACAATTTAAAAAAATAAATAACATAGAACAGCATTCTATTAGCCTTTACTGTATGAAATATAAAGGCAAATTTCGATAGATTATATAATATTGCAAACAATAATTTGGATTATACAGGAGTGAAAGATAATTCAACCAAGCCAAATAAGTGCCCTCATCCTGTAATCCAATGAGCAAACTGTGTTTCACTGACATTAAAACAGTTTTTACCTGCAGTACTTTGCTGATTTCCATTTTCTCTTTGTTCAATATTATTACTTCAAAGTAGATAAATTATATACCTGTCCCCATTAAAATACATATATGCTTTTGTGAATTAAAAAGAAAAAATATTACTATTTTGTGAAATACAAGGTCTTGTTTTTGACTTAGATAGTTCCATTCATGACTGGAGTGAGCTGTGTGGATATTTTAAATTACTAGTTTCAACTGCTTAACCCAGCGTTTGACTCAACAACATGCTAAAATTAAAGATGAGTCATTTAGAGTTAGACATTCATTTTCATTTAGTGAAATGCCAAATTGAAACCTGATATTCTAATTCTGAATCTATTAAAATGTCCTACCTACTGAATAGTAGACCTTTCTCATTTATAAACTCCTATCCTATATTTAGAAAAGACTTTGGATCACCACTATGCTGTATTGTTTGAAACAGGTCCTAATAAATGTCACCCTGGGGACAAATGAAGTCCCATCTATCTATCTATCTATCAGCTATATTAGATAGATAGATAGATAGATAGATAGATAGATAGATAGATAGATAGATACTTTATTAATCCCAAGGGGAAATTCACATAATCCAGCAGCAGTATACTGATACAAAGAAACAATATTAAATTAAATAGTAATAAAAATGAAAAAAGTTAGCATTTACTCCCCCGGGTAGAATTGAATCCTCAGTCTGTCAGTGGAGCAGGACAGTGACAAAAGTCTGTCACTGAAGCTACTCCTCTGCCTGGAGATGACACTGTTCAGTGGATGCAGTGGATTATTCATGATTGACAGGAGTTTGCTTAGTGCCCGTTGCTCTGCCACAGATGTTAAACTGTCCAACTTTACTCCTACAATAGAGCCTGCCTTCTTAACAAGTTTGTCCAGGCGTGAGGCGTCTTTCATCTTTATGCTGCCACCCCAGCACACCACCGCGTAGAAGAGGGCACTCGCCACAACCGTCTGGTAGAACATCTGCAGCATCTTACTGCAGATGTTGAACGATGCCAACCTTCTCAGAAAGTATAGTCTGCTCTGACCTTTCTTACATAGAGCATCAGTATTGGCAGTCCAGTCCAATTTGTCATCCAGCTGCACTCCCAGGTATTTATAGGTCTGTACCCTCTGCACACAGTCACCTCTGATGATCACAGGGTCCATGAGGGGCCTGGGCCTCCTAAAATCCACCACCAGTTCCTTGGTTTTGCTGGTGTTAAGATGTAAGTGGTTTGAGTCGCACCATTTAACAAAGTCTTTGATTAGCTTCCTGTACTCCTCCTCCTGCCCACTCCTGATGCAGCCCACAATAGCAGTGTCATCAGCGAACTTTTGCACGTGACAGGACTCTGAGTCATATTGGAAGTCTGATGTATATAGATTGAACAGGACCGGAGAAAGTACAGTCCCCTGCGGTGCCCCTGTATTGCTGAACACAATGTCAGACCTGCAGTTCCCAAGACGCACATATTGAGGTCTGTCTGTAAGATAGTCCACAATCCATGCCACCAGGTGTGAGTCTACTCCCATCTCAGTCAGCTTGTCTCTAAGGAGCAGAGGTTGGATGGTGTTGAAGGCGCTAGAGAAGTCCAAAAACATAATTCTTACAGCACCACTGCCTCTGTCCAGGTGGGAGAGGGATCGGTGTAGCATATAGATGATGGCATCCTCCGCTCCCACCTTCTCCTGGTATGCGAACTGCAGAGGGTCGTGGGCGTGGCGGACCTGTGGCCTCAGGTGGTGAAGCAGCAGCCGCTCCATGGTCTTCATCAGATGTGACGTCAGAGCAACAGGCCGGAAGTCATTCAGCTCACTAGGTCGTGATACCTTTGGGACAGGGGTGATACAAGATGTTTTCCAAAGCCTTGGGACTCTCCCCTGATCCAGGCTCAGGTTGAAGATGCGCTGTAGAGGACTCCCCAGTTCCAACGCACAGGCCTTCAGCAGTCGTGGCGATACACCATCTGGACCCGCTGCTTTGCTGGCACAAAGTCTTTTCAACTCTCTGCTCACATGGGCTGCTGTAATTGTGGGTGGGGATGTCTCACCTATGCTGGTACCAGCAGAAGGATGGTTGGAGGATGCAGTACTTCGAGGTGATAGTGGGTTAGGGTGATCAAACCTATTAAAGAAGTTGTTCATTTGGTTTGCTCTCTCCACGTCTGTCTCGATGGCGGCACCCCGCTTCGAGCTACAGCCAGTGATAATCTTCATCCCATCCCACACTTCCTTCATGCTGTTGTTCTGCAACTTCTGCTCCAGCTTTCTCCTGTACTGCTCTTTCGCCGCCCTGAGTTGGACTCGGAGTTCCTTCTGCACACGCTTGAGCTCAAGCTGATCACCACCTTTAAAAGCCCTTTTCTTCTGGTTCAAAAGGCCCTTGATGTCACTTGTAACCCATGGCTTGTTGTTAGCATAGCAGCGTACTGTTCTTACTGGAACTACAATGTCCATACAGAAGTTGATGTAATCAGTTGTGCATTCAACAGCCTCTTCAATGTTCTCACTATGTGACCCCAGGAATATATCCCAGTCTGTAGTTCCAAAGCAGTCTCTCAGAGCCTGCTCTGCCTCAGGGGACCACTTCCTGAATGAGCGTGTGGTTGTAGGTAGCGCCCTCACTCTTGGTTTGTATTGAGGCTGTAGCAGAACCAGGTTATGATCTGCTTTCCCAAGCGCAGGCAGCGGGGTGGCGCTGTATGCGTCTTTAACGTTTGCATACAGTAGGTCGATAGTCCTGTTTCCCCTGGTGTTACAATCCACATACTGGGAGAAGGCAGGTAATGTTTTGTCCAGCGTTACATGGTTAAAGTCTCCAGCGATTAGCACAAGTGCCTCAGGGTGCTGCGTTTGTAACTTAGCAACTGCGGAATGGATGATGTCACTCGCTATCTCCGCGTTCGCTTGAGGGGGGATGTAAACAATGATAACAATCACGTGTCCAAACTCTCTGGGCAAGTAATACGGACGCAGACTTACGGCCAACAGTTCGATGTCCCTGCAGCAATTGGAGATTTTAACGTTTACATGTCCTGAGTTGCACCACTTTGTATTGACATAGAGAGCGAGTCCTCCTCCTTTCTTCTTCCCGCAGGTACTTGCGTCTCTGTCCGCTCTAACTGTGCTAAACCCGGGTAGCTCCACGTTAGCATCTGGGATGGTAGTTGTTAGCCACGTTTCACTAAAACACAGCAAGCTGCATTCTCTGTAGGTTCTGACAGTTTTCACCAGCACAGCCAGTTCGTCAATCTTATTTGGTAGTGAGTTCACATTTCCCAAGATCACAGAAGGCACCGACGGTTTATAACGCCATTTTCTCTCAAGTTGTCTCGATTTAATCTTATCTTTTATCTTTGCGCCGGCTCGGCTGCCCCGATATCGTCTTCTTACCTCGTCAGGTAAATAAGCAACCACACCGGCATGTGCATTTCTTCTCAGTGCTTTAAGCTGACTACTTGAATAGGCGATTCTCGGAGTGTAAAAATCCATGTCAAGTAGTAAAATTACCTTGAGAGTGAAGCACACTATTCTTGATCCATTGGTGGGGTTTAAGGGATGGCTTCACTATAAAAGGTATTTTTTTATATATACATTTAAATGTGTTATAATCAACAGATATGATAATTGTGATACTTAAATTCTTCCTACCTTAAGCAATTCTCTCTTGAACATCACCTATCCTTGCAAACAAACTGTATGACTTTAAATACAGACTAGTTTATAGTTTCAAATTTATCTTGAGAGATGTCACTTCAACTTTGCATATTTTTTACGCAGCATTTTCCTCTTTTACATGTCAGATAGCTGCTCCTGGTGACAAACAGATCCTCAAGTTGTCAGTAGAAGCTATGGACATGGCTGCAAAGGCAAGTACATGACTTATGCTTGAATGCGCTGCTTGTACAAACAGTTGTGTGACGGTCTGAGGAAACATCTATCAAGCGTCACACACAGCACTGTGACAGTAAATTCAATAAACAAAAACATCTCTTTGATGAAGCAAAGAGTAAACAAAAAAACGTGCCAACTATTAAAACAGTTAACCCCATCCAAGGACGCACCAGAATGTTACACCATAAGAAAATGTTCTGATTTGTTTAAAAAATAAAAAGTTCTATTTTACCACAATTACAATTAAGATGACAAAGTAAAACAAGAATGTAGAGATTTAATTGTTTGTACGTATAAAAAAATAGATATTTAATACAGTTATAGTAAAGATAGTTTTGTATATACAGTAGGATGTGAGACAGGGCTTACCTCGTACTCACAAGATCATGTGTGAATGATGCAATCATTAAAGCAACTTTTTGTTGGAGCTATGTAAAAAAATATTATATATAGATTTTATATATCTGTAGAAAACACCTATGTGTCCATACTTTTTAGTGAGTTGAGATTTAAGTATACACATGTGTGATTGGGAGACAGATAAAGGGCTTTTATGATAGTAATTCCACGCCAGACCAGGGGGTGGTGGGGTGCGCTGACTGTCTCTCTAAATCTCTTGCAGACCATTCAGAGGAAATCCCACAGAGTTCCAGCACCAATGATAATGTCACTTTCCAGTCCCGATGAAGTCACTTCCAGTTCTGGGGCCAATGATGATGTCACTTCCGGTCCAATGATGTCACTTCCGGCCCCGACCCTAATGATGTCATTTCCTTTACCGGCCTTTAAAACCACCATCTTACCTTCATACTATCTGTGTTATTTTGGACTCAAACTTGTGAACATCTCTGTTCAATTTTGCTTCAATTTTGCAGCCTGGAAATAATATACAGGTGGCTGCCCCACACCTTCAAATTGTTTGTGACAACATATAGATACAGTAGCTTACCAGGACTTACCTATAAGGAGCAAAATACAATGTATTATAACTGTAAATCAATAGGAAGGACCATTCCAGTATACCTCAAAGCTGTAAATTAAGAGAGTAAAACCTGAACAGAAGTTTTGGGGTATGAAAACAAGAAATACTGCCTGTGTCAGTAATGGGGGCTTACCCAAGACTACAAAACAATTCATGTTAATGACTAGAGTAAAACTCAGCTGAACTGAAGCACTGAAGCTCGGATTAAATGAGGAAACATATCATGGAGTTTTATTCATTTAATCCTAAACGCTGTACCACATTATGTTTGAAGGCTTCTGTATATAGTAAAAGATTATTGTAATCACCATGCTGTGGTTGTGGTTTCACACCTAGCAAATGCCCAGAAACAAAGACAACAAAGGGCACAAAATGACAACACACATAATACAACAACATGGTGCAGTGGGAAATTAAAATCTGGTTTTAACATAGTGGGAAAAAAAAGCTCAAATTCAAAAATAAATGTAACAACCATTGTCCTTGACCTCTAAAACATATGTTTGCACTTAAGGATTATACAGACAAAATTATAAACCAGAGAAAAAATAATAATCATAACAGCACCAAGTAAGAATGTGTTTGGGCAAAAGCCTAAATAAAGAATATATCTGTAAACATTCTTTTTCAATTTTATGAGTGCAAAATGTTAGGATGGAATACCAAGGTTGGTAACAGTTGAAGTGGTGATTGTCATCTCTAAGCCTGGGTATCAGAAAGGCTATCTCTGTCAGTTGGCATTACTAGCTCTTAATGATCAGTGTATACCGTATGGCAAGGAGCCCTGCTGAGCTTCTATACTGTTTCATAAGATGACCTAATGTGGCCCTTTATTGAATACAGGCCACTAGCCAGGATTCTGCACTGGATAAATACTGAAAGGGCAGTAACCATTTAGTAAGTATTAAAGGGGCAGCTACTATTTAACCATGGTCTGTCTCTGTGTAAAATGTATAATATCCATACCTCCATTTTCCAATGTGCTTAATCCAAGCTAGTTAGATAGATAGATAGATAGATAGATGTACACCCACATTATGGTCTACAAACACACTAGAATGACCTAAAAGCATTAAAATCAAAAGAAAGAAAATTTTTAACTTGGCTATCACAATTACAGTGAGGCACTATGCAGCCGTGTTGCCGCTGGTAGAAAGGAGCACCAGTAGCTTTACTTGTCAAAAGCTGTTGAATAATTCATTGGCCGAATCTACTCAATGTGTTAGACAGAGGATGTGCAGCACTGTTCATAATGACAATCAGTTTTAATTTCATTCTCTCCTTCGCTATGACCACTAGAGGGTCCAGATGTGTTCTAGAACTAAGCTTGCCCTTTTATTTAGTTTGCTTATTTGGTGGGCCTCTCTTGAAGTGATGTTACAAGACCAGCTCACCACAACATAGAAAATCACAATGGTCATCACAGAGTTGTAGAAGATGTGAAGAATGTCACTTCCCACATTAAAGAACCACAGTCTCCTAAGGAAAAAGAGCCTGCTCTGCCCTTTCTTATATAGTTCCTCTATGTTCTGAGACCAGTCCAACCTATCATTAATCTGGACTCCAAAAAACTTGTAGCCGTGGTCCACCTCTACATCCCCTCCCTGAAAAGACTGGACATAGAGGCTATTCAGTGTGGAAAGTCAATAACCAGTTGCTTGGTTTTGATGATATCAAGATGCAGACAATTCTCTTTGCACCAATAACCAAAGTCCTCCACCTGACTCCTATACTCTGTCTCATCCCTCTTGTCAATACACCTCATCAGAGTGCCTTGATTCTTACAAACTGCAGTCTGCCCGGGAGGTAGTCCATTATGCAGGACACCATAGGCTCATCCACCTGCAAACCTCTGAGGTTACATCTTAACAGGGATGGCTGGATGGTATTGAAGGCACTGGAGAATTCAAAAACATAATCCGCAAAGCGCTGCCAGCTGTGTCCAGGAGAAAATAAGCCTTGAGGAGTAGAGAGACAGTTGCATCCTCCAGCGCCTGCAGGAACAATGCAGAATGTTCTCCACAGCAGTGGCACTTTCTGAAGCCTTAGGGACAGAATGAAGTGGTGACATAGGACACCACAAAGTTGGTCATCACAGGCCTTAAGAACTCGAGGACTGACTCCATCTGGTTCCCCAGCATCTCCTTTGTGCAGTTTTCTCAGTTTTCTCTTTATGTCAGAGTCACAGGTGTTAAAAACTTGTGTGCAAGACAAGTTCCAGTACCAAAGGGCAGCCAGTCATGGCAGAGCAAACTCATGTCATCTGTAAGTCAATTTCATGCTGATGTTCATGAGTCATTTCATTATCTGCTATTGTTCAACTTTACATATTTTTTTTTCTCTCTGTGTTTCTATCCTTACAGCCTTTAAAGTCTCAGTGTTCATGCTGGCCATTTAAGTGATGGGAAATCGGCAAAATAGCAGCAACATTTAAACTGTGCCTGTTTAAAAATGTACATGCATTATTTAAAGGAAAAAAATACTTAATTTGTAGCCATGCTGTAAATACTGCATTAACATTGACTTACAAAAGCAGTGTGCTACATTCACATTCAGCATGTTATATATTTCAAGACTCTTGCTATTAGAGAACTCTGCATAGCTGTTTTAATTGTTTTGTCCTTATTTATACTTTTAATAATGCAGTACTAGAAACAAAATTAACATTTTATTAGCAAATTTCATATTTGCTGGGCTGATTAATGAATCTGAAATTAGATGGTATACATTAAAACAGATCAGGGTGTTCGCTGGCTCAGCCCATGTTTGTACTGCTCTGTATTTATTCAGAAAGGCTGAAATGATGGAAGATTAAAGAAAAACTGGCATATGTATATAATAATGGTTTGTTAAAACGGCTTGCCAGATACACTTTAATTGGTATTTCTTTGTTTTTCTAATTTTTCTCAGATAGCACACCTAATATGTGTAAAGGGTATATAAGTATGGGATATAAGTTTTGGCATTTATAAATTATGATCAGTCAAGGCTTTCAAAGCCACTTTTAATCTAAGATGCTGTGAATGATCTGGATGTTAGTTAATAAACCAAATTACTATTTTTTTTTATTCTGTAAATAGATAAATCCCTCTTATAGGAATACACTATATACAAACAAAACAGAATACAAATGAACTATATCACACAGTGGGTTTTTGCAGTATTTTTGGCAATGCAGGGTATTACTAATCTCTTCAAAAAAAAGCATGGGAAAAAGAATAATTGAGTATTCTACCACAAATACCTTGGAGAAATACAAAGAGACAAAACAATGATGAAACACTAAACTACAGTATCAGGAATCAGAGTTAAAAGATAAAAGAGTTTTAACAGGAGCTAGGAAATCAATAACACTAGTCAGACAGTTATTAAGACAATCCTCTAAACCATCGACAGTCAGATACTGAATATTTGCTAACAGTTGCAGAGACTTTAAGTACAGGATTTTGCAGCCCACAATTTAATAATATGGTGAATTTCTTTTTTTTTAAAAAAAAGCATCAGCCTTTGAAAGAAACATAAGGAGAATAGATTAGAACAGGAAAAAGAAAGATGGTAATCTACTGCAAAGTCGCAGGTAATTTAGAATTTTAAAATTTGATACTAAGTTTTAGAGCCTGCTGAATCATTCAAATATTGACAAGTAATTTAGCAAGTTAAGACAAGGAGAACTATTGGACTGTGCAGATTCAAATTAATTTAGGTCATTTTTAATGAATTCAGTTTCATGTTTGTTCAAAAAGCAAAATAATAGAATTCATAAGAAGCAAAATAGTACCAGTGTTTACTTAAATACTCATGGATTATGAAAGCTGGAAGATATGCAAGGCTCGTCACTAAATTTACTCCATAGGTAAAGACAAATCAAGCAGTAAGAGGTAGACAAAAAACGCAGTATGATATGTAAATAGTGACCACATAGACAATAACCAGAACTGAGCAGAAATGAACTTTTATACAGAAAACTACAAGCTTACTAACTTCAATGAAGTCATGAAAAAAATAATTTAATTAAAATAAAGAGACCTTTGGGAACTTGGGTTAGATTTCTCAATTCCACATTTGGAGTGAAAGGTCTAAAGACCAGTCTTTCCTGTTGGTTTGGTTTATCCTGATATCCTAATATTTGAATCAAAGATAGAAATGACTCACTGTGTGCTTTTTCTGAGCCTTTTTCTATTATATTTTCAAAAAGAGTAAACTTGTCTTCAGTTACAGACTTACCCAGATGTATATTGTAACAAAAGCGCTCTCTTGGCGCCCCACCCAACACAGATGGACATGGAGGCACATGTAAAATAAAACAATTATTTATTTTTCTTCAGCTGGGGGGCACATCTTCCCCGTGTCCCCCAGCTACAGCACAGTCCCAAAAACACCAACAAATACAAAAACCACACTAATTCTTCCTCCACTCCTCCCAGGAAGCTTCATCCTCCTCCTCCCGACTCTGGCACCTTGATCAGTGGCTGCAGGCTTCTTTTATAGCCCATCCAGGTATGGCTGCGTTGCAGCCCACACAGGCTCAGGAAGCCTTGCAGCTCCCACTGGCAGTGGCCACGGAGCCCAACAGGGATGAGCTCCAGTGTTTCATAATTGTGGCCCCGATGCAACCCGGGGGTAGACATAATGTGGATCCCACAGCTGCTCCCCCAGATCCAGTGCCAAAGGGGCGTCCTGACTGGGCAAGGGTCGCAGCCATTCGCCACAATATATATGTATTACCTGTTTACTTTTCACAGCAGTAGTTGCAATAATAATAATAATAATAATAATAATAATAATAATAATAATAATAATAATAATAATATGACGGGGTGCCCAAAAATAACCAAAATTGAAAAATAAAAACTGTTTTAATAATTTTTACTGAGTTAAACTTTAGTCTCCTTCAAAGTACTCTCCATGTGAATGAATGCGCTTGTCCCAACGGTTTTCCCACTGGTGGAAACTTTTTTGGAATTGCTGAAGAGGAACATTGTTCAATGCCTGCAGTGATTTTTCTTTGACAAAAACGTTTTCCTTTGTGTTCTTTTTTCATATGTGGGAACAAGAAAAAATTGCATGGAGCAAGATCAGGTGAGTAGGGAAGGTGGCAAGAACTTCAAGACACACAAGTCAATTCAGAAATCTCTTCAATAGTCCGACAACGATCTTCATAAATTGCATTGCGAAGTTTTTCAAGATTTTCGTCATTCCTAATTGTGGAAGGTTGGCCAGATCGTGGTTGATCTTCAAGTGACATTTGCACTTGTAGACTTGTGTTTTACTTAAAGCTTCCTCTTGAAAAGCAGTTTCAAGCATCACTACAGTTTCAGCAGCTGCTTTCCCTAAGAGAAAACACAATTTATAACAGACTCGCTGTTATTTATGATCTTTATGACCACCCATCACAAAAATCACAGAACACGTTGTGGAAGCCGGTCCGAACACAGACAGGCGGACAATCATGGTTCACCCAACACACGTTTAATATACATTATATACAAATAAAGTGCTGCACAAACCCCAAAAGTCCCCACAAGTCCAGGCCAACTACAAAATGCCTTTTCCTCTTCAGGCCACCTCCTTGCCTCCTCCAAGACCTCGTCTCCTTCTCTCCTAATTACAGCCAACGAGCGGAGGGAGGTGGCCCCTTTTATACACACCCGGATGTGCTCCAGGTGCCTCCCGGCAATCTTCCACCGGCACTCCCCAGTGTGGCGGAAGTACCGGCTCTGCATCCGGAAGCACTCCGGGTGTCCCTGATCCTCTTCCCCCTAGCACTTCCGGGTGTGGCAGAAGTGCTGAAGTCCAGGGGTCCATAGGCATTGGGGCCCCCCCTGGTCCCCAAAGCCCGCAAGCCCTCCTCCGGTCCTAATGGGTGTCCCGGCTGGGTAGCAGCCCCAACCACTGGCCACAACATTTAATAAGCACCAAGAAAATACGACATGGAATGCCGTATGAACAATATAGAACAACGCCACTTGGCAGACTGCTACAGAATACTGTAAGTATGCTACACCGCAACCAAGTCTACATTGCACGCCAGGTACAGATTCCGGTTACTTTTGGGTACCTCCACATACATTTTATATATATATATATATATATAGTGGATTTCCCATGCTTGACTAAATTCTCTACTGCATTTCATGGCCATTTCTACAGCAATTATCACAGAGCTGGTGTCACAGGATCCATTGACATCATTTCTGCTTTGTCCCTCTGTTGTTGCTTCATATCAGCAGGGCACAATGCCCTGATTCTGTAATCTCACATACAAAGGCATAACAGATTTAAAGCAACGTGAAGCTTATATATGAAACTTTCAGTCTTATAATCATGGATGAGAATATGCAAGGATCCTCAGAGGAGGAAGTGAGAGAAAAATCTGGTGGGATCAGATTGAAGTCACTTGAATGGTAGGGAAAGCTACTGAGGCAAAGGAGATCCAATTGTGGACATTTTAAAATCGGTCAAAGTTGTGTTGAAACTAAGGACAGTTCATTGAGATTGATAAACTGGGGTCTTGGTCCACATTTTTTAAAACTGGAAAAAAAGATGATTTATATTCATCTGCCACCTTGGAAAAGTTAATTTCAAGATGAAATTGAGACTCCAGCAGATAATTGTTAAGGGCTGTGGAACAGCATCCCAGTCATGTATATGTCATATATAAGTTTTCCTTAATATGTATTAAAAATTTGACATGCTGTAAGAAAATGTATAAACAATAAAGGCATGAATATTAAGTTCATCAACCATTTCTATTTAAACCCAACTGACTCCATTTTCATCAAGTATTAGTCTTCACCTGCGACCTCCTTAATGTTAAGTCTATTTTTTTTTAAATAAACTGAAAATCCCACCCATGAAAGAAACCAAACACTTTTATCGCAAGTCATTTTTATGTGAGTATGTGGTGCAGGACTTTTATGCTGTAATATCTAATGCAGTAGAGGTATTATAGTTTATTTTTAAACCTATTTAGGATATTCGTGTTTTGTCATAATTAGGTGCTATTTGCCACCACTTTTTCTTTTCTATTGAAATTTTGAGTGACAATTCTAATAGATCGCACAGATTCTTAATTGAAACACATTTCCTTTACGGCTCTATATTTCTTTCAGGTTCTTAACAGCTTGTTGATCCCATCAGGCAGATTTCTTGATTGATTTCTCCTTGCTGCTTGCAGCAATTGACTGCGAATCGGGGTTTCTCAAAGAGTAATATATTCACCTGATGAGCAAACCTTTGCCAAAAGTCAGATAAACCATACTGCCTAGTGCTCAAAATACATTTTGTCCAGTGACTGTATTGTTATGTGCATCAAGACTCTCTTCAGAAAATACACAATCTGAGGAAATGTCTGTGTAAAGAAAACATGAAGAAAAATGATCTATGAATCCTTTGGCTCCTTTCTTCGAAGAACTCTTGCTTTCATTACTTATTTTGGCTTTAATTGACAAATGACTGTTGTCTACGCTTCCATAAAAGCTTTTTCTCAATTTAGTTTGAACAGGAACTTTCCATGAACAGTGCAAACCTTTAATCATATAATAAAATATTATCTAATGCATTTTGTGCTTTGGGTGAAGCAAAGTTACCTATATACACTTATTTCCCTTAGACTCAGTTTTTTTCCAAATGTTTCAAATGTACACTACGGATCAAAAGTTTTAGGACATCTCAGGTTTTTCAGTTTTTATGGAAATGCACACACTTTAATGTCTTAATGTTTAATTAAATCAAGGCATAGAACAAATAAACAATGGCAAATGAAAAAATAAGTCAAGGAATCATTAAGGGTACAAAATGTTATTCAGATTTTTTATTCATTAAAGTAGCCACCTTTTGCTTATATAACAGCCAAACTGTGGTAACCCTTTTGATTCAGAATACCAGTCACTCTATGTAAGTCACCAATTCTGCCTCCAGCAAAAGAACCCCAGACCATCACACTTCCTCCTCCATGTTTGACAGTCGGTGTCACAAACTGATGAACCATCCTTTCACCAACTTGACGCCATACAAACACTCTGCGTGATGATGTGAAGATTTTAAATTTTGATTCCTCAGTCCATAAGACTTTCTTCCAGTCTGCCGTACTCTAAAGGCCAGTATTCTGTTCTTTAAGGAATGGCTTTCTTCCTGCCGCTCTCCCTGTCAAACCTGCAGCACAAAATCTCTTCTTCACAGTAAAAACCGACACCTGCTTTTCCTCAACCACTGTTAAGCTGTGCTGTGAGGCGCCTATCATGCAAGCTGGTGACCCTTAGAAACTTGTCTTCTGATGGGGTTGTGACTTTGGGTCTGCCAGATCTCTTCCTATCAGAGTTTCTTCTAGTTTTCAGTTTCTTTTGGATTGTGTAGGACACCACTGTTACTCACTGACACTTTCTGTTTTTGTTATTTTTTGCAATTTCTCTAAACGAAAAAGCTTACACTTCTAAGGGTAATGATGATCTGACTCATTTAATTTTTTAATTGCCATTTTCTTGTCATTATCACATGAATTTACAACTTCAGAGGGTGTAGTAGCACAGCCTGTTCCAACTTTGCTTTAAGACAGACAGAGGGTTTTTAAGTATTCAACAGAAGTTGGGACACCTGTGCAAACTGTTTGATTCAACTTGCAAGGCTTAATTTACTGTAATTGCTGCAGAACATTTGTAGGTTTTAGTTTTAACCTATTAGTTGTTCCTTGAAGGCCCATTTACAGTAATCCCTCCTCGATCGCGGGGGTTGCGTTCCAGAACCCCCCC
>JANRMT010062825.1:20876715-20977911 GCA_026402145.1 Polypterus bichir lapradei | reverse complement strand
AGTATGAAAACTATGAATGCTCAAGTCAAGTGTATTCACTGCATGTTATTGTGAAGTGTGCTGTTACTGGCATATATACAGGTATATATATATATACAGTACAGGCCAAAAGTTTGGACAATGTGTTTTCTTTATTTTCATGACTGAAGGCATCAAAACTATGAATGAACACATGTGGAGTTATAATAATAATAATAATAATACATTTTATTTATACAAGGCGCCTTTCAGAGAACTCAAGGACACCGAACAAACAATAAATAAATAAATAAAAAACACAATTATAAACAACTTAAAACATCAGAAAATCTAAAAATTAAAACCTAACAAAACCACTATAATCAGGAGGAAGAAGAAAAAGCCATTTTAAACAAATGTGTTTTAAGTTTGCATTTGAAAGATGAATATGATTTGATATTTCGGAGATCCGCAGGTAATGAGTTCCAGTGCTTGGGAGCAGAACGGCTGAAAGCTCTGCTCCCCATGGTGGTTAGACGGGCGGGAGGAACGGTCAGATGGGTGGAGGAAGAGGATCTAAGGCTACGGGATGGAATGGCAACATGTAGAAGGTCAGACAGATATGGAGGTGTGAGGTTATGGATGGCCTTAAATGTTAGTAGCAGAATGTTAAAATCAATACGAAACTTGATCGGGAGCCAATGAAGCTGCTGCAAGACTGGAGTAATATGGTGAAAAGATGGGATTCCAGTGATGATACGTGCTGCAGAATTCTGGACTAACTGAAGCTTATGAAGAGATTTATTAGGGAGACCAAAGAGGAGTGAATTGCAGTAGTCCAGCCAAGAAGTGACAAGACTATGAACAAGAATGGCAGTGGTATGAGGAGTGAGGGAGGGGCGAATGCGATTAATATTACGTAAGTGGAAGTAAGCAGACCGGGTGATGTTATTAATCTGACATTGGAAGGATAGAGTACTGTCAAGGATGACACCCAGACTCTTGACCTGAGATGATGGGGAAACAACAGAGTTATCAATAATAAAAGAAAGATTATTGGTTTTGGATAATGATGATTTTGAACCAATGAGGAGAACCTCAGTTTTGTCACTGTTTAATTTAAGAAAATTTGAAGAGAACCAGGATTTAATTTCAGAAATGCAGTCAATAAGTGAGGGTGGTGGAAAAGAGGAGGTGGGTTTACCAGCCAGGTAGAGCTGGGTGTCATCAGCATAACAGTGAAAATTAATGTTATATTTGCGAAAAATATTGCCAAGGGGAAGAAGGTAAATAATAAAAAGAAGAGGCCCCAGGACAGAGCCTTGGGGCACACCAGAAGTAACAGCAGTGGGTTGGGATGTGAAGGTTTTAAGCTGTATGAACTGAGTGCGGCCTGAGAGGTAAGATCTAAACCAATCAAGTGGAGTGTGAGTAATGCCAATCAAAGATAATCTATTAAGGAGAGTGGTATGACAAATAGTATCAAAGGCCGCACTCAGATCGAGAAGGATGAGAATAGTGATTAGACCAGAATCAGCAGCCATAAGGAGGTCATTAGTAATTTTAACAAGTGCCGTTTCTGTACTATGAAGGGGGCGAAAACCAGACTGGAACTTCTCATATAGATTATTGTGAGACAAGTGGGTGTGAAGTTGGATAGCTACTATTTTTTCAAGAATTTTGGAGATAAAGGGCAAGTTAGAAATGGGGTGAAAATTATTGAAATTAGTAGGATCACAACCAGGTTTTTTTAGTATTGGGGTTATAGCAGCAGTTTTGAAAGATGAGGGAATGATACCAGTAGTAAGAGAAGAGTGAATGATGGCAGAAATAAGAGGGACTAGAGAGGGGAGGCAGGCTTTAACCAAAACTGTAGGCAGGGGGTCCAGCTGACAAGTAGATGACTTGGATTTGCAGATGAGATCTGAAATTTCAGAGGAAGTGGGAAGCTGGAAAGAAGAGAAAGAGTGAATAGGTGAGTGTAGTTCAGAAGAAATACAGGAAGGATCTGGACCAAGGTGCGGATGTATCTTTTGGATTTTCTCATTGAAAAAAGACATAAGAGAATTACAGAAGGCAGTTGAGTAAAGATGAGATGGTAAAGAGTCTGGAGGTTGTGTAACATTATTAAGTAAATGTACTTAATGTACTTATGTACTTAACAAAAATATATATATATATTTATATATATATATATTGTGGACACGGCCCGGACACAGACAGGCAGACATGTTGTTAATCACCACCACACGTTTATTTTACAATATTTACAATACTAAAGTCCGTGCACACACACAAACCCCCACACAGTCCTGGCCACACAATGCCTTCTTCTTTGGGCCGCCTCCACACTCTCCTCTGCTTCGTCCTGCTTCCACCTGACTCTAGCCTCTAATGAAGGGAGACGGCCCCTTTTATTTCACCCCGGATGGGCTCCAGGTGCTTCCCGGCACTCCTCCCTGGACAGCCCCAGTGTGGCGGAAGTGCCGGCTGTTCTCCTAGAAGCTCTCCGGGTGTCCCTTCTCCTCTTCCCCCCAGCACTTCCTGGTGTGGCGGAAATGCTGAGGTCCAGGGTCCCCAAGGCATTGGGGCGCCCCCTGGCGGTGACCACGGGTCCCTACAGGGTTGGGCTTCCAAGCCCCCTACCCGTGGCCCCCAAAGCAACCAGGATGGCGGCCCCCACGTGATCTAGGGTGGGCGTAGACCCTCTTCCGGTCCCTCAAGGCGTCCCGGCCGGGTCGTTGCCCCTGACATCCCTGACAATATATATATATACAGTATATACACGCAATAAACAAAAAACAACCCCCCCAAATGCACATAAGAACTTCTGGGTAGAATAATGAAGAGCTGTTGCTGTCAGTAAACACACTTTCTGGTGGCAGGAAGCTAGTCAGACAAGTCCAGATCTACCACAAGTTTACATTTAAACACATTAACTTTTGAATACAGCAGGTCCAGCTGTCTCTGTCCACAAAAAGAAACATGCAGTTAGATGAATATTCCATCTGTTCCACACAAAGTTGATTATATTTTAAGATGGGCTAATGATATGGCTATTGTGAAAGTCGGTTCAACCGTTTTTAGATGATTGACGAACAAACAAATAGACATCCAAACATTGTACTATTTTATTTATATAAATAGAAGCATAAATATAGTAGGAATTCACCTCTGAAGGAAAATGGAATCCTAAGATCCTGTAAATAAATGTTTGCAAGGTTTTTTTGCTCATGAAGATAAATTTCCCACTCACTGTAATATACCACTATCTTGTTTGTTCATTTGAAGGAAAAAGCAACTCTAGACTTTTCATTCTCTTCCTTGTTTTGGTTTGTCACATCTTGACAATTCACAAAAGTTTCTTCTCTTAAATTTATTTTATTTTATTTTTCTGTCTCTGACTGTGTTTCTTAATCTAGTTCTTCCATCTACTCCATGTGTCCTGCATCTAGGTATTTGTCATGTGTTGTGTAGCATATTCTGCTGTCTTCGCTCTTTGCAAGTGTTTCTTCAGCTTTGTTGCTCCTTCTCTCTTGAACTCACTCTCCTGGTCTCTTCACATCTCCATAGCTTTTTCATTATTTTCTTTCATTAACCGTTTCCAGCAGGCACTCCTCCTCGTGTTGATACAAACTTGAATGTCTAGCTTTGAAACCTCCACTAAAATGGATTGATTTACTCGTTACTGCTACTTTCTGTATCCCTTTTGCCATGTTTCATGTGAAATAGTTTTATTTTGCAATTTTAAAAATCCTCACATGCTTCAAGCTTAAATTTGTTATTTATACCTGCTTAATCCTCATTCATGAATCTGTCAGTCCTCTTTTTTTTCCCTGAACATTAGTAAAGTACATTTTTTTTGCTCTGTGGTGCACTTTGTGAAGATGCATCCAGTAAATGATGCTATATAAAGACTGATCAAGTGATGTGTACATACTGTAGATGCTGCACTTTATGCACAAACTGTATAATTTTACATTTGCAAAATTAACACAAATAAAAATAATTATTATTATTAAGGTGTGCTGACATGCTTAGATACATGTTTCTTTATGATATCAGTCACATTATTGTAAAGCCACATTCTCCTGAGGGTAACTGAGAATTTTTGCAAAAATATTTGCATCCTTTTCTAAATTAAGGGTAAAAAAGCACCAAACTGACACTTATAGAAAAATGATGTTATCCTTCTGTGTAGCTATGAATCTTCAGTATTATGTGGATTCCGATATGTTTTTAAATTAAACAAGAAAACAGTGAATCCCAGCTATGCTAATTTCTAATGAGCTTAAACAGTACAATTCAATTTATAAGAAAAATGCAACTGATCTCTGTGACCTTATTAAGTATGCTGAAATTATTAAAATCAATGCTTTTTGGAAGATATTTCAATATTTCAGAGAGCTAATGTAGCTTACATATAATATTTCATCAGCAACATGTATAAAGCAAGAAACATAAAGCAGATCATCACTTACATTGATTTCACATTTCTGTAAACAGAAGGCACCAAAATAAGTGAAAAACACTTATTTGTGCACAATCTGAATAGTTATCTCAGTCAAAGGAATTAATGAGGGTCTAATTGACACCATATGTTTAAAGTTGTATTCGTCTATAAAATTCTGTTCACCTCCCTTCTTTTCATTGTAAGTTTAATTACCTCCACAGACAAGATAATCAATAGGAAAAAAATCTGAGGCTTCAATAGCAAGCATGAAGTATCCAACTCCAATCCCATGGGTATTTCTTGACAGCAAGCTGGGATCAGGAAGATTACTCTCTCCATGCAATAAAATGCAAGGCTAAAACAAAGACTGCAGGAATTCCTGGTTCTCTTTATTTCTATGGAAACCGAGAGTAGAAGAGAACTAAAGATATTGTGTCAGTGTAGAACAATTAATTTCAGGTGACACTTTTTTGGGTGAGCAGCCTTATTTTCACTTAGTCAAGACTGTTGTCTACACAAACAAAACCTTTTGTTCTTCAAAATCTTTAAAAGTCACCTGCAATGCTTGGCATTTTAAAATGACTAGCAATTTCTCTAAACTAAATACAGAAAAAAAAATGTTGCATTTGTTTGAAAGTATATTAAGCATATGTGTGAATGAGAAACATAAGCATATCAAGTCTTTAAGGCTCAACTATGAATTTTTGTGTTATATAGTTTTGCATTTTTTAAAGAAACATCATTAAAATTGGATTTTATGTTTTTTCAGATTAACCTACACTATGTGGTGTAACAACGTCTTTAAAATGGATCTGACGTTTTCTGCATAAGAATCAATTCTTATAAAACTACTTCATTATTTTAGCGCTTATTAGGCTAATTTACAGTGCTCTGGCTCCAAGATTGATTCAGGTCTGAGGTTCCTCCCACATGAAATTGACAAACATAAATGTTTTTCCTCCCAAGGATAACCACAATTCACAAATGACACATATCTTCATTTTCTCAAAGCAATGTACAGTAGGTGTAGGTAAATCCCATTATGGTAAAAAAATCTATATCCACTACCTAAAAGACCAGCAAGCTCCATTAACTGACATTTTCAGAAAAGGCATATTATGTAACGACAGAGTACTAGGATGCTGGTACACATGTGTATGAATTCCTTCCTGCATCTTTTATTGTATGTTGCTTTTGAGTTACTTGGTGACAACTGTATCATTTGTGCCAAGTTCCCTTTGACATATGTTTATTTGTGTATACAATGCAAAGGTTTTGGCACCTGATCATCAAGTATACTTTTAAATCAATTATTTTCCCATTACCTTTGTTATTCCATGTATCCAACTTCTGACATGCTTATTTTCTTTCTGTTTATTTGTTTTTTCTGATCACTGCTTTACACTCATCCTACCAGTGTGTGCACCTTTCCATGAAATACCATCAGTCTGTCCATAAATCCAAGCAAACCTAATCCAATGAGTGGAAATTATTTCACATTGAATTTGGGGTGAAACATAACTTTTTATTTTTGGTAATTCTATAATTCAAGGTATAATATCTATTATTAACTTAACTAAACCGGACTTAAGGTTTAATTTGATTGTTTCACATAAAGATGTTATCTTTGACACTGATTTAACCTGTAGTTAACACATGTGAGTGCCATACTGGATGGATTGGTATCCCACCAGATGGCTGTAGGTTTCTTTCCCAGAATGGAGGCCTTCACAGAAGGACAAAGAGTGTCTGGTGTTGGTGGCATGTTTTCCTCCTGTACACACAATGGCAGCATCCCAGTGGTGTTACATCTATATGGATGCCCACAGGGTAGGCTGGGAATTTCAGTCCCATGGGACAAGCCTATTGGGATTCTTGAGTGCCATCAGGGGGAGCTGCAGGTGATTGCAATACCCTCTTTAAAGGGCTTCTGCCTGAGCTGGAAGTGCTATCCCTTGTGCAATGCTATGGTATAGTTTCTTTTCTGGCCTTGATATATGACATTTACACCTACCACACACAGTGTTCTTATTTGTCTCCCCAATATACGTTTTCAGCACAGTTCCAGTCTTTTGCAATGGGGGGCTCATAGTACCATGTGTTCACAACTCTTTAACTCACTCATTAAGCTGACACTTACTTCCAGTGTCAAACTCAAAAGTGACAGGGTTGCCTTCAATGCTCATTTTCACTTCAAAGGTTTCACTTGTTTTATGTTATAGTTAGTGATGTTGTACAAGGAAAATGTCTGCTCTGTCTGCTACTTGCCTTTTCTCTTCTTCATTTATTGTGTGTGTCACAGTAGCTGTTTAAGTGTTCCCCAACTGGCTTTTTCTAATTTATACAGGCGTTCGCTGATTGATTTCCATGGTATACCTATAGCTGCCTTTGTAGACAACTGGCCCTAGCCAAGGTAAGAGTGGCTAGGGCCACTAGTGGAGATTCATTCATGATATTTTGGGATCTTTGTGAGTTCATGTAAAATTGTAAACTTTACTTTTGTAGAGATGTGCTGTACGTAGGATGGTTTCTCCTGGAAGAACTGATTATTGCCCCAAAGACAGATTTGTTATTGTTTGGGTAAACCACAGGCTTGTAGAAATGGCTTTGAATGTTTTTTCTCGGGATTTGCAAGAATTTAAATTAATTGATGTGTCTGAAGAACTTGCTTGGTAACAACTGTTTTCTGATAGAAAAGGTTAGTCAGAGTTTTATTATCCAGTGCTGGCTGAAACCAAAATACCAAACAGCTTACCCTAATTATACCTTTAACTGGGTAATTCCCTAGATCAGGGGTCGGCAACATATGGCACGTGTACCAAGGGTGGCACGTGGAACGATTTTCAATGGCACTCTGATTGAAATGAAATATAGTAAAAAAAATTATATTTTAATTACAACCCCCACATTCACACCCTCACCTACGTTTTGCGTATGTGACTCACATGTAAATAGAAAGCATGTGTTCAGTGCAGGCTGTGGTACGTTAAAACAAACCTCGTTATTGTATTTTAATCACAGCATATGTGTTCACGCTCCATGTCCCCACCTACGTTTTGCGCATGCGACTCAAATGTAAAGGGAAACCATGTGTTCAGTGCAGGCTGTGATACTTTAAAACAAACCTCTTGTTATTAAGTAATATACTGTCCTAAAATGACTCATAAAAGACTAAAACTTGATTTTTGCTCTTTTCAAGACTCTTGGACAAATGAATATGGATTTGTACAACAAACGGATCGTGCTTTGTTTGCATTATGCTGTGAAAATGTGTGTCGTACGTTAAATGTACAAAGACAGTATCAAATTAAACATCAGTCCACGTTTAAAAACTCTGATGAGAAAAGTGAAGCTATAAAAAGAACTGTTTCTGGCATTAAGAAACAAACTACTTATTTTAGTCAAATAATTGGAACCAAAAATAAAGCTACTGAATGTAGTTATACAATTATTCACATTAATTGATTAATAGCTCTGATACAATAAAGAATGATTAATCATGTTAGAATTCTTGATCATTTTTCTTATTGAAACTATGTATTTTGCATTGAAAAAACTTGTAATTTATAATTTGTAATACAATTTTTAATAAATGTGTTAAAAATTACAATGTGACAAAACATTCTTTTCACATATGGTCCTATGTATTTTAAAATATTGAATGACCAATAGTATCACATCCAGTTATAGTGGGCTTTAAAAATATGCCCATTATAACTGGACCAATTTTGATACTATATATAACAAAATTGGTAGAATTATATTGGCACGTGGAAAAACATTGTAACATAGGTTTGGCACAACACCGCCGAAAGGTTGTCGACCCCTGCCCTAGATGATATCTGTTTATGCCAAAAAGATGACACATCACACAAATCAAAGAAGCACTTTATTTTCATTTTTTGATTCTTAGACTAAATCATGTCTATGATTCACTGTACATGTCATTGAACATGTGCTCCATTTGCAAAAAAAGTATATAAGCATTTATACTGTAAGTTGATTTTGTAAGTTACCTGTTACCTCTGATAAAGGTGTCAGCCAAATGTACAACAACCATATCAAACTGATAAATCAAATCACAAAAAGATAACATTTATTGTGTTAAATGAGCAAAATTACATAGGTGTGACATATTTTTTTATTCAACTGTATATTGGTAAATTGATTTTAAAACATGTATTCTAATTCCAGTCAAACTGATCGATTGGAAGCTTTGCTAGAAATTCCTGGATTCTACGAGAATAAAGCTATTAGTTCATTCATTCTTACAGCAGATGCTTTTATTGTACATTGCATGCAATTATTCAAGTGGCAAAAGGAAATACGACAAGTGCATCTTTTATCCTTTCTTGTTTTGTGTTTGGAAAATATGTGTCATTCCAATTCTTTGTTTTTAAGTGAATCGACTGTGTTGAATACAGGGCAGGTGGCTTTAGTGGCACTAGAAGGAGAGAGCCATTTTAATGTGTGAATAATAATGGGAAGGGCCCAGGCACAGAAAAAAAAGAGTTGAAAAGAGAAAGAAAAAGCAGAAACTAGCAGATGTTTAATGGGGGTAAAAACAGGAGATGGATCAACAGCAGTCAGAGGAAAATGGGAAAGAGACATGACAGAGCAGCCTTTAAAAGAACTTAACACTGGGCCCCATTGCATTATTCAAAAGATGTGCCTCTGACTCCAACAGCTGCAGTTTACTAATGAAAAAACCATAAACACTGAGAACAAGATAAGGTAAAAGCACATCCGGCAGGTAAGATAACCATTTGTTCATTAGTTTACAATACCACATTAAACCGAATACAGGTCTACAGCATATGCTCCACAAATTGAATTACACGTCTTTATCCTTCTTAAATAATTTATCTTCAGCTTTCGGCCCTAATTTTATTTCCATCTGAAAATAAAAGAGGAAAATACTTGAAAATGTAGACTGGAAAAAAAAACTTTTAGCTGTTTTATAACCACCACCTTGAATAGGGTTGGTTCTAGTGTTTGCTCTAGATGCTGATGGGATGGGCCCCAGTGCCCAGTGGTCTTAAATTTGATTAACTGGGTCAGAAGATGGATGGAAGAATGGACAGTTGATATGTGATGAAAAAAAAAAAAAAAAAAAAAAATCGAAGTTCCATCTGCCATGAACATGTTGTTTATTCTGACTTACAAAATCCAACATTAATTGGTGGTCAAGACCTTTGGGCCTGCTCTTTAATCATTTATGCAGTGATCTGTTTATCAGTCAATTGGTGTAATTAAGAACATCAAGCGATAATAATGTTTAAATTCTAAACCAGTAGCTTTCAATGCACTTTTAATAATATATGCTACTGCACTGTTCTTTATTTGAGGTGACTATCTTTTCTTACACAAGGGATTTCAAACTACTGTTCATTACATGAATCATGAAAATAGCTGAACTAAAAAAAAAAATTAAACGGAATACAGAACAATGTGATTTGCATTGTAATACTCAGTATGTAAAATGAGGCAATGGATATATAAGGCCAATAATTTAATATACGCAGGATTAAAGTAAAATCTGTAACTGACAGACATCCGTTGATCATGATGATTTATTGCCATTGCTGTTCCACTCGACTTCGGCTCACTCAAACATTCTCTGGACTGAGTGGTTATAGAAAATTGATAGACAGATATATACTGAATGTTAATAGAAAGAGAGAAATCTGGTAGCTTAAAATGAAAAGAATAAACATGTATGCGAATGTTGAATATATGTATTTACTAGCATCTTCTTTCCTGTTTTGTCAAAAACTTGCTAAAAATCAAATATATTTTCATAGATTATAGTATATAATGTCTAAATAGTGAATTAAATCCTGTGCATAATATGAAAAAAGATCAATTGTCTCAGACAGGGTGTCTTTATATATCACTGTGTATAAAAGATACTCCTTAGCACTGGCCAGCGAACATTAAATGGAAGATTACTTTGTGCCTGTAACAGGCTTATCCAAAGGTGTCATGTTCCTTGAATTACTTCTCTGATTCATGCCGATGAAAGCAGGATTGGAAATTAAGGCAACATGCTGATGATTACTGGTAAATGTAAGTCAGCTCATTTTATTACTCAGGCTCAGCTGCCGAAAGGTTCTCCTGTATAAATTTCCATTTAGCATAAAGCATATTTACTGGCGAAATAACCAACAGACCAGACTTAAGGTTAACCCTGTCTTGTGCCCTTCTACCAAAGCAGAAAATATCATACATGTATATATCCTATATTTTAACAACTTTGCATGAAAAACAGAAATCTTCTGCAAAATCACAAAGTACTGCTGTAATTTTAAACACTATTATGACTCATCTGTTCATTTTTGTAAATTTTGCCCTTCATGTCAGGTTACAGTGTAGAAATTCCTTTAAAACTGTTAACACAACACCTTGTGGCAGTTATTACACATTTTAACAAAGTGAGAAAATATAAAAAATGTAGAATTAGACTAACAAATACCAGGTTCTGTTCTTCATGTCAAGTTTTTTTTAACAAACTAATGAGATGTTAGTCAACTTCATTTAACTAAACAATTTGATTCAGCTGTTAATCATTCAATTGATAGGATTCAGGCTTAATTTATACCAATGGTTGCACTAACCTAAACCATAAAAGAGAAGAGCAAGGTAAGTGAGGCAACAGCATATCACACAGTTGGTATGTAAAGTAAAAATACAAATAAATAAATAAATAAATAAATGCTGTGTAGCCTAAGTTGTTTGTGCCAGGGATTTAACACCCTTGGCAGACTAGCTTGCTGAATGTGCCTAAAATGAAAATCTTATAATTGAGTTAAAAGAGCTTGATTTGCTCCCTTAGTCCTACATGGCCAGAAGTGAGAGCCTGCCAAAAGCAACTGGCAAATGCTGAGCGAAAAGTAAGCTGCTTAGTGCTATGAAATTAACAATATTGCAGAGTAGAAAACATATATAAAAAGTTTAAAACAGAGAAACATCCATCCATTTTCCAACCCGTTGAATCCAAACACAGGGGTCTGCTGGAGCCAATCCCAGCCAACACAGGGCAGGAACCAATCCCAGGCAGGGCACCAACCCACCACAGGACACACACAACCACACCCACAAACCAAGCACACATTAGGGACAATTTAGAATCACCAATCCACCTAACCTGCATGTCTTTAGACTGTGGGAAGAAACCCACACAGACACAGGGAGAACATGCAAACTCCATGCATGGAGGACCCGGGAAGCAAACCTGGGTCTCCTAACTGTGAGGCAGCAGCGCTACCACTGCACCACCATGCCGCCCTAACAGAGAAGCAAATACTACAAATTGCAAAGAATGCCAAAAGTCTGTAGTCTGACTTTTCTAACATCTTTCAGAAAAGCTGAAGATCATATTATGTCCTCAGGCCTAATTAAACAGGCAAAACTAATGACAGCAAACACAATGGTCACAAAATTGTCTAGAAACAAAGAAAACATGTGCCTTAATTGAAATGGACAGTATATATTTATAGAAATTTGAAAAACTAATGACATTTACATGCATTGCTGCAGTGTTGCAAAATCTGCAAAAAAAAGGTGCTTATAAGTTAAAGTCAGACGTGCTCTGCTAACAAAATACTTTGTTTTCAGTCCCCTTTGTTTTATATATGTTATAACAGTAAAACTGGAATATGAATATGAATGCATAAATATATGAATGTATGACATACCATGAACACTATTACCATTTGCATGTAACAATGTCACATAGGGTTTAATTTCTGGTTTTTGTGTTATTGGTCAGTTGTCTGTCATTCCAGAATATTCATGTATTGTGGAGCGTTTTTCATATGTGTAATTTGAAGATAAGGAACTGGATACAGTTGGTTGTGCTTTAGGAAGTAGCAATCTTCTGGGTCGGAGAAACATGTGCCCTCTGTTTGTTGCAGTAATGTGCAGATCTTAGAATATAAATTCTGTGAAGGGTGAAGGAGAAGTGGTCAACACAAAGCATGAATTTGAGGACTCATCTTATTGGAAAAAATCTCAAAAACTTGCCTAAGAAATTGCTTAAAGCCCATTTGGGAAAACATATTTTGGTTGATAAAGTGCCCTGTGAAGTTTATAGTCCCTTCATTTCTGTGAGTAAAGATATTTTAAAAAGTGTGCAGAACTCCTATATTAGTTTCCTCCAGTGTCTTGTTACAAAGCTTATCTAACTGTTAATATCAAACTTTCTGTTCCTTCATAATTTTGGTTTGCTTATGTTGAAAATAATGAACTCCTTAGATATTTCCTTATAGTTCTGTACTGTAGTTCTCTAATATGTCTAATAGCTTTTCTCTGGAATTTATCAAGTGCAGTTATGTCCTTCTTCTAATATGGACAACGGACATTACATACAGCATTGATTACATATGTTCCTAATCTTGATAGTTAAATCTCTTCAATTTTTTTAATAATGGAATAGAGTGCCAATTGATTCAAAAAGATTCAGCAAAGGCACCTTCATTTTCTGCACACATTATTGTATTGCAGATTTAATTTTGAAATGGATGAGCTTTCCATTTTGGCCCATCAATCTATATTCGATAGCCCATAATGACAATGTGAGAACATGTCTTTGGAAAGGTTTGCACTTTCTGAACTCACTGTGCCTTTTTTCAGTAGTAGTATATTGTGTCTTCACTCATCTAAAACAGACAATGGACAATGGTATAAGTCTTGGTTCTGTCTTTTTATTTAATATTTTTCGTATAAAACTGCACTTTATTCTATAAAGTTCTTTTATTCTATTTTTTTAAGATTATCTTAGGTTAAATCTTTTTCACATTTGTTTAAGTTTCCTTTTCTGAAATGTATTCATGTTTGCCGATTCACACATCTAAAAGTTTGTGAAAATGCATACATAATGACCCTCGAATCCCACCGGTTCAGTAACATCGGCAATCTGCTGTGATTGTTATATTATATAATGTGAAATTAAAGCTCTTTTTTTCATATTATGAAATACAGTATGAGATAAACAACATTCACCAATTGTTATTTTTTTTTTTTTGCTTGCTATTTTTTAATTAGGATTGGATTTTAATCTGCTTTTTCTTCTGCTACAAATATATATATACAGATTGGGGGCGCTATCGCTCCCTTGAACCCCTGTCCACGACTCCAGACACCAGGTAAAAGTCCCAACGATGACTTTATTAAATCGCCACAGTGCACAAAGCACCCTCTCCTCCACTATAATCATAAATCAACAATAATAAATACAATAAACAATCCTCCAACTCCCAGACACGTTGCCACCCTTCCACCCAGCTCTGCTCGCCGTCTGGGAGCTCTCACAGTCCTTTTATTCTCCCTGACCCGGGTCAGGCACAAGTCCTTTATCTTCACCCCGGAAGCACGTCGCTCTTCCTCTGACGCACTTCCGGGTTATAGGTCACAAAGGAATCTTCAGTCCTCCCTGCAGCTCCCTCTTGCGGCCCCTGTGGTATCCAGCAGGGCTGAGGATAAAAACTACAAAGTCCATGACTCCCTGCTGATCTTCTGGGCACCTCCATACTGCAGGGAGGGCTCCATCTGGTGGCCTGGGGGTATTGGCCGGGATGACAAGCCGGCCAAATACCACAATGTAAACAAATGGAAAGTATCCTAACCCAGAATGTCGCCCTTGATAAAATCCTTTTCCAAATGCACAATAACTTATTGGCTTTTTCCAGTTTTTTTGTAAAAATAAACCTCTTTACCATAACATACTCATCGATAATGGCCTTTTTGAAATTATTATAAAAATTAGCGGTCTTTGCCACCTACTCGCTTCGCTCACCAGCCCCCTGGCCAGCGCTGTGCGCGCTAGCCTCTTTGCGGTTCTGCCACTCGCGTATGGGGATGTGGATGTTCAATTTAAACAGATTTAAATTTTTATGTGAAGTGTTACATTTGCATCCACACGACGTATAACTGCCCGTGATTGAATTTAGTTTCTTTCTCTAAATAAGTAAAATATCTTTTTTGAATGTTTGACTCTGAGATTTGTTAATTGTCTTTGCAAAAGCTATTCTAACGGGAAACTTTTAACGTTTTAATCTAAATGGCATATCATGATCTCCTTTGTTGTCTAATGTTATCTGCGGAAGATGTACTACATTACCTTTCTTGGATACATACTTCTTTCTACAGTAATTCGTGTGGTGGAAGACCAGACAGTGTTAACAGTTGTAGATATTCTTTGTGATAGTGTAAGTTGTTGTTTTCATCTTCCGCGTGCTCACCACCAACTGTTTCAGCATATTCTATTGATGTGCCTTTAACCATTTTGCCATGTTACCGCTAGACATTTTTGGCATAAATTCATTTGACATACTCGTTTCTAGGTGCTAGGAATGCTTGTGTACTTATTTTTGATGTTGATAACCCTTCGTGTTGAAATTCTTCAATAAGATTTGGACATAATATAGTGTGGTCCAGATCTAATTATGCAATTTTCATTAAGCTATATCTTATTAAGTTTATTACATAGAAAATCACCTGAAAAATCCCAGACCATCGAGAAGTGTGCGAACTGACAATATGAAGAATTGTCTTTGCACCGAACTGGAATCGTCCCCACATAAATCAAAGTCATCCAGACAATCTGGATCTGCATAATTAGATCTGGACCACCCTGTACATCTTCTTTAATTGGGAATTTAAAGTGAGGAAAACGTTAAAATTTCTAAGAGCTGAGAGTGCAGGAAGTGTGTCTGACAAAAGCATTCACAAGACTGAGAGGTGAGACTACCATGGTCCTGTTTGAAAATGGTTGCTAGAAGGGCATGACTTTTAGAAAATATCATGGCAATATTCTCATCTTGCTGGACTTGAAAAAATCTTTTCCAAAAAGTCTCGTCTCCTAAAAAGTCTCGTCTCATAGAATTTTTTTTATATATAATAGTGAGATGTTATTTTGGGGTCAAGGGGTTTCAGTTGATTGTAATATAAATGTAGCTGATCTAGAAGGGTAAACTTGTGGTGAGTCAGCATTGTAGAACCCATACGCTAAAGACAAAAAAAAAACACACACACACAGACAGAAACCTAAGACAACAAACAAACAAACAAACAAGAACACAAAACTCCAAGCAACTCTGTGAAAAACGTAACTGCAAAACACAAATCAGGTAATGGAAACAAGAAAATACCCAAGTCTGAATATTCTTTGGAATCCACTTAAGAAATGGAATGGATTATGGCATAGCTGTAAACCTACTTAGAGCCGATTGTCCACAAAAGCTGGGTGACCGTGCAAGAAGAAGACTATTAAAGGAGACCACCATTAGTCCTCTAATAACTTTGAAGGAGTTACAAGGTGCAGTGGCTAGAAATTGGAGAGACTGTACAGAAAACAACAGTTGCCCAGGTGCTTCACCGGTCACAGCTTTTTGCAAGAGTGGCAAAAAGAAAGCCCCTGTGAAAAAAACACCTTTCCTAGAGTTTTCCAGCAGGCACATGGGAAACGCTGAAGTCAGCTGGAAGAAGTTGCTATAATCTGATGAGATATAAATTGAGCTTTTTGGCCTTTAGACTAAATGCCATGTGTGAAGTAAGCTAAGCACTGCACTTTATCAGAAATACACCATCCCCACTGGTGAAGCATGCTGTAGAGATGCTCCATTGCAGCAGGACTTGTGAGTGGAAAATGAATGGAATGAAATACAGTAATCCCTCCTCGATCGCGGGGGGGTCTGGAACGCAAGGTGAAAATCCGCGAAGTAGAAACCATATGTTGTATGGTTATTTTTATATATTTTAAGCCCTTATAAACTCTCCCGCACTGTTTATAAATATTCCCCGCAGAGTTATACAGCATTTGTATTCTCTTAGATATTAGGTAAGATTCATTGAAATTATGTATATAAACACACTGTTTATATACAGTAAAACCTAAATATTATTTTAAAGATATTGAGTGTCTCCGATATCACATATGTTACAGCCATTACGATAGACAGGTCACCAGCAATAAATACGTACAATGCAAGAAAAATAGTATACAGTAAATGTGTGTACAGTGACACTAAACGTACGTACATGTACTAAGCACTGTAAGAAGAAAATTAATTATGGTTACTCACCAACAATGACACGATGACTTGTCCAATAACAATGAGTTTAATTTTACTGTACAACAAAGGAGAGCGTTACAGCCCTTGTAAAGGAGCCACTTCAGACGATTGTGTAGCACTGCCGTTGTTCTTCTTCTGGCAGTCTTCAATCCAAATCCCTAAAGCAGATTCCATCCAGACTACTGCCTTATTACATCCACTTACAACTCGTTTTGCACCCTGGTTAAAAGGACACTGCGGCCGTAGATCTTATATTCCTTTCCTACTTTTTAAATAAAAAGAATCGTAGCCTTCAACAAATCCAAAACGTTTACCTTTTCGGCAATCGTTAACATCTTCTTCTTGCGCTTGGGCACGGCCCCTGAAGCAGTAGCAGATTGTTTTGGAGCCATAATGAAGGGCTTGACTATGCACAAAGATAAACACAAAAGAGCACAACTCTTTACACAGCGAAACACGTTGATGCTGAATGAGCGAGACGAGACTTCCTGGTTAACACTGCATTCAGCATGCAGGAGCTCAACTGCGTGCTCTGATTGGTTAGCTTCTCAGTCAGGAGAACTTAACTGCGTGCTCTGATTGGTTAGCTTCTCAGCCATCCGCCAATAGCGTCCCTTGTATGAAATCAACTGGGCAAACCAACTGAGGAAGCATATACAGGAAGTAAAAAGACACATTGTCCGCAGAACCCGCGAAGCAGCGAAAAATCCGCGTTATATATTTAGTTATGCTTTCATATAAAATCCACGATAGAGTGAAGCCGCGAAAGTCGAAGCGCGATATAGCGAGGGATTACTGTACTAGGAAATCTTGGTGGTACAACCTGATGCAGTCTACAAGAAACCTGTACCTTCTGAGAATATCTGTAGTACCACAAGACAACAACCACAAGCATAAAGCCAAAACTACACAGGAATGGCTTAAGAAAAATAATGTTATTGTCCTGGAGTGGCCGAGTCAGAGTAGAGATCTCAATTGAAAATTTATAACTGGATCCAGAAAATGACTGTAAACTCACATTCCTCATCAGCCTAACAGGGCTTTAGCATCTTTGGGGCAAAATTGCAGCATGCAAAGCTGATAGTGAGAGACCTGTCCACACAGACTCAAGGCTGCCAAAGGTACATTTACTAAATACTGACTTGGGGGTACTTGTGAGATCAGCTATTTTGTGTTTTATATTTGTAATCAATTTTTCTTCTGTTGATAAATGTCAAAAAAGTCTAACTAAGTCCACTGTGATTCAATGTAGGCCAATCTCTATCATAAAATTTTAGATGATGATTACTTGTCATACAGATATTGCCGATTAATCTTTTTCTGCTCATTTTAGGTTTAGTGCACATCCTTCGAGTGACATGTTTTGAAACAGTCACCCATGCACAGCCCCTTATTGCAACTGGGACAGCAGAAGCATGTTTCTTTGCATGCTTTTCTTATAATATTTTATCTGTTGACTGAGGATGAGATTGTAGAATGACAGTGCCTGATCGGTCTATTGTATTATTGTAGGCTGCCACAGCACAAGGCTTAGTGACTTCCATATTTTTCCTGACATGAACATTGAAAGTTGCTACATTTTGAACAGTGATGATCAGGCTAATGTCTTTCTTTTCTTTCTATTTGATAATAGTCGTTTTGCCTTTTTGCCATAAAGCTACTTGTACTGTGGTGAACCTTCAGCCAACCAAATTCACCAAACATATCATGGCAGTTCAGTTCAGTGCCGTATGTATCAGTTTGATGACCAATTCACATTGTTATTACTATTGCATGATTCAATTAATGCATCAGTTTCAGTTTGTTCTAAATCTGGCTTTGCAGCTTCTTGTTTGCATGCCATTTTGTTTTAGTTCAAGGCTCCGCCCCACTCATCAATAATGATGAGTTACCTTAGAGTGGCAAAATGCATAGAAATAGTCATAATTATTTCAGCATAAATTTTTATATATTTTATCCACTAGATGGCAGCAGAATCCTGTCCTGAGAATTATTTGGACTTAGCGCCATAAAGCAGACTATTACTGTCACCCTGAGTCTGACTCAGGCTTAACTATCATGACACAGAATTCCAAGCACAAGTAATGCTCAAGGTTTAACGCCAAGGTGGTTAAGCCAGGGCCATATGGGACTTACTGTCCAAGTTTGTAGATAAATCCTAAAACCTTTCGCAATCATTTTTTTTTTTCTTTCTGGTTTGATTAATTGTTGGCTAGGTTTTTCAAGACATTGATTTTGGCTTGTGTATTTAATTTTGTTACTCCACATTTTGATTCCCACCTTTGACCCCTTTTTGTCTTAAGATAAGTGTGGGGCACTTGCACAGAGGTCTGTGTGGCAGGGGGGTCCATTGTGACTTCACGGCTGCTTCTTAATAAGGTTTTACGTAGGTGGTTGGCCACTTACCATTGGAAGAAAAAGGGTAATGGTGTCATCATTGCCACAACGCCATAAAGATTATTTATGCCTACTGATATTTCCTTTTTGCTTATATGAGTGATGTTCTTATTAAAGGTGGTAGTTTTTTAATTAGGCTAAATTTAATTTCACACGAGGGAAGCATCATTTATATATTTTACACTAGGACCCATCAAACACAAACTATTTCACTGAAATAAGCCTGAGGGAAAGTTTGAACCTATAACTCTGTAACTGGAAGCCGAAGCACAAGACTATCTGGCCTAAATATACCGTACATAAATAATATTCTTCAAAACAGCATCTTGTTATAATTCTGAGACTGAATGCATATGACAGTGTTTACCAAGTTGACAGAGTTACTGCATTAGTTTAGTCACAATGATGAATTCTGTGCTAGATAACCTACCCCATGCATAAATGTCTCTTTTAAGAAAAGAAATTTCAAAAAAAGAAATGAGATAAAGGATAGTTTTTGAAAAGCTGGGGGCCCTTTATTTCTTTTATATTCAGATTGCATTCCAACTTGAGCTAAAAAGCTTATAACTTACAACACATTGTTTAAATGATCTACACTCTATTACCAGAGCATGGTGAGGAATTCCACTAGCTGTCAGATGATATTGTTAAATTGGAAGATAAAAATCTATACCAAGTCATCTAGAAAATAGCTGTCAGCAAAAGAATGTGTTGTTCATTTAACAATAAATGTCAAATTAATGCATTCGTTATTTTCTAGTGACATGCGGCAAGTGCTTGCATTATGAGGTCACTGTACACGACTGCACAAAATAGGAGCTAAAGGTTGAAATGAATATACACTTGGAGGTTGGGTTGTCAGATAGTATCACATTGTTTCCTCCAAACAAGAAAAAAAAAAACAGTAATTTCCAGCTGAACAATTGTGAAGTACTTATTAGAAGCTGGCCTCTTTTCTGGTGTATAGAATCTTGTGCATGAGTAAACTGAAAACAACAATGTGAAGTGATCAGTAATTAGATTTATTCTTTGTGTATATTCAAAAATAAATGCATGACACTGCTTACTCCCTTTTGTGTGAAATATGTATGAGCATAAAATTGCAAACCAATGTTGATGCTAATAATATTTTCTTCCTCTTACATTTTTTGCTACAACAAAGTAGTTCACCAGCAAATGTATGTCCTAGGAATAAATAGATACGCTACTGCAATAAAGGCAGACTCTGAGCCCAAGGGAATCCCACACTGGTGATTAAAGAATTCTTCAGAAGTTATTGTGGGTAATTGGGGACCACTAGGGTCTAAAGGCCTCACTGTCAGTAATTGAAATGTGGCACTTTTCCATAACAGGCTTGCAAGAACATAGAGACTATTTCTGCAGCACTTTGTGCAATGCAGAAACCATTTGGGATGGGATGGGATGGGGTGGGTCAGAATGGAATGCTACACTCATACTAGACCCATCCAGACTCCATTGAATTTAATGATCACAGTTTTGGCAGAGCAAAGGAAACTGGAGACTCTGGAGCAAAAAAAAACAAAAAACACACACACACACACACACACAAATGTAAACGGGTGGACATTTTGTTACTCCCTTTTAATCTGTAAAATAGAAGGCATCCTGGTGGAACATGACCAGAAGACAGAGAGAGGAGAAAAATTGGGTGAATAGAAAAAAAATGTTCGGGACACAGATGGTGACTAGCACCAAGTAAGTCAGATATGTGTGTGTCTGTGTATGCATATTGTGATGGACGGCCGGCAGCACAACCCGGACGAAACTCCCAGGATGCTAGATGGTGACTTCCCTGCAACTCAGCAGTGCCCCAGATTCCCACAGGGCATTATGGGAGATGGAGTTTGATTTCACAGCCGTGCTGGGCACCGTGGGTGCCACCAGGGGATGCTGCAGGGAGACACGGGGACTTCTGTTTCCAATATCACCCGGAAGTACTCCCAAGTCATGGGGATGGAAGGACAGAAGTACTTCTGGGCTGAAGAAAATACAAGTCCCCATCTGACCCGGAAGTGCTGGTGAATCACATGGACAGAAGGACAGAAGCACTTCCAGGTCAAGGACTATATAAAGGACTAGTGGAGACCCAGCAAGAGAGCCAGAGTTGGAAGGAAATGTGACGGAGCTGCTGGGAGGAGAGAATTGTATTAGTGATTATTGATTTATTCGTTATTGTGGTGGTTGTGGTGCTTTGGGGTGCAACAGTGAAAAAACAAGAAATTAAAATGAATTCTTAGTGATGTTATCCCGTGTCTGTTAGGGGAATGGTGAGCAACTTATCATATACATTTCATCTGCTGTTTATTATCAGTCTGTGTTCGTGTTTATGTGCTGTGATAATTCGTTTATTGTTTAGGGGCAAGGGAGGGTCTTTGTAAATAGTATTATTGTTAAATATCTGTGCGCGTGTGTATATAATTTATATAAATATAAATATTCACGGGTGTCATTGGGATAATGGTGATTTGTGTGCACTTACATATTATTAAGTATTCGTCTGTCCTCATGTGTATATACTGTATATATATATATATATATATATATATGATAAACACTTACAATATATCTGCATTTAATTTTACATTTCTGTCTATTTGCTTGTTATTTCATCGTGTCGGGGGAAACAAGGACAATCTGTAAGGAGTATGGCTTGTTATCGCCTTGAGAGTCTTCAGGTTAGCCAAGGCAATAGTCTTGGTAGTGTAGTGGCCGGTCTGCAGAAAGGGGTTGGCCATTACAAGTGAGTAAGGATGTTCACTTCTGGGTGAAGCAATGCAAAAACTGCATTTGCAAAAGATGTGTTTCTGAAAATCCAAGCACCTTTGACCTGAATAAATGTAATGGTGCCTTAGAAATACTAGCCATACTAGGGAGATCAGCGAGAAGATATAAGAATGTGTTGGTGTTTACAGACATGCTCAAAAGGTTCTTTGTAGCCATGCTGACAAATGATCAAATTGCAAGAAAAACTGCAAAGACCCTAATCATACACTGGTTTGTGTAATGCAGCTGCACTTCCATTTGAGGGCAGGATTTCCGAAACCAACGTGATCAAAGAAGTGTGCCATATTAATGTCAATGCTAAAAGTTGTACCAGCCCATATCACCCACAGGGAAATGCTCATTGTGTGACTTAATTGTGCTATGCATGAGATGTTACTGTGCCCTACCCCCTGACAAAGAAAGGGATTGGAAGACACATTTGCCAGACCTTACAATGGCCTGTAAAAATTATGTTAAAATGCCTTCTGGCTGGAGTTGAGAACCCTCACAGAAACCTTACCATCTGATGCTCATGCTACAACAGAATGTTGCTCACTGCTATTGGGACAGTCACCTAGTCTCAAACCAACCTGTGTGATATGTGGGCAACACATAATGAGAAAAATTATTTAATTCAGAAAAATATGCAGTCATTTCTCGTTATGCAATTCTAATCCATTCTTGGGTTGAAAATGAAAAATTGGATATCAAAGAAAAAACCCATGATTTTAAATAAGATAATGAATGTCTTCCCAGCCCATCAGAAAAACCCAACCAGTTTCTCCAAATATCACTAAAGCACTCTTTTAACTCTTAAAACTTTTCTTTTCACTTTAACACTAAGCCAGTGCTGATTTTTTTAAGGTCATGTTTTAGAGCATCACAATGCCATTTTCTTTCTTATAGAGGCTGCTGGTGGTCAGGGTTTGTGTCCTAGAAGTCATGTCATCATCAGCAAAACCATATTTAACTGAGTGCGGGTGTTGTGCTGGGACATTTCATCCAGGTTTGTGGAAATTCAAATAATCTTTAAACTGCATTCTTGTGTTTAGTTATTAGCTCTGAACTTTTTGACAGTGATTGTTACTTAGTGTTTTGGCTTTGGCAACTTGATTGACTAATCTCCTGGTTTGACTCTGGCCACTTCTTTGTTTCCCTTTAACAGCTCCGACGATATAAAATGCAGCCACTGTAATGAAACAAACATAAGGCACAAGAGTAGCATAAGCACGTTCGTGTAGTACAATGGTCTGGATATCAAGTCTGTGGTATATATTAAAAAAAAGAGCTGTTTTAACAAACAAAATGGATAAAGGGAGATAACTACTAATCCACTATTTGCAATGTGACTCTATGTATCATATAAAGAACGCTGAAGTACTGCAATTATTTTGCAGAGGGTGCAATTTGAAAACATATGTTAATTGGAGCTTTTATTATTAACTGTAATAAATGGAGCGGAATTACTAGAGAAGTCAAAAAAGTAATGATTACCTGATTTGGGGTTGAACGTTTCAAAAATTGCTTTCATAAATATGGAAAAATAAAGGTGCATGGGCTTGTAAATAAGAAAGCTAACAGCCTTTAAATCTTTTAAGTGCAGGTGCTGTGCTGGCTTGTAATTTTCACTGAGGAGTTTGTGAAAAAAAGGCTTTATTTTCTCTCAGCATTGAAAAACAAAACACTGAATAGCAATGTATTATAAAATCTAGTTTGCAGAGAGTTAGATGAAGTCCTACCATTAACTGTAAAAGGCACAATAATAGTGAAACCAAGATAAGAGACGAGGTGTGATGCCCCGTGTCTTCAGATCTCCACAATTCACCTCGGGCATCTAATAGTTCCAGGCATCAGTGGTTGAGAGAAATGAGACACAGACCCAGAAATATAAAAGTGAAAACTGTGCTTCTTTATTTACAGTGGTGAAATAACAAAAATATAATACAACATCGATAAACACAGTTCCAGAGTCACTTGAAGACCACTAAATAGCAAACAGATAAAATTTTTACAAAAACAAATCCTTTCTTCTTCCATTCTTCCTGGTATAACAATAAAAAGTAAAATGATTTTTACAAAACTATTTACAAAATAATATGCATATAGCTCACTAGATTAGAACCTCTCCATAAGCTCTGGAGCTAGCTCCACTAAATTGTTCATCTTGGTGTGTTTTGCTTACTAGTCAAGCATGGCAGAACGACAATCTAAAATTAATCCCTTGGTTTTATACTTCCGCAGGCAATCCTGCTTCCATTCCTCCAATGAGGGCTTAACATCATGACACTGGCCAAGCTCCCTTTCCTGGAACTCTGCAGTTAAAGGTGTTCCTAACTTGTGTGCCAGTAAGTATTCTTTTTTAACTATGTTTATCTTATTTCATGCCAGCACACAACTCATCAATTCACCATTCCTGCAGCATCAAAATAACATAGACACTTCTGTCCTCACCTGCCCCAATGTGCGTATGGGTCATGTAGAGCTCCATGATCCCACGTGCAGTACCAATGGTTTACCCGAGCCCTCCAACAATGCTAACTGCAGCTTTCAATGATGCCAGCCTGTAAGCACTTTGTGTCACACGCAAACCATAAAGATACAGGGAGGTGTTCTATATGACTGAGTTAAGCAAAGGCAACTCCTAGATGTAGATGTTCACATTTACTTCTTTGTTTAGGAACTATGACACTGTGAATCTTCTTCACCTTTACATAGAGGAAAGCTCTTCTTCAGTCCAGTAGTGGGGAAACGTGAGCATTCACACAAATCCTCATTTGAACTCCTACACCACTCCAAGCAACTGCTCTATTTCCATACAGTGCAGTGTGTCTTCTTCTCTTGGAGTATTTTATAATGTCTCTAACTTGACCACAAGTCATAGCAAGGTTTGGGGAAGCCACCCGTATAATTGGTTTCCTGGCTGCAAAACTGCAAACAAAAGATAGCACTGGTGTGCACAAATCACAATCCAAAACAGAGCTGAGGGAATATGGAAAAGGTGGAGGCTTTTAAAGGGGAAGACAGGAAGTCGGAGGGGTCGGGCTCATAAGAGTCTTCAGCCATAGGCTCAAGCCCGGACGTGACATCAACAGGGCCAAGTGGAATCTCCCGTGGATGGTCTGCAGGAAAGTGAGAAAAAGAATCAGTGCACTCTGCCACATCCCGGTCTGACTCGGAATTGCCCTTACTCAAGTCCTTTAGCTGCCTCTCATGCACATGTGTGTGACAATAAGTACTGCAGTTTTGGCTTTAAAAAGATCATTTCTAAAATTAACACATTATTTAAATAAAGCAGTTCATGTGTGTGTTTGAATCATTGTAATAAGATCTTTAATCATACTGTAGTATTCCTCCTCGCAAAAAGCTATAATGAATCCATGAGATGAAGTTTTTCAGTGTGTTAAGGCTCCTGTGTGTCCCCCAGATACAAAATGCTATTTAGTGGATACATTTTACATCAAAAATATTTAAGCAATATAGACACACATTTTAAGAAAATGATGCAGTAAATATTTGTTTAATTAGTCTTCTTTTTAGATTTCTTTGCATGACCTCAGTGCAGAAATGTAACAATAAAGGAAAGTGGGTTGTATTGTATTTCTTAAAGACAGCTCAGACTGACCAAATGGATTCCTACAGAGACAAGAAAAAGAGGAGGTTGATGAGGCCAACCAGCCATGACTCAACATGTCAGGATCAATTCTTCACAGAAAGCAGGTTTCATAGTAAGACAGTGGTATTTCTTGAAGCACTTTACGAGTAAAATGGCTGGCAGAGATGTTAAGGCCTGATTTTTAAATTCTTAGAAGTGTGCATCTGAAGTGAACTTGGGTCAAAGCTGAAATGGGTTTAGTGATCTAAACTGCACAAATTAGTTTGAGAGTCAAAAAGCTGCACATACTGAACAAAAATGCCTTCCACGGACCAAAGACATTCAATTTTGCAGAGGTTTTGGTCAAAGCCTCTTTTTATGTGATTTGGTTTTATCTAAGAATCTGAAAAACTGGTAGTAAGTTTGGATTTTTAATTTAGCAACTTATTCACTAAATATATATGTATACCAAAATAATGTATTTTATCATGCCTTGTGGTTGGGCATTGCTACAGTTTTGATGTGTATCAAGTGTTACTTGTCTCTGTGATTTTATGGTAATGCCATATGGATAATCTTATGCAATGTTTCCCAACCTTTTTTTTCTGTAGTGGCATACTTTTTTGTAACCAAACTCATCCCAAGGCACACCAATATCTTAATAAACACAAACACATATATCTCATACACTGGCTCAACTGCCCGATGGGGCGGGATTACCAGAAATGCTGGTAAAAAGCAGCTTGGAGATCGGTGTTTGCAGACATGGCACTTAGTAAGCACTTTGGTAGCATCTCCAAGCTGCTTCGCCCTTATGCTTATCCATCTCAGCGTCAGAGGCAACTCATATGTTCACTATCCACCAGTGCATTGAGACTTACTGGCAACCACATACCCAGGATAGATGGACTCTAGTAGCCTGGAGATGCATCTGAATTTCTCTAAGTGCTGTGTCTGCAACATAGCGATCATGGAGCTGCTTTTATGCCAGCTTCTTTAAGTAGACCTGTCCTCTTCAGACAGGTCTCAATCACCTGTCGAGGAGCTTAGAGCTTGTCCCTCTCAGGTTCAGACCCAAGTGTACTACACTGTTATTTCCACTGCACATCTGGGTAGCCCTCAGGGAAAAGTTGAAGAACACTTGTCTAGTGTATTCTGGTCTAAAATATACACAGTATTGTCTTCATGCAACATAAATGCTGTTCTTTGTGTAATACACAATAATTGTTACGAATTTGGACTCCTTGCAAATTTTCTTTTCTGCTGCCCTATTGTGCTTTCTGGGAGATTTTTAAACCTCCAAGCATGGTTTGTGCCTGTAATGTAACAAGCTAATAGAATTAGCTAGTCACATCAATGCTTGCAGGGATAGACTCAACTTCCCCATGACCTTCGATAAGTGAGTGTGGAAAACAGATGGATAGATGGATCATCATTTTATTAGCTTTGACATTCTGTGACTGTGTTGTCAAGACACAGAGTACCATTGTTACGGACTTGACTCCCAGAAGACACAATGAACGACATTACTGATACTTCGCCTTATAATCTCGAACAACTTCAGCATGTGAGCTCTAAGTAGCAGACATTATTTGGTTTAAAGACTTGTCTTTTCTTCTTTTGACTTTGTAAACAACTTCCTACTTTGCTTTTGGCAATTTGTTCTTTGAATTTTCGTATCAACCTTAGCTGCAGTTTCCTGAACATATGCACATCTCCCAGTTAACTCCATCTTGGCAGTTAGCCACTTTCGTTTTTGCATGCAGTTGATTCAGGAGGGTTGGCTGGAACTAAAAAGCAGGTGGGTGGTGTCAACACTGTGATCCACCAGGCCATCTCTTGATTTAGTAAATAGCATTGCAATAGTGACACTTAATTTCAGATATCAAAGTATAAGTACAGGTAGTCTCCAAGTTACGGACATTTGACATACGACTTACGAACGGGGCAGCAGCTGCTCCTTCATCTGTCTGGGGGACGCGACACAGGCTCCTCAGTAATTGCCACTCCGTCATCTTCGGCCTGGGGATGCTGCGCGGTGGCTGGACAGAGGCTGGTGGGGGGGGGCAATTTTGCTGCTCTTGCAGGGTATTGTCCCTCGGGCGGCTCCGGTTGATGAATCAGGCGGTGGGAGCTGCATCCCATTTATTCTCAGTGGGTGGCTGGGTGCGCGGCAAGCGGTGACCCGGGGTCCATAGTCACTGGGGCCACAGCTATCGCTCGTGTGCAGGATGGAGGCATGATGGAGCGTTTCACTGCCCGCCCATCTCACAGCCTTGTAGTGTCCCTCGAACTGCCTCATTCATTCTCAGTGGGCGGGTGGTGATGCTGCAAGTGGTGACCCGGTTGTGACTGAACGGAGGGTGAATGTGGTGGCGGGGGGCAGCATTGTAGTGTGCCTCGGGTGGCTGCCTGTTGAATAGGGCGGTGGTGGGCGATTCACTACCCGCCTTTGGCTGCACCCTGTTCATTCTCGGTGGACTGATGCTGCAAGCAGCATACTGTATTAAAGTGGAGGTGGCTGTGTGGTGAGCGGGTGGTGAACCGACCCTCGCCGCCCCCATTCATTCTCAATAGCAAGCCTGCTTGTACTGTTATGTACATAGCAGGAAGCTGTCTCTCATTCAGTACACCAGACGTGCTGACAAAGGGGTGCCTTCCTACTGTGATCGCGTGTACAGTGCTGTGAAGAAGAGCTCATCTTAACCTTTTGTCTTCACCCTTCAACAATGTCGCTGAACCACAAATCTGATGCAAGTCCTGGTGATACAGTAAAGAAGAGAAAAAACATCACCATGGAAAATAAAGTAGAAATAATAAAAAGGTCAGAGAGAGGTGAAACTCCATCATTCATTGGCAGAGTACTTGGTTGCAGTTGGTCAACAATAGCATTTGTTAAAATAATGTACCTATTCCGACGTACATACAAATTCAACTTAAGAACAAACCTACAGTCCCTATCTCATATGTAACCCGGGGACTGCCCGTAAGGGCAGACTGGTAGCCCAATGCTTAGAAAACTCTAAAGTCATCGTTTTAAATCCTAGTTTGGCAGTTGTATGGAGTTTGCACTTGTAATATCACTGTGCCACCATTATATTAGATGGCAACACATAATACTCAGCATCTAAGTATTTGGATGATGAACAAAGAGTAATAAATGTTGTTGGTAGTGTTAGTTAGGGTCTGAATCATATTAGTATCAAGACGTTTACTATTTCTTTAACTTTGATTATTAAATCTTGTTTTGAGCTGTGGTTTGTGACAGTATTTTAATTTTTTTTGGCTTCATCCATGTTATGATCATTAATATTTGTTAATTTTTTGTGAAAAAGCGTGGATGAAATTTTGCAATTTTTGAATCAATTTAGGATTTGCATCTTTGTTTTTATGTTGGTGCCACATTTTGTGGACTTGTGTGTCAATCATTGCCATGGTAATTCTTCGTGAATTCCCTAGGATGCACATTGGCTTTGATGTCATCCCAGTGACAGTTTAAAGGTTGCCCCAGACATTTCTTGAGTATTTGAGTTTGCACATACATCCTTGATATCTGAGTTTCCAAAAAGATACTGTTTTTTTTTATGTATTCACAGTTCAGGAACTCTTGCTTTCATTCATGATTCTTGATTAATGATTAGCTTTCTAACTTTGACAAAAAATTGGCGTGATTCACAGTTCTGACTTAGGCTTGCTCCTTGACTACGTTTATCACTATTAATAAAAACTTTACTGTTTCTTTCTCTCTCTGAGTGAGTACAATCAGACATTGGCCTGTTTCTCTGACTATTTGTTGTGCCCCAATATTCTTTGTTCTTTGTCTGCTGATGCAGTTTGCTCCTTATTTTTATTTCATTTTATTTTATTGGCCTTTCAGCAGCCTATTTTCCAACTGTGAACTGGTCAGTATCAGTAAATATGGGCTTGAATATGCCCTGTGATGATCAGATCCTGTCTTGTACCCATTATCTATACTGGCACTCCCTACATCCCTGAAATTAATAGATGGATTAGAAGATGTTTGAATGAAAGTGTAATATTTTATTCATTTATTAATTTTTGCATTGCCTCTAAATGTTTATTCATGGTTGTTTGCGTGTCAGATTTTAATTAGCTTTATTATTAGCTTGTCCTTCAGGTGCTTGGCTGACCACAAAATAAGAAACCATTTTGTGCATTTTGGTAGTCCACCCAAGAGAGGTCTCCACTCATGTGTCTCAGGGTCAACTGATGGTATAAATTGGGTGTTATAAATGAAGATGCACGTCTCTTGGACTTGAGTCCACTTGAGTTTCCTCATTACAGCAGCCATATTTGATGAAACCATGCAAGAAGGGTCAATTCAATGTCATCCATTAATTCTACACTATTTATTCAGGTCAGGTTCTTGGTGCATTCTTTTTTGAAAATAAGGATGCTTTTCTGTTCTGCAACTTCTTAAAAAGGAAAAATGACCAAAGGGCAAAAATTGTTTACCATTTACTTGGAGATCAGAACACAGAATCCACACCCAGTTAATATCCAGTTCAGAAGTTACCTGTAGCTACGTATGTGTTTGGTTTTTATAAATTTCATGTTTAAATTTACAAAGGCTGAACTTCTGAAATGTTACCACTCCACAAACATTTTCTGCTACTATTTCAGAACATCTTGATGTTAAGCTGTAGGATTTACACTTTGCTTTCTGGCCTGACTTATTCCACCACAGAATCTATGTTCCAGGCCTGAATGGGAAGCTAGTTGATCTCAGGTTAAACCACAGACAGAAGACCACTTTAGAGTCATCAATCGACATAACATTAGTATATCTGGGATGTGGTATGAAACTTGGACAAAAAATGCAAACATGGCCAGATAAGAACTAAAATAACAGTGATAGCCGCTATATTATAAGGAAACATCCAGAACCAAAAAAAAAATTAAAGCCTGAGCTATTTAATGTAAACCTTATTTTTGCTTTATCTCAATACATTTAGGCAATTAAATGTGTTAGGTGTCCATGTACTCAAGTGGTCTAAAGGAGATCATGGAAGACTTTTTTACTCTACTTTATGTGCTCATCATACCCCACCTATACAGAATATCAAAAATTGTGTAGCATGAAGAGAATCCCAATCTTAGTCCTTATCTTTCTAGTTATTACAGAATCATGTATCAGAAGAGGTACATTATGTACAGTTCTACAGATATATTACCTGAGCAGCTGTATGGTATTTTTAATGGTATGTTTGCCTTTTAATCCCTTTCAGTTCTCTGTCAAACCTGAAACGCTTTGTAGCAATCCTCAGGTTTACAAGGAATATCCTTCTGTTAGACAGGGGAATCTCTGCTGTAATTTCCTTTCCTACCTACCTCTAGCATATTTGGCAGAGTCTGCAGGATGTCTTCCCAGCTGAAAAAAAAATGCTTAGTCCTGTATTTTCTTCTTGCTTCCCTTAAATCCCCTGGGAGGTTTCTATGTAGACTGCCATCTCTGAGCTCCTTTACACTGTTAAAGGCAGACCCTCAAATCAACCAAATGATTTTCTGTAATGGAAGCTTTTGTCTTGTTTTCTGTCCAAATATTAACCTTGTAATATTAATAAATAATAGTGAGTCTGATAGGACATTTTCTTTCTCAAAACCAAAACATAAAAATGTAAATTGGATTTAATTTTTGCTGATAGTTCAACTAACTATTGTGGTTATTTTAAATGTGTTTTGTAATCATTCTGTGTAGCCATCAGAAAGATGATAAAATATATATACATATATATTCAGTATACATATATATATACTCAGCCAGGATGCCCTTTGGATGGAAGGACCAGGAGAGAGAGCGTGCACAGGGCATTACTTCCAAATGTCACTCGATGGCAGCCCCCGGGTTGCAGTGGTGCCTCGGATATAAAGTTCTTCGACTCAGCCCTCAACACTGGAAAGTCCCACTTTCTATCTCATCTGGAATTGCTTTCGAACCACATGAACAGAACTCCAGAAGTACTCCCAGGGGGTAGATAAGGGGAGCTGCCTACCTCACATCAAGGAGCCAGATTCAGGAGAAAAGTGGACGAAGCTTATGAGGAGTAATGGAGGAGGTAGTGACCAGTGTTAGAGAGAGAAGTAAGAAATGAGTTGTGCGGTATTGTGCTTGTGCTTAATTGCACTTGTGGCTGTGGTGGGAAACGCTTGGGGAAGAGTTTCCCAACTATAAAAACTTTTTGCCTTTTATACTTGTGTCTGAGCCTGCTTGTGTAATTTAATATAGTGTATAATATAGTTATATTCAAAACATATTTGCAAGCTTTTTATATGATATACACATTGTGGTTATGTTACAGTATTGGTTCTTACAATTGACTGGTCAGCAACCTTATGACTTGTTTGTAGGAACTGTCACCAAATCTACTGGTGCGAGTGCCAAAGGTTTTGTACCGTTAACTAAAAGGAATGAGAAAAGCAGCTCTGTAAGATGGGCGAGGTCTTTAATTAAACTGTTTGCCTTTCTAAGACTGCAAGTGTTGTGTATATCCTGAAGGTTTACAGAATGTTAGGTTATGACCTGAAAAAAAGGCAGCTCGGTGCTGGTAATATTTTGTGACATCTTCATCACCCTCTGCAATTTCTAATTATTACGTTATATCAATATTAAAATAATCACAGTACTTGTGAAATTTCAAAGTGTTCATGCATAGTATGTGTTTCGAATGAACACCTAATATTATTGACAGAAAATGAATATGTTGTGTAGTGAATTTGCACAATGACTGGCAAAGCAATCTGTAGCCAGCTACTTGAACTTGCATGAGCATTGCAGTGCACTTTATGCTCATAGGATTTGTTAACTGAGGTATTACTGTATTTATGCCATGGCTTAAAAGAAGGAAGCTTGTTTGGCAGAATCTATCTCTCCTATAGTACATGTTCTTTACACTTCTTGGTTATTTCTAAAGTATGTCATTTCCATTATATTCAAATGTTTTTTGGCCTATACTTATTGTTAACAACTTTAGATTATTGTGAAATACACTTACCTTTAGATTTCTGCAGTACAATAGCTAAGCTTATTACATGTGATGTCACAAAAAGCAGACACAAGATTCATAAAAAGGTTTGGGGCAGCCACCCGTATAATATTCCCTGGCTGCAAATGGGTAAATTGCTAGCACTGATGTGCTCAGAACAGAGTCCAAAACAGAATTGACTACGTTAGTCAAATGTGGCGGATTTAAAGACCAGAAATCATCAAGGGCGGGTCCCTCTTCCATAGGTTCGGACCCGGACATGATGTCATCAAAAGGGCCGGAACTGGAAGTCTCTTCAGTTATGGGTTCTTCACCGGAAGTGACATCATCCAAGGTTCTGGAACTGGAAGTGACGTCATCAAGATCAGAACCAGAAGTGATGTTATCAGGGCCAGACGGAATTTCCCATGAATGGTCTGCAGGAAAGTGAGTAAAAAGGTCAGTGCACTCCGCCACCCCATGGTCTGGCATGGAATTACTTTTATTTAGACCCTTTAGCTGCCTCCCATGCGCACGTGTGTGACAGTAATTAATAGTTGTTATCTAACTAATGAAACTGTTTCATTTGGGCTGATTCTCCATTTTGACAGACTATTTGGTGTGTGCATTAATGTTTGTTTATCAGATGCCATTACTGATGGTGACTTACAAAGCTTAACATACCATATATTTCAGTGATTGGCAAGACAGTGCAATTAGAGCAGGTAAGTAAGAACAGTTATTTTGGGTTGAACACAAGAGGTTTAAAACTGATTAAAGACCCTGTTGACAACACACAGAAAAGTGCCAACCAAACCCATGTTTATTAAGATGATGGTGCCTGGATAGAGTTCCAGAGCAGTACCAGCAGCCACATTAGCCATCTGCAGTTCAAAGCACAGTCTCTGTCTTTCTCTCTTTATGAAAGAGTCCAGACCTTTCCTTCATCCAAATCAACGCATAAATTGAAGGGTGACGATGGACCCTGTCTAAATGTGCCCAGCTGAGAATAGACAATTATCAAGTTATTGTCTGAGTCATCTTATTTTTAGTCCCTGTAAAGGAGACATTATTGTCGCACACATGACAACTTCAATTTCTCCCAAGAATAGATGAACAGATGACAAACTAATAACAGATCATGAAAGACACAGTCGTTCAAGGATTTATATGGTTGGAATAAAGTTGTTAGAAATGTAGAGTTATAGAACACTTGGGCTGTCCTGAGGTTTTGTCCTCAGAAGAGACGGAATGAGCATAGACTGGGATAAATTTTGCATCGTCAGTGGTACTGTAGCTTATTCACAGCTTGAGAGCAGCAGCTAAGAAACAACTTACGTACATTCTTAATTATTCTGATGAGAGGAGGGAACGTTAGAAAGTGTGTCAAGGCAGAGCAAAGACTATATTTTTGGAGGAATGAAAGACTGTAGATGTGCACTATTTTTGTAACCCGACTAAGGTGGTGAAGAGCTGACATGAGTGACGTGTTTAAAATTATGAAAAGGAATTATTAGAAAGGGTTCAAGCTGCTTCTTTAAAATGAGTTCTACAATAACCTGGGGACACAGTTGAAAATTTGTTAAGGGTAAATTTATTAGCAACATTAGACAAACTTTATTCTCACAGAGAAATATGGACACATGATATATAGATTACTAAGTACTGTGGTAGACAGTAGGACTATGATGATGACATGATGTTATGCTGAACAAAACACGTAGACAGTATTGGCAGACTTTGCTGGTTTGAATGACCTGTTCTCAATAAAAATTTTCAAATGTTCCAATGTGAGTCTTTTGTATCATAATGAAGTGTATCAGTCATATGCTTTGAAAATTTTGCTTCCTTGGGACATGTAGGTACGTTTATAAATCTGATATAAGAAAGATAAATGTAGTGTGATGTTTATCTGCACTGTTCTCCCAGGATGCTCTAGGGAAGGCTTCTCAGCTCACTCTAATTACAGCTAATACAGGGGTGTCAAATTCAGTTCCTGGAGGACTATAGTTTCTACAGATTTTTTGTTCAAGTTGCTTTAATTAATTTCTCAAATGAGGCTGCTAAAGAAACATTGTTCTGTGCCATAATTTTAATTGACTTCTTTTTAAGATTCAGAGTACGTCATTCTTTTCTTATCCCATAGTTAAACAATAATAAGCTGCTAAGGAACCACCAAATGACCAGATAACTTGATCCAATTTGCCCTTAATTTGTTCATCATACAATTTCTACTTCAATAAAATATCTGAAAAGTAAATGCTGATGCACTGAGAAATATTCCAAACATTTTTGGAAATTACTTGAAAGGAAAGAAAATAATAATTATAAAAAATCAGAAAAAATCCAAAATTTTTAAAGTGTCAGTTGTGGGAAATTGAGAGCAATAACCGGCCATGGAATTAAATAAAATCTTTCATTAATAGTTTTCTTAATTAAGAAATTGGTTAGAGTAGAAATGATGGTCCTCCAAGGATTGAGTTTGAGACCCCTGAGTTAAATGGTCATCTGCTGGCACGCTTTGTATCCTATTTGTTGTCTGGCTGCAAATTTCTGAAAAGCAAATAATTAATGGTTATGAATATTTAAAAACTAATTAATTAAAACTAAACCAAAATAATATTCTATTAGCCACATTAATTGGTTTGTAATCAGGAAAGTGCCTGTAATGAAAACTTGCAGCCACTGTGGCCCTCCAGCAACTGAGTTTTGACAATCCAGTCTTGCACCAAATGGTGAGGTTCAAGAGAACCAACTCATCCAGGCTGACAAGGGGAAGCAATGTTGTCCAACATTTGACAAGTGAGAACCTTCTATTTGACTCAGAGGTCTCAATATGTTTTGTGTGTTTGGCCTAATACAATGAGCCCATATGAGTTTTAGCTGTATTCCCCTGAGATAATTACATGCAAATGTTTACACCCTTTATACAATACCCCTGACTTGGCCTAGAAGTAATCACAAAATGGGGTTTAATGGCCTTCTCCAGCTAATATTCAACAGAGTCATGTGGGAGGAAGTAAGATTAAGACTTGGAGTGAGAGACGGAAAAAGGAAGGTTAAAGGAGACTGCTTTACTGTGGCTTAGGTGGGAAAGTGGGGGCATCACCGCCATCATCTGGCCAAGGCCAAAGAAGCGGTTCTGGAGGTTTTGCTTTGTGGATTTCTTCTTTTCATGATGCAGAAAACCTTTAAAAATCTAAAGAAACGGAACAGCTCATCTTTTATTCATGACATCATTATTATGAACATGGAGAAAAGGCCAATAAGATCTTAGCCCAACAAATCCACAAGCAGGAAGTATGAAATGCAATAAGAGCAATTACCAACACAGATGGAGACATAATTATTGACCATAAAAATATAACTTACACATTTAAAGAGTACTATATGTCCTAATATTCTAGTCCGTTTAAAGAAGATAAGATGCAATCTAATGTTTTTTGAATCATTACAGATACCACAGCTAGATGACTTAGTTGGTCTTCTGTTAGTTGTCTCACTTCACATTTCATTTCTGTTTTGGTGCCATTTAAAGAAAGAAATGAAGCAATTCAGAGGAATGATGAAGAAATTCAGGGAAACAAATCTTAAAAAATAAGTCAATTAAGTGAATTCAAAAGAAGTTAATTATCAGCAAAACAGGCCACTAATTAAAATTAGGTTTAGAATGAAAACCTGCAGCCACTGGGCCCACCCAGGACAAGAGTTGGGTAGCCCTGTTTCAGAATAAGCTTCCATTTTAAGGAAAAGGATCCTCTTCCTTTCTTGCTTCTTCTAAAGAGTAGCTTTGGCTGTTAGCTCTCCTCTCTTTCTCTCAGGTGGGGGTTAAATTTTGCTTTAAGTTTGAATTGATTGTATGGAATGTTATCTGCTTCAAATTAAAATCAATACACAAAAAAAATCTATTAGCCTTGATGTAAATAGTTTTTGCATGAAAAAATAATAGTAGTCACACTATAAAAACTCATCAAACTCAGTGTCTAAAGACATTTAGAAGATGTAGCAGGGCATTACTTGAGCAATTTGATAACCAGGAATAAAACATCTCAAAGCACAAAAAGCAATACAATATCACTAGGGCACAAGATAAATTGTATTATATCCATGTAGACTGATAAAATAGAACTTAACTTAAATAAGAAATATAGCTAAAAAAGAATATTGGCGATTATATTGATATCACATAAAGAAAAAATGGTGTGACTGTTGGAATTTTTCAATATAGGACTGACAGACTACTTTTATTAAATTTGAGCAGCAGAGATTTGAGAATTCTTCAGAAAGGAAGTAAGTCATTGCCAAGGTTAAAGCATGATTGGAAAAATGAACTACAGCGTAGTTTAAAAAATTACACTAAAATTCAAAATGAAAAAGAAAATTAGGGGTTACATTTAATATTCCCTAATAAGAAGAGTGCTCAGAAATGTTTTGTTTTTTTTGCAAAGTATTTTCTTTATAATGCTACAAAGTTGAACTGCATGGCCTGAGTATATACTGTGGCTTAGCCACCATGATGTCACGGGTCACAGCAAATGCATAATTTGACAAGCAACCACATGGCATCAGAGTGACCAGATATACAAACTAGAAGTACCCTTGAAAAATTAACACTTAAAATTGGCAGCATTAAAATTTAGTTGTTAACATTTTAATGTTGTTGAGAACACAATAAAAATTAGATTAATGTGTTTGTATATTTAACTTTACTGTGGTGGTGTTATCTTGTGACCCATTTGAACATTTCTTTTTTCATGGATATAACCAAGTTGTATTAGTTTTGTGCAATAATTGTCATAGAAAACAAAAATAAGGAAAGAAACTTCCCTTTTACCCGCCTTTCCAAAAGACATTACCATATTATCAGAACGTGTTATTCTAATAGGTATAGACTTCCAAAAATTGTAGGTTTTTATATTGACGCTATTCAGCAATTAGGCAGCCAAGGTGTGCATGAAGTTCATTAATTCCCCTTCTTGTTTTAAAATTTATAGAAATAAGTTAATTACAATGCAAGAAGAGTACACATTTTATAGGTATAAAATGTAAAAGAAACAGAGGCTAAATTATAAATCCCAAGCAAATGAAATATTGAAACATACATTCTGACTGTGGCCACTTGGGTTTCCTCTGGATATTGTGACATTCTGCCATACAGCAAAGGAGATTTTGGTTGACTGGTGATCTTTTAACTGACTCTGTATGAGTGAGTGTGGTCTAATCCTGTGGTCAGCCCTGCAATTGAGAGGCTCCTCAGGTAGGAAGGGTTCACTCCTCCAGGGAAAGGCTCACATTTAGGGTCCTCGTGACCCTTCAAAGAAATCAGCATCTCCAGAGAATTGATTGATAGGATGCAAGTGCATCATGGAACATTACAGAAACTGAGATACAAAAACAGAGAGGTTTGTGGTGCCAACAAAGCAAATTATAATGTGTAAGTACAATCTCCACCATAAAATAAGCATATCATCTAGAAGAGAGACAAGTAGAATTTGTTGAAATAATGTGGTTTAACACATGCAGAAAATGTAAACCAGAATTGTTATCCACATGCTGGTGACAAAAGCACTAGGAGAAGGATCATATAACAACCAGCCTTCAAAAAAGCTTCTTTAATTAGAATAAGCCTGTATGCATGTGACCTGTGGACCACTCCACCTGTTCTTCATGGAATCCCAACAGGCTCAATTTAACCTACATCACACTGTTTTAACTTATTCACAGGAAATACAAGTGAGTTTGTCTCTGAAGTAGCAGCATATTAATTAAACTTTTTATCAGAGGCATTTCTAATTAAAAGGGACAGGAGGCATATATATATATATATATATATATATATATATATATATATATCATGGCAGATGGCAAGGGCCCTTATCTGGCCAAGACATCTCTATAGTAGAAGAACCAGTGAGAGAGTACATTCGGGGCATTACCTCCCTGGGAATATAGATGGGAGCCACCCTGAGTTGCAGCAGAGTCCCACAGGGCTCCATGTGAGTTGGAGTTTGGATCAGCCCTGTTGGGTTGCTTGGGTGCCGACAGGGGTCGTTGCAGGAACAGCTGAGCCCATTTGGTGCAGCACTTCAGCCAAACCCGGAAGTGCTGCGGGAAGAAGGTCAACGGACACCTGTAGCATTTCCAAATGCCCTATAAATGGAGCCAGCTTGCACTATTTCGGGAGCCAGAGTCAGGAGGAGGTGGACAAAGCTTGCTATAGGAGGAATGGAGGAGACGAGAGAGAGATGAAAAAGGAAGAAGAAAAAAAAAAGAAAGGACTGAATAGTTACTGTGCTTGTGCACTGTATTGTGCTGTTCTTGGGGAAAGAGGAAAAAGCACTTCCTCATGTTTAATAAATGTGTGCTGTGTGGCAAAACTTGTGTCTGCGTCTGTCCATGTCAGATCTGGGTGGCAGGAGTGACCTCTGCAGACCACAATATATAGCAAGTACTGTTTTTTGATTGGTGAACCGTTGGTGGAGCGGTGGAAAACCTTGGATCATTAAGTGCCACATTTACAGCTGACATTTCAGATGCAAACTCCTAATGATGAATTCTGAGTTTCTTGTGTTGAAGTAGCCACTTTGCACAGTGATACTAGTCATCTTTTTCTTGCACTTGCATATGACATGCACAGCCACAACTTAGAGCGTGCACATAAGCCACAGGATTGGACAGGCCAAGGTTGGACAGGATTTGTTTGACAGGACTCCAATGTTAAGCAAACCGCATACATTCTTGACAGAGCCCATCCTCTCTACTTTGATGAGCAATATGATAGTTTTCATTTCAGGAGATAGTTCATGTAGCTGTGTCACTAAAATAAATAAATGAACACATAAATAAATACATAAAGAAGTAAGCAACAAAAAATATATATGTTGTGAAACATTTAATTATTTATAGTCACATTTCAGGTTATTATTTATTTAGTATCACGTTTCAAAGTATGTCTGGGTATTTATTTAAGTTTCTCCATAATATTCTATACACAGACAGACAGAAAGAAATTTATTTGTCCCCAGGAGGAAATTGGCTGTTTATGGAGGCTCTTTAAATAAATACATACATAAATAGGTAAATAGATAAATAAATAAATATACACACACACTGGTCTGAATAAACACCAGAATGACTAAAAACAAGAAAATCTCTCTATTATAATAAAATAAAATCTTGGGAAAAGAGACAAGATTTCACTTTCTCAATGAGACACTTTCACATCCTGTGCGATGAGACTTTGTGCCAAGAGATTTAACCACACCTGGGGCCGGAAATAAAAGACAAAGAGTAGATGACAAAGTCGAACGCCGTAAAGAATGTTGATATATAACAGAGCCCCCATAGTGTGTCCTGACACACTTCTGCTGAATAATTCATTGGCTGAAAGTCCTCATTGTTAGAGTGTCAGAGAGAGGATGTGCAGCACTGCTCATAATGGCACTCAGTTTTGTTTTAATTCTCTCCTTCACTACGAACTCCAGGTGGTCAGGAATGTATGCCATAACTGAGCTTGCAATTTTATTTGGCTTGTTGATCTGACAGCCTCTCTTGAAGTGATGTTACCAGCCCAGCACACCACAGCATATAAAATCGCACTGGCCATCACAGAGTTATAGAAGATGTGGAGGATGACACTTCCCATGTTAAAGGAAAATAGTTTCCTAAGGAAAAAGAGCCTGCTCTGCTCGTTGTTATATATTTCCTCTGTGTTCCTATTACAGGCCAACCTGTCATTAATATGGATCCATTCTCTTTGCAACAAGAAACAATTTTCTCCACCCGAATCCTCTCCTCTGTCTCACCCCCCTTATCAGTACACCCATTACTTGAAAAATCATATGAGAATTTCTGTGGGTGACATGACCTGCTGTTATATTTAAAGTTCAAGGTGTGCAGAGAAAAGAGAAAAGTAAACAGGACTGGTCTTTGTGGTGCTCCAGTGTTGCTCACATTCATATCAGAAGCACACTCCTTGAGTCTCATAATCTGCAGTCTGCTGCTCCATTATCCAGGACACCACAGGCTCTGCATATCTCTGAGTTTACCCCTTAAAAGGGATGGCTGGATGGTACTGAAGTCACTAGAGAAATCAAAAAACAAAATCTTCACAGTGCTGCCAGCTTTGTCCAGCCAAGAAAAAGCCTTGTAAATCAGATAGATAATTGCATCCATCACTCTAGTCTTTGTCCAATAGGCAAACTGCAGTAATTCCAGGTGGTCTACCACAAGACCACCCAGACTATAAGAGGACTATATAATTGGAAGACAATGGAGTTATAAGGAATAACTGGCCTATACTTTAGATAATAAGTGGTGCACATCTTGCTTATTATCTCAGCCTTAAAGGTAGGGTGCCAACATGAGGCCATATTTAAAGCAACTATAGATCTGGACCTCAACTCATACTGCAGTATTGTTTTCCTGTTTGCGTCTGTAAAAAGTACACTTTTTATCATTTCCAATTAAATTATCCTCATGTTCTCCTTTCTTTAACTTCACCCAGATATACTGAATTCATCTAACGACACCATATAGTAATTTTTTTCAGTTAAATCATTATCAATTATTTAAACCCCACAAACCGTCAAATCATCTAGCGATGTCCATCAGGTCTTGTTGAATCAAACCACACCATAATGCACTAACCTTAGTCACATACTATACACAAATCCCAGAAAGAGTTAACTCATTTATATTTCTGTAAACGTCTTAATCTACATTCAGCAAATTGTACCTCAGTGGACAGTATTTCTATTTACAACTTGCTACCTTGATAAAGTTAGAATATTTTTTTAAACATATCATTCATAACACTTTGTGTATTCAGTATAGTTATTTCTGTATTTTTTGAGGGGTTTGGCTTGGATGGTTTAACAGGCTGTGTCCCTTATCTACGGACATCTCATTTATCTTGGTTCAAGACATTTTAACTAATCAGTCATTTATATTCTATACTTGGATGTACATTTTTCCCAACACGTGGGCTTTGATCGTTCAGTCTTTCCGAACAGTTATGAATATGGATAAGTGTATTCCTTAACTATATCTTTTCTCTTGCTGCACTGTTCAAAAAAGCTTATTTCAAATTTTAAGCTTGGAAACATGAACTGTGTTAACACACTGCATAATCAGCAATATGGCTTGACTTATTCAGTTGCTCAAAGTAAGAAAAAGTGTTTGTACAAGAAGTGCAGTTGCATAAGTAAGACACTGCTTATTTTACTTAGCCGCTTCATTATATTTTACTTCCATCTGTACAATCACTGTTTTAATGTTTACATTATGAATGCAGTATATCGCAAAAATATTTTGATATGGAAAAGTCAGTCAGAGATCAGCCTAAATGTAAACAGAGGCTTTCCTAGTTTGTACATCAATTAGTTAAGTTAAATGTTTATGCAACCTTAGTCAGATTCAAATAATCATTAATTCAAAGTTGCACTGCTACTGAGGTAAAATTACCAATCCAGTGCTCTTAAAGACAAAATCCTGCAAAATCTGGAAGCTATTTCTCTAGTGCTGCTGAATTAAGGCCACCTACACAGACTGTTTACATTGTGATTCATTAGTAATAGATTTAGTCATTGCTCTGTATTTGGACCATAGCAAGAAAACTGTAGCAAACTGAGTCATCATAAGCAATGATTATTTTAATAAAATTATGATTTCTACATGCACATTCATACACAATGGAGATTAAATTGCATTTTCATGCAATTAACTCAAGACCTGACATTTTCAAAAAGTTTCAAATCATAGAGACATTAAAATGATGGATTGTCAGGTTCCGCTTAGAAATTATGAACAGACTCTAAGCTTCTTTTCAAAATGCTGTGCAATATTTATAGTTTTAAAGGCTGGTGCCTCATAGTACCATGACTCAAATCTAAGCAAGGGCATTGTGTTTTTTGAGTTTGCTCAATCTCTTTATGTCAGACCATTTGTTTTTATTTCCAGGCACTCCGGTTTCCTCCCACATCTCAAAGACTTGCAGGTCAGGTTAATTTATAGCTGTACATTGGTGAGGTGTGAGTGGGAGTGGATTGTGATGGACTGCAGCCCCACCCGGGGTAAACAAGCAATCCTGCAACCCAAGCTGCTAAGATAAGTACAGGCCCACCAACAAATCAATATTTTAATAAGCAGATGCAAAAAATGAATGAATCATAATATAGCATATGTTTATGGACATATGACTTGTTACATGGATTTTTACTCTACATTTTAACTCAGTTTTTCTAATTTTTTTCATAACATTTTGTTTGCTTGGGTCTGAGATTTCAAAACGGTCCAGCCATTGTCACATCACAGTAACAATAATTGTACTTACATGTAATTGTACTTTGTGGGTGCACAATGTGCATGTGCTGAGATCTGACATCACAGTAGTAATTTTTCCCCTGTAAAAAGGTGTCAGTAATGAAGAAGAAACAAGTCATTTTTCTGGTTTATATTAGAAAGCCAGATGGCAGATGTGTTCCAAATGTTTTTATTATATCTAAGGGTTTTTCCCCTGGCTGGGGTTCAAATTCATGTTTGAAGTCATCTTTGTTTATTTTTGATTCTTTTGTATTTATTTATTTATTTATTTAGTGATGTTCCATGTACTGTATGTTGTGGGAAGGCCCTAAGAGGCAGAGCCACCTGCCAATCAATGCCAGGAACTTCCCTCCACTTATAGATCCAGAGTGTCCTGGCAGTTTATTTCAAATGTGCTTTGGAGTTTTGTGGGTGTTTCTTTGTATAGTTCTCAGCTTTTGTGATTCTTTGGATTTTTGAACATATTGCTCCATTTTTGACCATTCTTTCAATATCTGTTTTTGGGATTTGTTTGCTTTGAATTGATTTTTGTGTTGCAGACAACTTCCTTTTGCTTTTTTGTGCTCCTACAGAGCTTCACACTGGTGGAACATCATTTTTTCACTAATAATTAATCTTTTTATTTATAAAGTCTCTGTTGTTGTCCTTATTACGAGCCAGGGTTTTGCAGTGATATCCCAGTCGAGTAGGCATTTTGAAAGTGTTTTTGGGATTATGTGCTTTGCGATTTCTAGTTCATAACAGTTATTGCTATCACTTTGCTTCCAGTGCTGATGCAATTTGAACATTCCTTTCTGCATTTTCTTTCTTTATTTTTCCAGTAAAATTGTTATTTTTCAGTTTTCTTTTTGTAGGAGTTTATTTAGGCAGACACTGACCACTCTAATGAGTCAATAGAGTGAAATATGCCCTTGTAAGGATCTGCTAAGGATTAAGATTACATTCTCGTACTTGGAAGTCTCCCTGTCAGAGCTGAGTTCTCAGATAGATTCATTGCAAAAAATCAAAAATGTTTTTGAGTGAGGGAGAGTTTTAATTATTAATTCACTATGCAAGCTTATAATCCAAAATCAGATCAGATCAAAACACTAGAGGGGATTTGAAATGTAGAGTTCACATATTACAAACATTTTTGTATTTGAAGGAATTGAAATATTTTTGTTTCTTTCTGTCAAGCCATTTTTTTATCCTACAGTTTCGATGGGCGTAGGTGTGCAGTACGAGATATCACCTCAGCAGTATAAAGGTCAGTGCTATGACTACCTGGTCATCTGAGACTGCAAATAATAACTTAAATCTATACAGATGCATTTTGGTTAGCGTTACACTGAAAAAAAGAATTTAAGCTTCAAAGTCTTTTACTTTGATAATGGGGTTTTGTTTTGGGCTCAGTTAAAGTTCGGACTGAGTTTTTGTTTGTGAGTCTTGGCATGACTTTTGATTGAAGTCTTATGTTCTAGTCTGCCCTCATTAAAATATAGCATTGTGAATAATGCAGATCTCTTTCATCTTGATAATCAAGAATGGATTAAAATACATAAGTTCATTTTACTTATTAGAAAACAAAAATCAGCTTACAGGATGTACACTTGACTTGTTTCCATACCACCTGTTTATTGACACTCCCAGCTTCAGAAACTTCATGGAAAAATTCTGAGGAAAACTCTAGACCAATTATAATGCAATAATACCAATAAGTACAAATAATACAAATAAATATGCAAATAAATAAGAAATTAACATAATTATTTTGGCAAAGTCAAAGTGTTGCACAAATACTGTAAATATCATGTTAGAAAATATTAATAAATATTACATGGATAGAAACAAAACCACACAAAAACATTTTTCGAAGTCTGTAGAACATGATGTTATGGCTTGATGATGATGTAACTGCTGGCATGCAATGAACTCTGATGTACTGTAGGTAGAAACATCTTATCTGCTCAAGTTCCAGTAAATGTCTCCAAATTCATTGGACGGCGCTTCATCCTATTACAAGATAATGATTCGAAACATACTGCTCAGGCAACGCAGGAGTTCTTCAAAGCCAAACAATGGAAAATGGAAGATGAGGCCGAGCCGGTCACCTGATTTTAGATCCAATTGAGCAGGCCTTCCATATGCTGAAGAAAAATGGATAAGCCCTCAAAACAAGCAGGAGCTGAAAAAAACTGCATTGGAGGCTTGGCAGAGCATCACCAGTGAATATACTCAGGCCCTGGGGATGTCCATGAATTGTAGACTGCAAGCAGTCATTGTACAGTATGTAAGCGATATGCAGCAAAATACTAAATATGACTGTTTTAATAGACCTGCCATTGCTTTGTCCCAAACATGGTGCCCTGAAAGGGGGGGGGGGGCATACAGAAAAAGTGTTGTCATTTCTACATGGTGTGACCAAAATGTATACAAATCCCCTTAAATGAAAGTCTGCAATGTGCACTTTAATCACATCTCAATTGTAGATTTGTAATTTTAAACTGTGGAGCAGAGGGGTAAATCAAGGAAAATGGTTCTTTGTCCCAAACATTATGAAGAGTACTGAATATATATTCAAAGAACTGTGATGAAAGGTCTGATATTTGCAAAACAGTATAAAAGGGGACAACCTAACTAAGGAATTTTTCAGTCCAAAACCATGATGGTATTCTTACTTATGGACTGAAATTATTAGGTAGTCTTTGCCAGAAATCGCAATGTGATTCAACTTAAAGGAAAACAAAAGAGAACTTAGTACATCAGAATGAACTGCTTTAAATTGGTGTTCACAGGAAAATAAATAAATAATGCATCTGAGAAACAATAACTGAAGGAGATGCCTACTTTGACAAATTAGCTTATCTATATTTAATGCAGGCATTGAACTTTGCTTTTAAATATTTCAGTTGCACAAATTTTGGGTCTTGTTTAAAGATATTTCATTTTCATTTTGTGCCCAAGCTTAAAGAGGTTTGTGTGTTTAGTTTCTCTCCTTCAATGTCTTACATTGGAATGTTGAATGCAGCTAATAAAGCACTAGAGCTTCAGCTAGTATGAGTAAAAACTGCTTTCACTGGGAAAAGGTATTTATCTCTTATTGAAGGAGAGAGTGCAAGAATAGTCTTAGCTACAAAACAAGAAAATAAAAAAATTGAATTGAATTTGCACTGCAGCCTTCTAAACCAATTTAATATCAGTCTTCCTTCATTCTTTAACTGCAGAATGAAAACTAGTCAGCCCTTTCAATCGCTTGATGCCAAATGATTCATGTGGACTCCACTGGGAATTTCAAGGTTTCTGCATCTTTGTTATTAGTGCTGGCAACAGAAAGGCCAGGGGCCAATTATTAGAATTCTCTCAAGGATGCATATAAGTGATTTTCTTAATGTTATATCAGAGTATAATATTGAAAAAACAAAAATAATACTATAATAATTGTAATAGTACAGATTAATTTGTCCATTGGTTTTGGCCACCCATCATTTTAATTTGTTATTTATTTCTGTTTGTTTTACACACTGTACAAGTTAAAGCTACTGTTTTTAGGCTGTCACATCATTGTTTTTATTAGACTCCAGTGTAACAACGTATACATTGTGTAAACACCATCTCTCAAGGGTTCCCTCAATCGATGATTTTTTCCATAAGTAAGATTTAATTACTGAGCGAGGATTACGCAAGTTATCCTAGTACACTTTGAGACCACTAAGAATATTAGCAAATACCCATGATGACTCTATTCAGCTATGGAAGACACAAATTCCCAGGTAGTTCTTAAAAGCAAATATGTCAAAAGGGCCAAACAGTCATTTTTTATTTAATATTTATTTTAAATTTTACTATTTTTAAATATATAGTTCATTTCTAATATAGTTTTTCCATACATCTTTGGCATTATTTTTAAAGGCTTTCTTTTTCTTTCTAACATACATCTGAGTTTTTATGAAATAATTAGTTCTTCTAAATTATGTGCAAAACTGTGTGATATTTTTGAAATATAAATTATATCACTTGCAAATAATTTTAAAGTAAATATTGTCATATTATAAATAACAGTAATGTTAGTCTAAATTATGATTTGGTTCTTGCAGCATAGAAAACGATGGAGAATCTGAGAATGTAAGAGTACAATATAGAATGACAAGTCATTATTCACCATACATTTTTCATTCCAGCCCTGTCTGCCCTTGATTTACTAGGCTCTTGTTTATGTGCTGCTCTTCTGCAATCAAGTACTTGTGTGTAGTGCCATGCTACAGTTCTTGTACTTTTCCATAAATTATTATTGTCAAATGATTGTTAACTTTGCACTGTCCTGCCAAGCAGTCTAATAAGCTGTGAAAGTGTTTAGCTAGCAAGTCTGCTGCTATACTGTGGTAAAACTAATAAGCCCACTACCAACAATCGTAACAATTCTGCTTTAGCTTAGCTGGCTGGGCTGATGGTGTGTTTCAGTTTCAGCAAAACTGTGCTTGCAGTGGTTGGGGTTTGATCACAGGCTATGGGAAGTAAATAAAAATGAATCTGATCTCTGTTATAGTACTGCATGTTTCATTTAATGCCAATCAGTTTTGGGTAAAGGAGTGTGGCAGGCGGCTGAGTCCCATGCTCGGCCGGGATGCCCCTTCTACACATGTTCCGCGGGAGCAACCATGGACTACTCAATAGTTTCCCCGGGAAGCTTGGTGGCAGCCTCCCTAGCTGACGATGGTGCCTCAGTTTCCCGCAGGGCTCCATGGGAGAATGAGTCCTCCACAGCCCTGTGGGGATCAGGGATGACCTCCAGGGGGTGCTGCATGGGTCCCGGAGCCCATTGGAACCAGGTGGTCAAGCACATGGAACACTTCCGGGTGGGCTATAAAAGGGGCCAGCTACCACCACTCAGTGGTCAGAGTCGGAAGGAGAAGACGAAGCTTCAAGGGAGGAGTAGTGGTGCCAGAAGGGCATTTTTTGGTTTGGTTGTGCTTATTGTGGTACTGTGTTGTGGCTGGGGGGTTCATGGGGAAGACGTGCCCTCCAGCTGAAGCCTGCGTGTGAATCTGTGTCAGGTCGGGCACAATATACCACCTTTTGTTACGGGAGTCTGTCAAATGAAAATGTTTTCATTTGGTCTGGGTCTGTTCATTAAAGCAATATGTCATTACTGTATTGTTACAAAAATGACTCTCCAGCTCATGATACAACTTTTCTTTCCTATGGGGATGTATTTTCCAGGTAGTTTAGTGTACAGACTACAGTGGATTCATATTCAACAAGTGGTTACATAACTTAACATTCTCAAACCCATTTAATATACTTCAGGATTATGAGGTGGTAATGCCAATCCTATTAGCACTAGGTACTGGGCAGGAAAATGGCCCTGGATAGGGCAAGAGACCATTGCAAGCCTAACTCACACCCACAGGTCATGGTGAGTTTAAAATCAACCATCAAATGAAGCAGCAAGTGTTTTGGGTTGCATATGAAAAACTGGGAAAACCTATGAAAACATGGCCAATGACAGGGCACTGGATTCAAGTGCAAGATGCTGGATCCATGAGGTTGCAATGCTACTCACTGTGACACTGATCAGCAGAAACTAGAATTTCATTTAAAACACACATTACAAAGCTTTCCAAAACCTATTTTTTTCATCTTAAAAATGTTGGAATATTAAGACATTTTCTAAATATGCAAGATACCAAGAAGTTCATTCATGCATTTATTTCTAATAGTATTGACTAAAGCAAAGCTTTATTCACTGGCTGTTCAAATTGTTCTGTTTGCATCTTTCAGTTAATTCAAAATGTTGCCGCAAGATTTATTATATAAAACAGTATATAGGAACACATAACTCCTGTTCTCAAGTCCTTACAATGACTCACAGTTAACTTAAGCTTTAAAATCCTACTTTTAATTTACCTGCTTGCTCATCTGAGCTCATCATTATTTACAAAACCAAAGTGCACATTGAGATCTCAAGATGTGAACCTACTTAAGGTTCCAAGGATTAATAAAATAGCAGTGGGAGATCAAGCTTTTAGTTACAGGGCCCCAAACCTGTGGAATGACCTGCATACTAATATAGGAGATGCCCCTTCAGTGTCTGCTTTTAAACTCCAGCAGAAGTATCTGTACTTTAGTCTAGCATACCCTGACTAGAGCTGCTGATTAGCTGTGCATAGTGAATTTCTCTGTATTAGTCATTTGTACAGAAATATATATGTATCAAAATATTTAAAAATTGTTACTAACCCTCCTCGTTTCAGTTTCTCTTCTTAGTATGTGGATATGACAACTGATGCCACTGCTGTATTGCCAGGCTGCTCTCCTGCATATGGAAAAATCATCTTAGGTAAAGGAGCGTTGGAATCATTGGATGGAAAAGTTTTCTCGACAGATTGGACATCCAGCACAGACTCCACTATAGAAAACCAAGAAGCAGGTAGGCAGCCACTTGGTCGAGATCTCTAGAACTGTGACTTCATGTTTGACTTTTAATCTCCACCATTGTCAACTGGCAATAATGTAGTTCATCAACTAGTTCAGTGGTTCTCAAACTGTGGGGCGGGCCCCCCTAGGGGGGCACGAAGTAACAAAAAGGGGGGCGCGAAGATGTGAAAAAAAGAAAACAAGAATCGAAAATATGAAAAATACATCTATTGAAACCAAAACAAATTAACTTAAATAAATATACAGTTAGATAAATGTCGATAAAAGTTAAGTAGGTATAATAAAATATGCATCTATGATAAATCATTAATTAAAAAAGAGCAAATTGGGATTAGTGGGCTCCTTTCAAAAAAACCTTGGTCGGGGGGGATTAAAACAGTTATGAAAACTTGGGTTGCAAATACTTAAAGGTTGAGAAATGCTGAACTAATTAATGGACAGAGATTGTTTTTTTTTACATTTATTTTTAATTGGCTTTTACCTTGCTATCTGTGTTTTTTTTAACAAATCTGCATTTATATGTGTGCCAGTTCTGTATGTAGTAATTAATATAATGTATAATTGTATTTTAACTGAGAATTGTTCATAGTGTACTGTGAAAAAATAAGATGTAAAAGTGGTTTTAGAAATTTCAATTGTTTTGATATTTTAATTGCACTTGTTATTTCTGAGACCATCCGCTAACTTGTGAAAGAAGTTTGCAACATCCATGTATTCATTCCTTGCTCACTTGGCAGCATATGGTGGCATAAAGTATTACGTCCTGCAACAGGAAATTACTTATATAAAATATATACATTTTTTACCTATCCATCTATCCATCTATTTTCTTAAACCTTTCTTTCCATCTGTTTCTTCTATGTCTTTGGTGCTGAGGTATCACCCATTGCATGGCTGCACTCGGGTCCTAATCTGGATCTTGAGTTGGTTTGTGGTGGGTTTGGTAATGCACTGTATCAGTGTGTGCTCCTAACCTCTGTCTCTCACAGTAAAAATTATTTATATTTATACCTATTCTAAAAGGTGCCCATCATGAACATATGTCCCTTATGGAGCCACAAAAGACCTGAGCAATGTTGAGGAGAGGCTGATAAAGAAAATAGCAAGTCCAGGCTCTGAAGAAACCAACGGTTCATCAAAAGGACAGATATTACCAGCTTTGCACAGAATGCTAAGTTCATTCCTCTGTCTCTCACACAAGGAGATCACCAAGGCAGACTCTAATTGATGGATATTTAGTCAAAGAGGTGTGCAGCACACAAAGTGAAAGGCTATGTATGATTTAACAGGAAATTTTATTGAAGACTATCAAAAATGTATGTAGTGTAATAGCATTTTATTTTGAATACAAATTTCTGTAAATAATGAGAAAATGCTGAAGAAAAAGCCGTAAAATTTCCATTGATAATGTTTAAGTACAAAATATCTATTATCACCAGGCTATATGTTGTTTAGTAAATCTGATTTGATGCTCTTCAAAATGTTCTTTTTTCCCTATAACAAGATAGTGGGGAAGGACTGACTTTAATAATCTAACAGACAGAAGCTGCACCGCAGGGTCAAGTTGCTGCTCCTGAACAACAGTTGCGCTAGCCAGTCATTATATGTGTACACTGAGCTTGTGTCTTATTGGTTTGAGTACACACGATTGTTTGCTGATAGACTTTGCATGGCCTGGAAACAATCCCTGTAATCCTTCATATATTGCTATGTAGACAGTACAAGGTTTGCTGTATTGATCACAACAGAAGGAAACTGTCATGGTCTCCTACACTTCATACTTTCTCTTCATAAACTTGTGGATCAAAGAAGCACCTTTAATAAATGGTCAGTGACAACTGAAAAGGGTTGCTAAATTATTATGATGTGGTATATATGCTTAAATCTAGTTTTATTTCTTACTGTACACTGCATTTATAACCCTGAATTGTTTTATTTTCATACATGCTCCTGCATTTTGATCTATACTTACTTTTGCAAGACTTAATTGTCCCAACTAATCTTGCAGGCTTGTTTTAAAATCAATTCCACAAGCATCTGGCAATAAGACTAAAATACTTTTATGATCACATAACCATATAAATTTAATTTAAGCAATTGTTCAGACAGTTTATTGAATTTTTGAGGAAATAGTAATTTGTAGGCAATTCAATCAATACAGAGAGGTAATCATCTCATTAAAATATTTACAAAATATCTTTTTTACCTTTTAGAGATGGAAACATCCAGTGGCACATGTGAATTTGTTAACCATTACAAGTAAATGAGGCAGAAAATCTGCTGTTTAGAAGACAGAAAGGTATTGTCTGTTTTAGTGGGAACTGTGAAAGCTAACATACTAGATCAACAATAATCCATCCATCCATTATCCAGCCCACTATATCCTAACTACAGGGTCACAGAGGTCTGCTGGAGCCAATCCCAGCCAACACAGGGCGCAAGGCAGGAAACAAACCCTGGGCAGGGCGCCAGCCCACCGGAGATCAACAATAATAATGATATAAATAAACACTAGATACACAGAACTTCATGAGATACTGTCCTCAGTCAAACCTTTTCTTATGTTCCATGACTCTCAAGTTTCCATCTTTAGAAAGACGTTAAGTAAATTACAGAATAAACTGAAAAAACACACAAAATTGAATATCAGACTTAAATTGTAATTAATTTTTGAACAACAAAGATAAAATTGGAAGGCTTAAAGAAGCAAAAAAGTTAAAACTTTTAACAACATCAGTAGATGTTTAGCATTACTCAACCATTACTTTTAATTCAAATTAGTGACATTCAATTCAATCTTGAATGGTGCTGTTCACTGAAGATATGCACCTATTTGTGTATTCTTGTGTTATTTAAGGATTTGTTGTCACATATCTTATTTAAGCATTGGTTTTGTGTTTTGAAGTGAATGTAGAAAGTTATATTTGGCTATTGTCTTGATTTTCTTTTGTCATGGAAGACAGGTTGTTGGCTGGCATCCTTACCAGGATGGATTGCTGCTAACCCAGAATGGATGACTTGGTAATGGAAGGGGGAAAAGAGTCTGCTCCTGTGTTTTCTCAGTACAATCTGTGGCAGCAGCTCTCTACTGTATCTCCATTATACACCCATGCAGGGCTGCATAAGAATTGGAGTTCTAATAAGCTGCCCTGCTGGATCTCACAGGAACTGTGGGGAAGAGTTTTCCTCATTATGATGAGGTTCCACATGACCAGGAAGTGCTGCCCACATGCAACGGAGGACTTCCTGGAATGTCATAAAGGTAGACACTCCTACTCACTCCGGGAGTCAAGTGGAGGAGAGAGAAGAGGCAGAGAGTTCTGCTTGTAATTGTGCTTTTGTATCCTTTGGGGAAGCCTGTGAGGGGTATTTCTGAAAAATAAAATCTTTATTTGAACCTGGTACTTGTATTGTGGTGGTTGTGTCTCTAGGTTTGGGGTGCTGCAACACCCCCTCGTGGTTCACACTTAATTTACGCAATTCTTATCATAGTGATCATATGACTGTGTCATCATTATCCCTCTGTGGGTGAAAAAAGTACTCTTTGTCACTTGTGCTTCATTTTCAAGTACGTCCTAGCGTTAGGTTAGGTTTTGAACTCTTTTCAGTATTTTTTTTTTTTATTTCAGTTTTGCTTTGCCGTTTTTGATCCTTTTGTTTGATCCATTTTAATCTCCTGGTATTGTGACCTTTGCTTGCCTTGTCATGTTGATTTTTTCACATTCTAACCGTCTCTTGGTCTCTTCTCACTCACAATAATCCTCAACACTCAATCAAATTTTGGGTTTGTTTGCTTTGGAGTGCCTTTTTAAGCAAGTCCTTGTTGCACCTAAGTTTCCCCTTTTTCTCATTTTTCTTCTCTTTTTGTTTATACAAATAAATTCTCAATTTATACTGATTTTTTGTGGGATTTGTCTAGTCGAGCCAGGGGTCTGGCGGTTCCTCTCTCTCTTGAATGGCATTTGTGTATATTGCTGAAACAGTTACAGCATTTTTGTAATTTTTAAAGCCAGGACCCCATTATTGGGTTTGTGCAGGTTGCATCCTGCCTGTGGAGATTGGGGACTGGCAATTTAAGGGTGAGGCTACATCTGATAAGGATGGTGAAGGTCCTGGCCTACTTTGTGTGACTTTTAGGTGGCCTTACACCCTTTCATCATGATTTGAATGCAGGATAAGAAATCTAATTTTTGTGGTGTAAAACATGCAATGACCTGGAAATTTTTGATTTGATATACTTTATTAATCCCCAAGGGGAAATTTGTCTTTTTTCATGACCCTTGGGGTCAGAGCACAAATTCAGCCACTGTACAGTGTAGGCTACCTGAAGAAGTGTTCAGGTTAATGGCCTTGCTCAAAGGCCTAATAGAATAGGATCCCTTCTAGTAGTAATGGGATTTGAACCGGCAACCTTCCAGATACCAGCACAGATCCTTAGCTACATAACCACAACAATGCGTTGTGTTGTGCACCCATTCCACAAGTTCTGTCAATGTACAGCTGTTTGTAAGTTTCACAAATAGGCCATATGTTTTGGGCGTGTACCCAATTAACATCATTCTGTGCAAAAATTTGTAAGTCAGTTAGTAACTGATGTTATACACTATTCGAAACTGGAAAAAATCAAATTCTCTCTTATAGGATCTGTTCAAAACTTTTTTAAAACCTGGCAGGATCTAAACAATAATATTTTAGAATAACCACTTATATTGGGGTGAAAGAATCCATTCCCTCTATACTACTCTCAAAAATTTTACTCTGGCTGTTGGCCTTTTTCATGAGTGGGGTTGATTTGAATTTAGTTTTGTTAAGTTTGACTTGATTATATGGAATGTTACATGCTATAAATGAAAATAAAAAAAAAAAAATTACAAATGGACTATGTCCTGAAAAAATTTTTTTTGGAATTTGCTACCAATTTCAAAATAATAAACTAGTATATTCTGTATGTGCTTTATAGCAAGTAACACACTTTCTTTTTACAGATTTATGAAAACTGTATCTTCACCTACAGCATAAGCACTTGATGTACTTTAGGCACATGTTGACCAAAGGGATCTGCTTCTAAAATGAAACCTTGGATTGAAGAGAGCATCTGAGTTTTAATCAGATGTTTCAGAAATCATAAGGCAAATAAATAAAGAAATGAAATGAAAGAAATGTTACAAAAATCAGAGCTTGTTTCTGGCTCCAAAAAGACTAAGAAGGCATGGATAACAAGCCTTTTTTGTTTGTGTGGCAGAGCTGTTTCTGTATTAATTGTGTAATGAATCACCATCATATGAATCACAGTAAGCAGGCAAAATAAATGTTAATGCTTATAAATTAGCATTTTGAATCATAAAGGCACAGTCACTCACATTCCTGTTGAGGGAATCATGGATAAACATGCATGCATAACAGTACCATTTTTCTTATTTTTAATATTTGTTTTATTATATGTTTTGGGAATTTAAGATGAACGTGACACTAACCTAACTGAAAGTATAATTATAGATCAGTCTTCCTCTGCTACAGGATGGGAATTGTTGTCCACCCAGAGAATATAATATACATTACATGTATAAGTTACTGTATCTGTTGTTATTCTAAGGAACACAGAGGACATGATGAAGATGCTAGTTTGATTTGTAGTTATCTATGAGCCTCATGTGTTTTAAGGCTATGAATTGTGAGCACCAAGAATCGAACCTGAACAAAATGGTTACAGAAGAAGCTTTCAATGGTGTTTTATTCACCATTTCATGGATGTTGTAGGACAAAGTGGGCATTACCATTTCTGGTATGCTTTAGTGGCACACCAGAAAGCAGATTTAACAGGGATGCAGGCATCTAGCTGCACAAAAAAAACAAAACCTCACTTGCATTTCAAACTAAGCTGAATGAACTCCAGCATGTACCAGGATCTGCCTGTACTTCATCTGAGAACAAAGGTGTAAATCAGATGGGACCTGATATCTCTCCAGAGGCCCCTCTGCAGATCTCTTGAGCCAGAAGGCGCAAAATTGACTCAAGCAAGGACTGAGGCCTATAATTCAAGGAATCACAACTCTTAGGGACACAGGAACCCATCTATGAAGAGACACCAGTTTAGTAGCTGGAAGTGACTTTAATGCAATCAGGAGAAGGACATGCACTTCATCCCTTAAAGTGTGAGGAGAAGGAATAAAAGGAGAGTATTGCAAGTTAAGAGAAGTTGGGGGAATCTCTCTGGGCACCCACTGTGGTATTCTCTCCAAAATGACTGAAAACATCTAAATACTGATCTCTGAACCTAAAAGCTATGAACCACTTCTGCTTGGAGAGCCCATTAAGTCAAGGTAAGTTGTCATACCATCCATACGCAGTATTGCAGCATACAGTGGCATGATATAATGTTCACCATGGCCGCCGTGCAACAATATATATAAACGCAACACAAATGCAAGGTAGATAAAGATCTATACTATACTATAAATAGATAGATAAATAAATAAATATATAATAAGTAAGTGAATTAACAGTAATAATTTGAAATAGTCAATAATAAATTAATTATAACAGCAACTAATGATAAAAAAAACAACAGTAGTACCAAGTGTAAAAAATGTACTGCATATAAATAAACTTCTAGGAGCAGATCTGAGGGCATGGGAGCAGCACTGAGTACAGAGTCAGGACAGCCATGGGAGAGTAGCTGTTGCAGAACCTGACAGAACTAGTTCAGATGCTACAGTTCCTTCTGCCAGATAGAAGTGAGACAAAACAACCAGAGGAGAGGTGGGAGCGGCTCTTCACAATGCTACAAACTTGTTGGATGCATTGCTTTATAAAGATGCCTTTAAAGCAGGGCAGAGAAGTCCCAATGATTTTTTATGCTGTAGAATTTTACGGTTACAGTTGTGCTGTTTACCAGTTCCACTGCAGAGATCTTGATATGCAAGTGGGGTGTGGACAGCATGGGCCTAAATGTCTTGTCCACATTAGAGACAGATAGTTGCATTTGCACAAGTCCCACCAATCATTGTATCTTTATTCTGTAAACTGATTCATCCCCTTTGCTAATGAGACCACCACCATTGTGTCATCTGCAAACTTAATGATGGTGTTAGAGCTGTACACAGCTCTACAATCATCAGACAACAGATAGTGAACAGAAGTAGGAGCAGACTACACAGCCCCAGAGGGCACCAGTGCTCAGCATGATGGTCTCTCTGTCAGGAAGTCCAGGATCCAGTTGCATAGGAAAGTGTTGTAGCCTAGCACACTCAACTTCTAAATGAGCTTCTGGGGGATGGTAGTGTTGAAATCTGAACTGAAGTCAATAAAAAGCATTCCAGCATGATTGTCTTTGTTGTCCAGATGGGACAGGGCCAAATGAAGAGTAAATGTGGTCCTAGACTAGCCTTTCAAAGCACTTCATGATGACAGGTATGAGTGCTATAGGAAAATAGTTGGTGAGGAAAGAGATTGAGTATGATGCTGGTGGTTTTGAAGCATTTGGGAACAACTGAACAACTGCCTGTCTCAGGTTTGCACATTCACTGAGCACTCAGGAAGGTATGTTGTCTGGTCTACCAGCTTTGCGTGGGTTTACATTTAACAAAGTTCTTCTCATGTCAGCAGTGGACAAGCACAGTACCTGATCTCCCTGAGGGGCAATGGACTTCCTTGCAAGCATGTTATTTAGGGCATCACACTGTCCACAGAAGTTGTTTAGGACATCTGAAAGGGAGGCATCACCAATGTAGACAGGTGGTGTGGTCTTATAGTCTATGATGGCTTGGATTCCCTGCAACATATGTGTCTCGGATGTCCTGAAAGTGGCTGTAGGTTTTCTTGCTATAAGTTAGCCATCGCTGTCACCTAATCAAAAAGCAGAATTTATGAGACTTTAACGGTGCAAGTAAACTGCATGTAAGCTGAGAAGGCATTTGAAATGATAAAAATTGATCAACTGGAATATATCGATAAAAAATCACATAGAATGGCAAACATGATATGGTTTGCAGCAGACCTTTCACTGAGCGATGTAACTCAGATCTGTCAAACAGTAGCCATCCTCTATTTCCCCAATTTCAGTTCTTGTCTTCAGACAGCAGATTTATTTGCCAAGGGTAAAGAGCAGTACATTTAAGAACTCTTTTATTCCCAGGGCTATAAGCATTTTAAATTATGTTACCTGTGTGAATGCTTCTGAATTCTGAATTATTTTGTGTATTGTTATAGGTATGGAACAGGTGGAAGGACACTTGTGGATGTCAAGGAAGTGTTTTTCAAACAAAATAAGCGCTTGATACTCAAAAGACAGTAAAACAGAAACAAAAAGTCGTCTTCCTCACTTTCTCTCTTTTTGTTTAAGGTTAGCAGCTTGATAGAGTATGTCTTTCTTGGGAACTCTGTTCTGTTGGCAGTTCAAGTTTGGATTGAGATGCCTCTCTTTGGGGCAGCTGGCCTTTTATAGGACTCTGGCCAGAAGGGGCAGAGTCATCAGTGGCAGACCCTCCCCTCTTGCTCTGGGGGGATATCGCTTTCCTCAGATAAATCTGGAAGGGATCTCTAATATACATGCGAGGCAATGATGATAACATTGGCTGTCAATTGTTATGTCTTGGCTTATCTTCTTGTACAGTATTTTTACAACAATGCCTTATGTTTGTAATTTCCTACTACAAACAAATTTCCCTCTGAGGTAATAGAAGTCTACCTAACCAAACCTAAACTATCTAAATCCAATCAAAATGTAATATCTTTAGAAATGGAAAATTAATATTACTAAGTATTTTAAAATTGGCACAAAACTCAGTAAACTGATGGAAAGACTATTGATGCGGGTGCACAAACCATAAAAATAGGAACAATGCTGTGTTTCCTCTTTTTCTATTTGACTAAAATATCTCAGAGATGTACCTAGGCAAAGATAATACAAGTTGAAGGAACTCTTATTACTCCTAAGTAAATTTGCCATTGTAGACCAGCAACATCAATTCTACAGTATATCATACTAGTAGTCATGCAGCAGAAGAATTTTTAGCAATGGATAGAAGCAGTCCGGTGCCGCTAAGATTCATACCGTCAAGAAGATGGTGATTTATTTATTTTTATGGAGGAGATCCCATGGACGCTCCCAGCCTTGGCCCAACCCGTACACCCTCACAGAGACAAAATAATGCACACTGGAATCAAACAACTAATAAAGAATTAAATTAACTAATTAATTAACTAATAAAGAATGAAATTTAATTAAATAAATGAAAACAATACCATCTCTGTACCCCTACGGCGATTTTACAATGAACACACAAACACAAACAACCCGGAAAACCAAAGTACATGGAAAACAGCACTGGATGTAATGAAATGATAAGGATAGTAAGTCCAAAGATCTGTACGTTGAAAGGGAATGAAAAAACAGTCCTACCGGTAGTCCCTGAAAATGGTGAAGAAGAGTGGACGGTTCAGGAGCACTCCTTTTCTTGCTGGAAGGCAAAAAATCCACTATCAGTTCTCAGCACACAGGTAGACAGAAGACAATCAAGACCCCAACAACAAAACAATACAGGACACAACGACTACGTACGGTTAACCCAACAGAAGGCAGACAGACAGGTACACAGAACACAGATTACAAAAAAAAAAAAACACTTTTGGACACCAGCCCTCCGTTTTAGAGCACCTCTAACCACAACAGCCCCAACACCCCAGACAGAAGACCAATCAGAGCCTTTGCAGGGACTGCTGGGAGTTGCAGTTTTAACTTATAGTAGCACTGCTACAATCCCCACCCCCAGACCGTGATGTACAGTCGAACCAAGGCTTGAGGTTTGAGATGTTCACCGTGTCTACCTTCTTCATTCCCGGCAATCCCCACTCTACTGCATAGGCCACCGGACCCTTCTGTTGGACAACAGTTGTTGGGCCGAACCACTTCGGAGCCAGTTTAGCCATGAATTTATCTGAGGCTTTGGAGAGGGGATGAGTCCTGATCCAGACTTTCTCCCCAACCAGGAACTGTACAAGCGTATGTCTCTGGTTGTACAATAGAGCCTGTCTGGACTGGGACCTCACCATCCTCTCCTTCACCCGTTGTGTAATTTGTTGTAAGGTTTGTAAGTGATCATGAATTGATGTGTCTGGTTTGGTTGGACTGTGATCAATTATTCTTTCCAGCAGACCATTTAGTTGTCTACCTAAAGCTAACAATGCAGGGGTTTCACCTGTTACCTCATGCACCACCTTGTTCAATGCGAACCGTAGCTCAGGCAGCCACTTTGTCCAATCCTGATGGTGGTCTCCGATGAAGGATGCAATCATTGTCTTCAGGGTCTGGTTCACCTGCTCAGTGTGATTAGATTAGGGATGGTACGCTGTTGTCTTCAGGTGAACCACCCCCCATTGTTTCCAAAATTCTTCCCCATCCTCACCTGCCAATACCTAGACTTCAAATCTAGGGAACTGAACACTGCTGCCCCATGCAAGGACTCCAAGATATCATGAATGAGTGGCATGGAGTAAGCATTATTCAAGGTCTTCTTGTTCAGGTCCCGATAGTCCACACAGAATCGGTCGGTCATACTGGCCTTTTGAACGAGCACTGCAGGGCTAGCCAATGGCGAGGTGGAAAGTTCAATGATCCCATCCACCAACATCTGGTCGACCCACTCCTTGATTGTTCCTCTTTTCAGAGGGGACACTCTGTAGGCTCTGTGCCAAACTGAAACTGGGTCGACTGTGTGGATGTGGTGACACACCATCTCAGTCCGACCCAATTTGTCCGTCCACACAGAGTGCCACCTCCTAAGCAGTGGCTGAACGAGTTCCGGCTGTTCAAGAATTGCCCTCTCTACTGGGCTGAGCTCGTCCACCAACTGCACGAGGTAATAATAGAAATTAGGTCAAACCAGACTGCTTTGAGCCTTTGTCCCAAACCGATGGACCTCATCCCCTGGCAACTCGTACTCCAACCGTGACAGATGGATGGTAAGACCTACCAACATAAGAGAGTCCATTCCTAGTAATAAGGGCATTGACAGGTGTTCATCTTCCAGGATGTAAACTTCTGTCTCCCAGTGTGTCTCATGTAAGCAGAACCTCATAGGAACCCTGCCCTTTGCCCCGTGCGCCCTTAAATTCGCAAGAAATAACTTTTACTTTTGCACTTTCCCTTAACTTCTCATGAGGCATTTTAAGCTTTTCCCACAAGCTGTATTTCATTAGGGTATAAGTGCTCCCTGTATCTACGACCACCTTTCCAGTGACTCCTCGCACTTGTACAGGCACCACTAAGAGGGGCAAGGTGGCTTGCATCAAGATGAGATCGGCATGGGGATCCACTGGGGCTTTTCCTTGTGGTTTGGGACAGGGGACTTCTCGAGATGTGGGCCCCTTTCGAGACCCACTAATCCCAATAGCTACCCAGTCCTTTTCCACTCGGGACGGCAACTTCATCAACTCATCCACCGATTTTAAGACCCCCCTCAGAGTAGCTGCCACCGGAGGGTTACATGCATCAAGGACACATCGCAATATCTCTTCCTCACACATGTCAGATTGCCACTTCAGGCACAAAGCACGGAATTCAAAGACAAAGTCCCAAAGACTCTGCGATGGTTTTTGCACAAAGGTCCGGAGCTTTTCTTCCAACAGCGCCTGGTATTCATCTGAGAGGAATGCTTTCAGAAAGGCAGTGCGAAACTCCATCCAGTTGTTACACTTCTGCCGCTCAGCAAACCACCAAGAGTGCGCCGGACCAATGAGTGTCGTGTTCAGAAATCCCCGCAGCTCAGCTCCACTCAGAGGATGCAGCTCCACAAACAAGTTGACCTCCTCTACAAAATCCACAATGCTTGTGGGTGCACATTAAAAGGCCAGCTTAGGAAATTCCATCCGTGGCACCACAACGGACAAGGATGACTATCCTCAGTTGTTCCCGACTGACGCTACAGGAGCCGATTGCCTTAGTGGCTGTGAGACGGTACACCAGCTCTCCTGCACCTGCCTCCTGATCTTCTCTCTCATATTTGCTTCCAGGTGCTACACACACCATGCGAAGGACTGTTCAAGACCTGCACCCTCACAACCACTTCGCCGGAAACTAGGGCAGCCATGGCATTAATGAGGTCGTGGACAGTCTCATCCCAATTGATAAAAAAATTTTGTCTACTCGCGTCTTTAACTGTTCTAGGCACAGCGTCAGGTCTTGCAGAACCCGTCCCTCGTATGTCTCAGGGTGCTCCGGACTAGAGACACACAGGGTATCCAGCAAGCTCAACTCCTCCTCGACAGGGGCTCTGACCGTTAAGTGACGTGGTCCAGGAGTTGGAAGCATATCACTCAGCGGCACACAGCTCAAGCTCCTTGCCCTGCACTGCGCTTTCAACAAACATGACTTCTGTGTGGGTGCAAGTGATATCGGACTAGAAGGGAACGTGTAAAAAAACCTTGCTCCTACCTGGCTCACCAAAATCTGTAGTGGTCCGGTGCCACTAAGATTCTCACCATCAAGAAGACGGTGATTTATTTATTTTTATAGAGAAGATCCCACGGATGCTCCCAGTTTTGGTCCAACCCGTACACAATCACAAACAGAGACAAAATAATTCACACTGGAATCAAACAACAAATAAAGAATATAATGAAATTAAATGAAAACAATACCATCCCTGTACCCCTACAGCGATTTTACATTGAACACACAAACACAAACAACCCTCCACAGCAAAGTCCATGGAAAACAGCACTGGATGTAATGAAATGATGAAGATAGTAAGTCCAGAGATCTGTACATTGAAAGGGAATGAAAAAACAGTCCTACCGGTAGTCCCTGAAAATGGTGAAGACAGGTGGACGGTTCAGGAGCGCTCCTTTTCTTGTTTGAAGGCCATGAATCCACTATCAGTCCTCAGCACACAAGTAGACAGAAGACAATCCAGACCCCAACAACAAAACAATCCAGGACACAATGACTAAGTACGGTTAATCCAACAGAAGACAGACAGACAGGTGCACAGAACACAGATTAAAAAAGAAACACTCTTCCCCCTTTTGGACACTGACCCTCCTTTTAAGGTGCTTTTAAGAGCACCTCTGACCACCTTTGACCCCAACAGCCCCAGCATCCCAGACAGAAGACCAATCAGAGCCTCTGCAGGGACTGCTGGGAGTTGCAGTTTTAACTTATAGTAGCACTGCTACAGGATAATGGTAATATATTTGTGTGAGCCAATGATGTCTGTGCTATTTGGCTTGTAGTGATGGCGGAGAAATAAATTGAATCTTATGTTTACCTAAGAAAAAGAAAAAGACATGACAAACTTTCTGATAGAAGACCAGTGCTGGAACATGGCAAACAATATACTGTAAAAACATTCATGACAAAGTCCCTTGGTGCTTGTGTCATATAATTCACCTTTCAAGCAATCTAATCATATGATCACAACAGACAAATCACAAGCATTTTCAAATTAATAACTTGGAGTAGCGCATACTGGGGAAACATGTTTTTATGAGATAGAGCTTTTTAACTGAAGACTCGCTCTTCCCCTCATTGTGTTTTTTATCAAAGCAGTTTTTATTTTTAACATTAAATGTGCAGTATAACATTCTTAAAGGTAAGGTAGTACTACTCACTTATAATGAAGCCAGCGGGTGATGGTGTGTTGCATTTTAATTATTAATAATTTCACTGTACTAAAGGTAACATTCTAGTACACCTAACAGTAATAAATTATTATAAATAATTACAACTAAAATTTTAGAATATAAAGCATGATGTAAGGATAGGGGGGTAAAATGCTGTGTTAGGACTACTTTGCATACGTAAGTCTACATTTGACCAGGGGCCTCATGCATAACGCTGTGTGTAGAATTTGCACTATAACATGACGTAAGCACAAAAGCCAAAATGCGCTTATGCACAGAAAAATCCAGATGCAGGAATCTGTGCGTACTCCAACTTCTACGTTGTTCCGCTACATAAATCCTGCTCAGCGTGAAAAATAACTCACATGCACGCGTCGGCTGTCCCGCCCCAATTCGTCCCAGAATTACGCCTCTTTGAATATGTAAATCAATATAAATAGCCCTTAAGCTCATCCTTCTGTGAAAAGATAATGGGAAAAGGATGGGGGGAAATGTACAAATTTCAGTGAATACCAAGTGGAGGCAAAGGAAAAACATACTATTTGTTGATTTAAACAGTGGTATAATCAACAAAAGGAAGCTGATCGAGTGAAATAGCGTGTTGGAGAAACTTGAACGCTCAAGTTCACAAAGTCGCACAGTGCCTGAAATAAAAAAGAAGTTGTCAGATATCAAAGTCTCCGTGAAAAGGAGAGTCGTAGCCCACCATCTGAGTGTCATATGAAAGCTTATTAGGTTACAGAGAAAAAAAAGGCACACAGTGGGGAAAAAGCACGAAATGTCAACTTCAATCTCGAAATTTCCACTTTAATCAGATAGTTTATTTTGTCATTAAAGTAAAACATCATAAACGTCATCTTAAAATCGTTTAATTAACCTGTTTCTCAAATCAGATCGTAATTAAAGTAGCATGTTAAATACTTTGTTTTGTATGTGTTCTTCTATGTGCTCTATGTGTGTGAATCACTACGTGCTTCTTAAACCAGCTCTCTTCCTCCGACAGGACACAGAATCCATTACATTCATGATATTACAGCTCTCTGAATAACTAAAATACTGAGATATATATGTGATATCATTTTCATGATGATAGGAGTTAAAGCATGTTATTAAACATGGATTTCACGGTGGCGCAGTGATTTACGAGACCTTCGATGAAATAATTTATTGCAGCAGTACTCAGAGGCGGCTCTAGGCTCGTGGCAGGTCTGGGCAGAGAAAGAATCCGTGGCCCCTTCGCCTGCCAATGTCAATATGGTATCTTATGCATGGCAGATGGTCACATCCTTTGCAGACACTGCATAGCCGCCTCGTGCTCATGACACAAGCGTTTAACTTTTGTCGAAATTTGCCGCTGCATTTTTAGCTGTGTCGTTATTTTCTCTTTCTGTTTTATATTCAATATATATTGGCTTGGCGGCCCTGTGCAGGTGCACAGTTTGCACATACCTAAGGCCGCCCCTGCAGTACTATCTCTTTCAAACGTGCTAACCTCCAATTCCTGTCCTTACTTTTCTTTAGAGCTCTTGGGATGAAACTCTTTCTGAACCGCAAGGTCTGTACAGGAAAGGTTTGAAGCGTTTGCCTTGTAAGAAACAGTTCAAATAGGAAGCATGGCTGAGGCAGCGTGTGCTTGATGCTGTATACCGATAATTCTCTTTCCGATCAGCTATTCCGAGTGGTGCAGTGAGAGTAATATGGAAAAAGATGATCTGCTGTGGCAACCCCTAACGGGAGCAGATGAAAGAAGTAAAATAAGGTGCAGTGAGAGTAACAACGCTAAAGCAGCTATGGTATTTGGAATAGTTTGACCATTTCGTGGACCATTATATTGTTAATGGTTAATTACAATCAGATACATTAAACTAATAAACAATATGCGGTTAATTTCAGTGTATTTATAAAGCCACATCAGGAAAAGAAAGGATAAACACATAGGAACAGTAGCACTGCTTTGACGCTGGGTGCCGCCAGTCTGCAAAACCGAGCAGAGAACTTGCTTACGACAGGGTATGAGGTACCTTGGAAATGTGCGTGGCTTTACACCAAGTTTAGGTTTTATACATCGCGATTTGAATGTGGAAACGTTCTTACACAACATTTCTGTGCATACGCACCGTTTATACATGATGCCCCAGATGTTTTAATAAACTTCCCCATTGAGTTGTGGACAGTACAGTACATATACTGTAGTATATATTAGGACATTAGTAAATTGTCTTAAGTAGTTAGAATACTGTATGTTTATCCATTGAGATGGTTATATTTACAATTTAAAAGTAAAATGAGTATAATTTAAAAACAGAAACCACAAATGTAATAGCTTTCCACATATATATTCAGTTTTTGGTTGGTTGGCATATCTATAGGAAACTTAGTAGCATGCTGCATCTACTTCCCTTATTAATCAAATGTGGACACTAACTGTACCCATATAAGTAAAATATTAAAGGGGTTATCGGTGAAAAAGTAGTCCACGGTCATTGCATAGACCGAACACGCAGACTCTGCAATGAAAGGATTCAAATAAAGGTGTACATCCTGTGAAGTCGACACCTATGCCCTCCTCACCTCTAACCTTCAACTGATCAAACACACAAAACAAAAAAAGACAAAGAGCATGCAATAAACTGAGAAAATGTAACAATCAATGAAAAGCAGAAGTAAAAGATTTATGTTTATAGCTTTATATGCTAATTTTAATGAGTGCATTTCAAGTTTTATTTGTGCTTTTTGTGTCATATAATGATTAACAACAATTTTAAGATAATGAAGTGCAAGTAAAGCAATCCAAAAATATATAATCTATCACATGGTGTACAGAAAAAAGAAGATATAATACAAAATGAGTTGATATTCAAAGGTGCTGTTCAAAATATGTCATTTATCTCCAATACTGATATTTTTGGAAGATGGCAGCTTAGTTTTTAAGATTGTTCAAATAATATGCATGAAAACATATTGAATGAATATAGAAAAATAAACAGATACCAAGTAAGATGAAGAAAAAAAAACTTGTAAAACAGCTGACACGCTATAAATGTGAAAATTGTAATTAGTAGTGAGGGGAAAAATGTATTGTGATTTTTGTCACATAGCAGATTAAATAATGTGCTAAGATGAGTTTGGGAAAGCAGAGGCAACCATGTGTCATGCATGAGGTAATAAATGTAATTTGTCACTGACTTGTTACACAGCTGATTACCTGGAAGGTGTTTTCCAAACTGTCAAGTATCATTGCTTCAACATACAGAAATAAGCAGTGTCAGCCTCTTCTGTATAGTATGCTTGGCTCAGGGTATGTGACAAGGCAGTTTTCTTCAACTGTGCTACATTTTATAAAAATACTATTGAATTCTGACCATCAGAATCTGCTATCCTATGATACAGAGGGAAAATAAGTTAAGCATTAGGAGCAAGGACTTGGAGACAGCTCGGGAAGCTGCCTTATAAAAAAGAACAGTGTCCTGTATCATGGACCATCTAAATGAACAGTTGTGTCAGAGATTTTAGGCAGCAACACAGCAGTACCCTAAGGAGCTTTTCTGGCTCACGTTCTCTTCACCTGCTGCACAAGTGATTTTAAGTAGAAGTGCAATTTATGCTCATCTACCAAAAATCTCAAATGACTCCTACATTGAAAGCTGCATTGTTAATGGAGATAAAGAGTATAGAAAGGTGATGGAGGACTTTGTCATGTCTTGCAAAGTCAAATATGTCAACAACCTGAGCAATATTAGGGCATTACATATGTGATGGATTTCTGTCATGACATGGAGCTTATGAGATTAATCTATACCAAAGGGGAAAGAGGTGAAGGTAAGGCAGTTTTAACAAATATGCATGGTTCATCTGAACTGTATTCTGGATTGGGTAGAGAATTCAGGTTAGCAGTATAGAAAAGACCCATAAAAGCTGTTTGTATGAGAAAGGTTAGGTCTTTTATGTGTGTCACAAGCTGCTGGGCATGTTCTACCAGTCTATAGTGACCCATGTACAATTCCATGCTGCAGTCAGATGGGAAGGTAACACTAGCACAGGGGATGTGAAATGCTTGAATAAGCTAATAAGGTAGGGAAGCTGCTTTACTGATGAAAATGAGAAAGATGTCAAAATTAGAGGCCATTATGGATATTGCTATCAGTTTCGATTACTTGTTGGCCTTGAACACTTTTAGCCACTGGTCTATTTCACCACTGTATACTGAGATATAGTACTAGACCTTTGTTTGACTTACAGCCATGAGACTGTACCTAGCGTTAACCTTGGCCATCTTCACACTAGCTAGTATCATAGAAGACAAAGGGTGCCTGGCATCCTGACTGGGATGGATGGTTCCATATCCAGCAGGTTTGCCTTTATAATGGAAGGATGGAAGGTGACCACCTCCAGGAGAATTGTGCACCCCCAATCTGAGAGGTGGCAGCATCTCTCTGGTGGGTCTCACATATAAAATCCAGCAAGGCTTCATGGGAACTGGAGTTCCAATTGGTAGTCCGCTGGGTCTCCTGGGAGCTTTCAGAGGGAGCTGTGGGGAGGAGGTTTCCTCCTTTTAGGGAGGTTCCACCTGACCCGGAAGTGCTTTGTGAATGCAATGACGGGGCATTGGAAGCACTTCCGGGTCTGGTATAAAGGAAGCCACTCCTCTTCACTTCAGTGGAGTCAGAGTTGGGTGAATGAGGATGAAGCTCACTGAGAAGGAGTGTAGGAGATGTATGAGACAGAGAGAAGGAAGAAGACTTTCTGTAATTGTACTTGTGCATCCAGAGAAGCCTGTGTAAGCTAACACAATAACTAATTTGTCTGCACCCATGATTTGTGTAGTTGTGGTTGTTTTCGAGGTTTGGGGTGCTGCGATGCCCCTTACTGTTCACACTAGTTATAAAAATTTGTCATAGTAAAGATACTTTTTGAGGGCGTCATATATTTAATGCATACTGGGAGCATTATGCATATACTGTAACTCTGGGCTTTGCACTTATATAATGCAAATGCAAAACATTATGTAATGGTTTTCACTTTGTTTTTGCTGTTTTGCATTATATGTTTGCACATTAGATGTATGATGTTGTATTATATTTATGTAAATATGTATTGTCTCCATAATCTGTGCTTACAGTTAATTCTCATGATAGACACTTTCATGGTTGTCTGTTTATGGCTTGTTAGATTAATTTTTGCTTAATTTTGTCTGAGTTTATCAAACTGTTGTTTGCTTATGTTACTATTCTGGCAGTTCCTATTTTGTGCTGTGTCTGTTAAATTAAGTTTTAAACTGAAAATACGCTGCTGTTTTTGCAGATGCAGAACTAATTGTCAGCCCATCTCAACTGCCTTTTGGACAAACTGCGAACTTGAGAGATGACACAGGGTAAGTGAAGAGGATCAGAAGGATCTGAAGGCTACAATACATTTGAAACATCCAAGTATGAGAACCGTAAAGTGGGACAGATTATATATTCCCATACTAAGGAGCTCTGTTACACCTTATCACAGGAGCAACTTGTTTGAAGACGGAAAGGGCAAAGATCCAGAGGAAGGACAGAAATAAGGTGGAAAGGATACAAAACCTCCCTGCCTCCATGAATGCCACAATCGCTTTTAAATACGTTTAATGAACTTTTACATCTCATGGTGAGTCATGGCAAGTCCAGGTACTGTAGCATTTTGTGTATATCGGAGAACTGGTTTAAACTCTAATTTCAGACACTATTTTAATGCTGGATGGGTTTCATCTGATAAGATTAAACAGGATGGGGACTAGGGATTGATATGAATGAGTAATTGTAAAAAAGCAAGCACATTATAATTAAAATTAATATATGTTATCCAAGTATTTAAATATTGACTGAATTCATCCACATTACTGCCTAGTGTGATAAGATTCATCATCCTCATTAGCGTTTATAAACTCAGCAGTAAAAATGATTCACTCTGTTACCAATACTCTATTGATTTATCATTCTGACCCTAGAATGCTAGAGAATTGACCAGAGGGACATTGGAATGAATAGATTTTTATTAACATGTTCAATGTGTGGACACAACCAGCTGGACCTGCTGTATTCAATGTTAATGCCTTTACATGAAAACCTGTGGCACAACTGGGCAGATCTGACCATCTTACAGCCAGCCTGTTATTGACAGCAGCAGGTCTCCATTTTTCCAAACTAGAATTTCTTATGTGTATTTGGGGGGGATTGTTGTTTAATATATTTATATTATCCTTGACCTTCTGTAACTAAGCATGTCACTACAACTTTGTATATTGAAAATAAAATTTGATTTGATTTGTATGATCACTGCATTTTGTGTCTGTCTTTGCATGGCCTGGGTCATATTATTTACAGTTACAATGCCTGTTTTAGGTTACATGATACGAAAGAAGTGTGATTTATTGAATCATGAAAAGAGATGGAAGGATAGATGGATGTTCTCTAACTATTTAATACGGTAATGTTCAAGGTTCTAGCATGCTAGCTTTGGAATAATTGCTAAAAGATGCTTTTGCAGTGTCTTTGTTATTTAAAAACAAAGCCACTGTACCAAACTCTTCTGATTTTCGGACTTAAATTTTGCATAGAAACATAGTTTGGGTTTGTTCCTTTAACTTTCTCATCTCCTCATTTTAAAATTCACCTGCATTTTGTGAACATCTTGTTTTTTCAAGGTGTGTTCACACCAGAGCACTGCTAAACCCATTAGTGCTGTAGGGGATCGGGTGGAATCAAACCTATGGGCTCATTCAAAACTTAAAACAATGAAGGGCTTGGTTTTCAATAGTTACAGTGTCATAGGAGTTGAGACCTGGCTAGTTTATTTTAAACCTTACTAACAAAAAGTGTGCCTCATACACTTAAATTAATTGTGATTTATACATAACTAGCTGTCCCCCGCGGTTCTACCAGCCCTGTCCGGCTCCCCACTCCTGACGTCACGCTTCCCCCTCCACTCAGCCCACAGCTTCCCTCTCAGATTAGCATGAATGTATCACTCCTGCAAACGATCTATGATTCTTAGCATGATGAGAGAAGTCGCAAACTCAACCAGAATGTTCAAGCAAATTCTAGAAAAAAAACAGTAGTTCTCTTGTGAAAAGCAGAGAGACCGATGTTGGATTTTATATATAGAGAGATGAAAAGAATTTTTAGATCCGAGCTTCTTTTTGCTCATACTGCACAATGCCTTTAAGAGAACTATCTTTTTTTATTATCAAGGCATATACCATATACGTTAGTCAACAACACTTTAGCTGCCATCTAATGCTGGATTACAAAGTAGATAAAATGTACCTTAAACTGTTTTTCAACATGGAGCCTGTGCTCAGATTTAGTGGACATCTTTGAAAAATAGCAACAAGCCGGAACATAGTCCCTCTTCAATTACATACCTTTATCCATTTATTTCAGTCTGCAGTAGCATCCCGAAGGTAATGTTAGTGGTCAAAAAGCAGTCAAGTGCACTTTTTACAGAACATTTATTTTAGTGTTTTTGTGAATGGGGTTTTAGTGAAAATGAAACCGTTGAAACACAGGCCTAAAATGAAGGTACCTGTAAATGTCAAAAGGAATTATACCTTTTCTCATCAGTCATTCAGTGCTATCCATTGGGTATAATTGTTTATTTATCTTTATGATATGAAACAACTGTTTCAATGTATAGCATAACATACACATACAATTCCTGATTTAGGGACTCATGCTATACTATTGTGGGCATCATACAGCTGTAGTATGTTAACATATTCATTTTCAATATTTTTACTGTAAAAATTATTTTTTATAATTATATTTCCACTGGCAGGACTACCAACATATGACACCAAACTGCTGCAGATGATTCAAAAGGCAGGAGTGCATCTGGTGTGCAACCATCCAAGGTGGGCTTATGCCACTTCTCTTTTAAGATCACTACATTGTCTTCCTGTAGCAGCAAATTTTAAGTTCAAATCCTTGATGTCTGCCTACAGAGCATTCAATGGGTCAGCACCAACATATATAAGAAGACGCTTTTTCAGGTCCTATGCTCCTTCTGAACTACTCAGGCCTGCTGACTAACAATGTTTGCTAATATCGCCTCTATGTGACATCTAGTCTCAATCCAGACTCCTAGCTGGTGGAATAAGCTGACAGCCTCCATTTGAACCCCTGACTCCCACAATATGTTTAAGAATCTCTTGAAGACTCCCTTGTTTGATGAATTAAAGTCTAACTGATGTTACCTGTTAGATTTTTGTAACTTATAAATTGTAACAAGGTTTCATTTTGTTCTGACTTCTTCACTTGTGGTAATCTTGTCTTGTAATACTTCTCAAACAGTTTCCAAGACTGATGTTTACTCCATTATGTTGACCTCTTCTGTAAATTGCTTTGAGTTAAAGAATATCCATCCATCCATCCATTTTCCAACCCGTTGAATCCGAACTCAGGGTCACGGGGGTCTGCTAAAGAATATCCTAATAAATGTAAATGGATGGCCTGTTCTTTTAGCATATAACACTCCTAAAAATCTTATTTCAAGCTTTCCTTTGTAATTTAAATAGATGACATTGACAGTGCCCCTTCATATTTAAGGCACATTGTCATATGTGTGATATCTCTGAATTTCACAGTGCTGATGTCTTCATTGTTGTCATTGGCATCCTTTCTCATTACACCTTTATGAAGGAACCGCAGTATTCAGACCAGCTGTTGGGTAATTCCAAGTATAAGACCTTCAGTATCCATCCTTATTACCGTGACAGAATCCATTGTCATTATGCGGGTATTTCGGATCATTATAGGGCATAGCTATACCAATATCTTTGTTGTCTGGATTTCATGGAATTTCTTATCTTTTAACCCAAGCTTTGTTCAAATCCTGTATAAGATACATTGATGTTTTTTTTTTTTTTTTTTTTTCTTACCTTGTTTCATGCTTCAGAAGTCAGCCTCAATAATTTATTAACCACTAGCTCCCATCCATCTTTCAGAATAACAATTAGGGTAACTTCATACTACTATTTCTTGACACAAGTCTCTCCATTGACCATCTAGGATTGAAAATCTGTTATTTTTCTACATCCCTTTTCTTCAAGAGAACACTAAATACTCTCTTTTTTGTCAAAATTCCTCTGACCCATCACCTCATTAGTGATGAAATTGATTTCCACAGTGAAGCGCTCAGATTGTTTTTTTCATCAAAACAGGAGATCTATTTCATATTTTTCACAAATCCCTTAATCAAGCCAGAAGCTCATACTGCCAGATTCTCTATTAAACAAAAAAAAATCAGAAATTAAAGCTGTGTTTCACTTATTCGGTGCCTTCAATTTGTCTTGATTCTAAACCCACAGTAGATAGTTGTGTTGGTTTCAAGCATGTGGAGGGGAGGAAAAAACACTTTAACTGTGAAGTATGGACTGAAAAAGTGCTGTTGCACCCCATCAAGTTCATATTTATGCTTGCCTTCATGTAGGGTATAGAAGAGTTTGCTATAGTTTCCTTTGTCAATCAAGATGGATGGATTCTGGAATTGCCAAAAAGTATTACTAAATTCAATTCACATACTGTATTCTGTCATCGCTTAACAACCAAGTAAGTTTTAATCAGCCTTTTCTTCCCCTATTTTGCTCCTCATCATTCTCAATAACTTACAATGGAAAAAGTTGGGATGTTATTGAAAACGCAAGTAAAAACAAAAAGCAGTGATTAATAATCTATACTAATAAACGGCAAAGCCCTCACTCACTCACTCACTGACTCACTGACTGACTGACTGACTCATCACTAATTCTCCAACTTCCCGTGTAGGTAGAAGGCTGAAATTTGGCAGGCTTATTCCTTACAGCTTCCTTACAAAAGTTGGGCAGGTTTCATTTCGAAATTCTACGCATAACTGGAAGCTGTTTTTCTCCATTTACTGTAATGGAGATGAGCGTGAAACCCGTGGGGGCGGAGTTTCGTGTGACATCATCACGCCTCCCACGTAATCACGCAGTAGGTAGACAACCAGGAAGAGGCCCAAAAAGCGCTGAAGAAAACATGCATTATATAATTGAGAAGGCAGCGAAACAATAAGAAGCGAGCGAGTGACATATACAACCATATTCATGAGTTCTGCTACTTCGGAAACAAAGCACGATGTAAACCTAAACTTTAAATTAAGTTCATAGACAGGCTGCCGCTAGCGTTTGTAATTTAGTGCCTGCCCATATAAGGCCGTCCGTCAGCGGCAATCCAATAGCAAACTGCCACAGGTAAATATTCACGGGTGAAGGACTGTGCTTATGCAGAGGAAGATGAGATGGTCAGGGTGGTGTTTGGCACAAACTCAGCGAAACTGCGAGAGAAAGTTTTAAGTGCCGGGACTTAGGTAACATTAGATACAGCCATGGACATAGCACGACATGGCACCAGCACAGCTGGGAAACTTCGATGCATGTACACCGAGCGGCTCACGTGAACTGACGCAATGCACAGACAAAAAGCAACAGTTCCAAAGAGCGCTGAACAAAAACCGAATTACACAATTGAAAAGGCAGCAAAAAAATATGAAGCGTCTGATACATACAAGATAAGTATGTAATAAGTGCAGCTACTGCAGAAACAAAGCACACGGTGGAAAAAGTGAATGTCCCGCTAAAGGAAGACAGTGTTAAAAAAAACCCGTGCATGCAGTGTGTCAGGTCTCAGATAAAGAAGAAGATGAGCTGTTTATTGATGCAGTAAGAAACAAATCTTTTTCATAGCTTCTTTAACACACTACGTCTCCGCTGCGATACGCGGGTATATATATATGTATATATATACCCCGATCTACATACTCGAATAATGAATACTTTATTCGCAATCAATGATTGTTTTGGTAAAGCCATACTCAGTGTATTCATTAGATGAACGGTAAAAAAGTAAGAGCGAGGGGAGGGTGACTTATTGAGGCATGCAGGCAAAACCACAATAGCACGCGGGCTCGATGTACGAAAAAATATTTCTTTTCAAGTTCTATTTAGTCCATATGTGTCAAACTCAAGGGCCACGGGCCACATCCGGCCTGGCGTGTAATTATATCCAGCCCACGAGATCATTTTATATACTGTATTATTGTTATTAATGGCCCGGGTATATGAAGCGCTGGTAACACAATAAACTACAGATCCCATAATGCAGCGCTTCAGCTGCCTTGCCGAACACTTACCGCGTTAATCAAGTCTAGCTTGCAAGTTATTGCGAAGCTAGCCCACATGATGCTGAAGAGAAAAGTTGATTCTGAAAATAGAGCCTTTAAAAACCGATGGGAGGCTGAGTATATGTTTACTGACATTGCCGTTAAACCCGTGTGTCTCATTTGTGGAGCTAATGTGGCTGTAATTACAGAATTTAATCTAAGACGGCACTATGAGACAAAACATCAGGGTAACCTGAAAGACCTGAATGCAATGCAGAAGATACAGAAAGCAGAAGAATTAAATAAGAATCTGACACTTCAGCAGACGTTTTTACCCGTGCACAATCACAAAGTGATTTCAAGTGAAGCTACTTTTATGGGAGACACAATTGCACCAGTGCAACTTGCCCCACTTTCCCTGTTGCCAAGTAATGTTGAACCAAGTCGTTACTACGGTGTTCCCAAATACGCACTTTGCTGATAAACTGAGCGCACTGAGTTTGCACGGCGCTTTGGTGACTTTGAAGAACAAAAAAAGTCCGTCTACATGCGGTTCGAACCTTGTGCATGTTTGGTAGCACATATCTGTGTGAGAAGCTCTTCTTAGTGATAAAGACTAACAAAACAGCACACAGGAGTCGCCTCACTGATGAGCACCTGCAGTCCATCCTGAGAATCTCCACAACACAGAACCTCACACCAAACATAAACGAACTTGTTGCCAAATAAAGATGCCAAAATGACATATGAGCAAAGACAACTGAATGATTTGATTTGTTATTGCTGAAAGGAACACATTTTATTTATATTTCCAGGTTTTGTTATGCAGCATGTTCATATTTGAATTTGTATAATTTTGACAGGATATATTTTTATGGAGAGCAAAATCTTTTGAGATATTTAAAATCTAAGTTTATTTTTTATATAAAATTACATAAGAGTAAAGAAATTTGAATGTTTGTTCTTTTAACGTTTATTTCTAACTTGTATAATTTAGACAGGATATATTTTTATGGAGAGCAAAATATTATAAGTTGTTTAAGGTTTGAGTTGATTTATTCAGGAATAATATTCCTGTCTGTTTTTACCATTCCTACCAAAGATATTTCTGTCGACTAAATAAAAATTCCTTCTATTAAAAATTTAAATAGAACTTGAACAAATACGATAGTTCATAATATCCACGCAGACTCGCACGTAAGAGCGGGAGTTATCCGTTTTAACAAGCAGCGTATTGCACTGATACGAAATAGCTGTGTGTGTATATATGTAGATATGTATGTATATGTATATATATGTTTATATATGTGTGTGTGTATGTATATATATATGTATTTGTGTATATATATGTGTGTGTGTATGTATGTATGTATGTGTATATATGTAGATATATATATGTATGTATATATGTGTGTGTGTGTATATATATATATGTGTATATGTATAGATATGTATATATATATGTTTATGTGTGTGTGTGTAAATATATATATATATTTATATATATATATATATATCTATAATAATAAAAGGCAAAGCCCTCACTCACTCACTGACTGACTGACTGACTGACTGACTGACTGACTGACTCATCACTAATTCTCCAACTTCCCATGTAGGTAGAAAGCTGAAATTTGGCAGGCTCATTCCTTACAGCTTACTTACAAAAGTTAAGCAGGTTTCATTTCGAAATTCTACACGTAACGGTCATAACGGTCGATAACGGTCGACAAAGTCCGCCATGTTGAACTTTCTTATTTATGGCCCCATCTTCACGAAATTTGGTAGGCGGCTTCCCTGCGCTAACCGAAACCGATGTATGTACTTATTTCGATGGTATGACGCCACTGTCGGCCGCCATATTGAACTTTCCAACGTCACCAATTTTCAAACTTCCCGTGTAGGTAGAAGGCTGACCCCATCTTCACGAAATTTGGTAGGTGACTTCCCTGCGCTAACCAAAACCGATGTATGTACTTATTTCGATGGTATGACGCCACTGTCGGCCGCCATATTGAATTTTCCAAACGTCACTAATTCTCCAACTTCCCGTGTAGGTAGAAGGCTGAAATTTGGTAGGCCCATTCCTTACAGCTTACTTACAAAAGTTAAGCAGGTTTCATTTCGAAATTCTACGCGTAACGGTCATAACGATCAACAACGTCCGCCATATTGAACTTTCTTATTCATGGCTCCATCTTCACGAAATTTGGTAGGCAGCTTCCCTGCGCTAACCGAAACCAATGTGCATACTTATTTCGGTGGTATGACGCCACTGTCAGCCGCCATATTGAACTTTCCAACGTCACTAATTCTCAAACTTCCCGTGTAGGTAGAAGGCTGAAATTTGGCAGGCTCATTCCTTACAGCTTACTTACAAAAGTTAAGCAGGTTTCATTTCGAAATTCTACGCGTAACGATCAACAACGTCCGCCATGTTGAACTTTCTTATTTATGGCCTCATCTTCTCGAAATTTGGTAGGCGTCTTCCCTGCACTAACCGAAACCAATGTACGTACTTATTTCGGTGGTATGATGCCACTGTCGGCCACCATATTGAACTTTTCAACAGTCTTTGTTACTTATGGGCCCATCTTCAAGAAATTTGGTACACGGGTTCCCAACGCTAACTGAATCCTATTTACGTATATATATACGTCCATAGCCTGCAGCTTGGTCACCATGTGAGGCGGCGTTGGGTCTCCCATCCCATCACCTCCCACGTTGTTGGCTGCCTGCCTATATAAGGCCGTCCGTCGCTCCAGTCTCTACATTCCCTTCCTTGCTTCGCCACGGGATTCACGTCTCCCTACTGATAACTACAGCCTTTTTGTTTAATCCACGGCTTCTCCGCTGTTTTATTGTTTGTTTATTACAATTATAGTTATTGTATAGGTATTTTACAGTTACTTTACATTACTCAGGTACCCATTTCCTTCATCATTCCAACCCCCATTACCATGTCTATCGAGGTAATCACCATCGATCAAAGAACTGTCACTTACCGAGTGGTACCATGCCCGGAGATGGCACCTACCTTTTCCATTCTCTGTGTTACATATTGCACGGCCATATCAGGCTCACTCTTGATATCTGGAAGAACATTGTGTCTTATGTATTGAATGACTGGGACAGGTTCAAGGTGTGGACTGATGACGGTACAGGAGATAATTATACTACACAGGAGCACTAGAAGAGTGAAATGCTTAAGCCCTTCACCTATGGTTCTGCATGTGAGTTGATGGCTGCCGCTGAATTATTCGGTTGGTGCTTTCAAGTGTACCGAAATGGCCAAATATTTTACACCTTTCGACAACCGCCAATGCCTCTTAAACATCTTACATTCATAGGTGACAATTTCAGTAGTGGACACTTTGATGTTAATGAATGTTTAAACTCTCAAAAGCTGGATGTGAAGTTATCGATGAAACCGGTTGTAAGCTTACAACGCTTGACAGATGCCAAATGTCACTTCAACACAAGTCCTGCAAATACTGTCGTAATTGAAACAAACCATGAAACTGAAATCGATTATGACAGCAGCAATCCATGCTGTGAGATTTGAAACAAGATTACTGTTCACATGGCCAACTGTACGTTGCATGCTCAAGAGTAAGCTCAGCGCACAGCTTGGTCATGTTACAACAGGAGGGCCGAACTGACAACGTGGTATACAAAGAGATCCTTAACAAATAATTATTGGCATATTTTCCCTTAGTTTAAAAAGGTTAAATTTTCTTCTTACTAAAAATTTTAATGCAGTACTTCGCCGCTGCGAAGCGCGGGTATTTTGCTAGTATATATATATATATGACAGCAACACTCATCACTTACAACAGTGACAAAACAATTACATTGACAATCATGTTACGTTATTTTCAAAATGTTTCCTTTTCTTTTTCATTGCTTTTTTAACACACTACTTCTCCGCTGCGAAGCGCGGGTATTTTGCTAGTATGACAGTAAATGATCTGTGACCTGAAAATCATATAATAGAACCATTATCTAAAGTTACCACTAATGAATTTTATTGTTTTTTTTTTCTTTCCAAAAATAAATGCTTATTTTGATTTTCATACTTGCAACATATCCCCAAAAAATTTGGACATTAACCCTAATCCATGAATGACGGGATCTCCAAGACCCCCATCCGCAGATTTTCAAATTCTTTTCCTTTCAAGGTAATACGATGGCCATGAAATTTTCTGACTTTTCATTTTGTGTTTTCTGTGTTGTGCTGAAATCCGCTTCTCAATAGCTTAGTGCAAATAAATGCTACAGTAGCACAAAGTAATTGGGTATCTCCGAAACCCCCCCCCCCCCCTTGGGGGAAACGTTACCATTTTTGTATGAGTGTTTTTGCTTTGTTTTATATTTTATATTTGAATTTTCTATTTAAATTTGTATTTTCTTTGGTTTAGATTTTCTTAGTCCTGCCTGAGACATTTCTGGTGTATAGTTTATTTAGGAGCAAGTCCAGTTGATGTGTTTATGAGCAATGAGTCAACGACCAACAAAGAAATTTAATGCAAGTGAAGCCCTGGCTGAAATAATGAAGGATTTGTCGAATTTTAATACATCAGAAAACTCAAATGAAGAAGACAATGGTGATGGAAGTGACACTGTGTCAAGTGATGAGGAAACAAAAATTGATGATGAAACAGCCCCGTGGAGATGCAGCAAATGTAGCTAAGAAGCAACGCTGTCACATGTGCCCAAGGGCAAAGGAGAGAAAGATAAAGGCCGCTTGCTCCCAGTGCAAACTTCCGGTTTGCCAGGAACATTCAGAGCGTTCCCTTGTGTGTCTGGCCTGCAAACAAGTTGAAGTTGAGGCAGATTCTGAGTGACTGTTCTGTATGCGAATCAGATGTGTAACTGACGTCTTGTTTTAGTGCTACTATGACTGTATTTTATATGATTTGGTGAATACTAAACACGCATTACTATTACAAAGGTAACATGTAAACCATTGAAAATTTATATCACATTTACTTAATTTCAGAGGTAATAAAAATTCTGAAGTTATTGTATTGCTTTTTAGGCAGATTTAACCAGTTTTAAAATAATCTGCAAGACCCCCCATTCATGGAAACGTTATAAAAATGGCATTCATGGATAAGGGTTAAAGAATTTACCACTTTGTATTGTTGCATGTCCTTCTCACATTTTCCATATCATTCCAACTTCATGAATTGGGGTTGTGTTTTATTTCCTTATTCCCCTTTATAAACACTGAGAGTACACCTGAGGCCTGTGGGATATGTCTTCATTTCTTTACAGTATAAATAAAGTCCAAGCCATTCGATGCAGCATTATTCATCCATGTGCTGATCACAGTGTGCCGATACCAGTGCCCTTTAAGCCAGTACAAAGCCATTTTACTTTTTACAGCCAGTTCCGTCTTCACAGCTACCTGATATAGTCTTACATATGAAACCTTCCAATTCTCCGCTAGATATTTTATCCTCATGTCCATTTAAAAATACTTTCAGAGTCATTAGTCCAATTGTTTTGGCTGTTACTAACAACGTTCTAAAACCAGGAATAATTCCAGATAACTAAAACAATGTAAATGTTCAGCCACTGCTGAAGAAGCCCACTCTTGATCCTACAGCTCTCTCAAACTACAGGCTGAAATGAAAGTTCCAATTTTTGTCGAAAATTATTGAAAAGGTGGTTTCTTTACATTCACTTTCATATCTGGAGGATAACAATCTATGCAATGTGTTTCAATCATGTTTTTAAAAACTTCATAGTACAGAATCTGCTTTGCTAAAGGTGGCAAATGGTATTCTATTAACCGTGGACTCAGGTTCTTGTGCAATCTTAGTTCTATTGGATCTTAATGCTGCATTTGACATGGTGGACTATGGGGTTTTGTTAAAACAGCTTGAGGATGAAGTCAGCATTCAAAGCTGTGCATTGCAATGGGTTGAGTCCTACTGTAAAGGCAGATCTATGTCTGTTAATATAAATGAGAACTTCTCTCAGCCAGCACCTCTCATACAAGGTGTTCCACAAGGTTTCATTTTGGTTCCTCTTTTATTTGCCTTATATCTGCTCCCCCTGGGGACCGTCTTTCAAAAACATGTCGTTGCTTACGATTGCTATGTTGATGATACCCAGCTATACTTCAAAGTCAGACATGACATAATTTCATTGGTAAAAAAAAAGCTAATGGAGGGCCTTGATGATATTAAATACTGCATGGCGCAAAGCTTCTTACAATTAAATGAAAATAAAACAGTGGTCATTATTTTTTGTCCTATCTCATCCACTGCTGAGATCACCACTCAGTTATACTCTTTGTCAGCAATGATTCATAATGATGTCAGGAAACTGAGTATGATCTTTGAGTCGTCATTAAGTTTTGATAACTAGATTTCCATGGTAGTAAAGTTCAGTTTTTACCACTTAGACAAATCTCAAAACTAAAATCTTTTCTCTCACTGAAGGACTTGGTAACAGTCATTCATGCTTTTATCACATCTCAGCTATTGTAATTCCTTATATGTGGGATTACCCAAATCTGCTCTGTCGGGCTTTCAGTTGGTTCAAAATGCAGCAGCTAGATTTTTAATGAGCACTAGAAAAAGGATCATATCTCCCCTGTACTAGCCTCTCTCCACTGGCTACCAGGGAGATTTTGTATTGATTTTAAAATTTTGTTGTTTGTTTTTAAATCCTTGCAAGGATTTGCTCCAAAGTACATTTGCGCTCAACTTCATCCCCACTCGACACCGAGGGCATTGAGGTCATCTGGATAACAACTCCTCGTAGTTCCAAGATCTCAGCTGAAATCTAGGGGAGACAGAGCTTGTTTTTCCTAGGCTTTGGAATGATCTGCCTCTCCACATCAGGACGTCTTCCTATGCTGAAGTTTTTAAGACCCACTTCTTCTCTTCCACCTTTTCACTGTGTATAAGGGTTATAGGGGATGGTCTTAACTAATTGTTTTACTAATCTGTTTTTATACTACTAGTTGTTCTGTACATTACCACAATTAATTTTAAATTAAACAACTCAGATGCAGTTGAAGTGTTGACTTTCAGCTTTAATTCAGTGGGGTGAACAAAACGATTGCATAAAAATGTGAGACAACTAAAGCATTTGTTTAAACACAATCCCTTCATTTCAGGGGCTCAAAAGTAATTGGACAATTGACTTAAAGGTTATTTCATGGGCAGGTGTGGGCAAGTCCATCGTTATGTCATTATCAATTATGCAAATAAAAGGCCTGGAGTTGATTTGAGGTGTGGTGCTTGCATGTGGAAGATTTTGCTGTGAACAGACAACATGCGGTCAAAGGAGCTCTCCGTACAGGTGAAAGAAGCCATCCTTTAGCTGCGAAAACAGAAAAAACCCATCTGAGAAATTGCTACAATACTACAAGTGGCAAAATCTACAGTTTGGTACATCCTGAGAAAGAAAGAAAGCACAGGTGAATCAGACCCTGAAGACAATGATTGCATCCTTCGTTGGAGACCACCAGTCAGGATTGGACAAAATGGCTGCCTGAACCAAAATTACAAAAAAGTTGTCTCTGTCCAAATATTTATGGACCTAACTGTATGCTGTTGTAATATGTACACATGTATCAGTAATGGAAAGGAGATCTTATTCATACACAGGAGTATATGTGTTGTTCCAGAATAGCAGAGTGTATGCAACAGAAAATTTGCAAGCTACCAGTCTACAGCAATACTACTGAAACACCATATGGATGAAGGAACATAATTCTTACTGATGCAATTATAGTGAGTCTGGTGCCTAGAAACAGTCTAGTTTACCACCAAAGTTCCACAAAATAAGCTTTAACACAACTAATAATAATGAAAAGGAAGGTAATGCAAAGACTTGTTAGAGGTTTTTGATTCAATACACACTTCCACTGACTAAGGCATACAAAGAAAAAATACCACTGCTATTCTGCTAATCTGAAAGCATTTAAACAGCTGTCAGATACAGTACATTAGCAACCATTAATCCTCCAGGCAAAAATGTATTCTATATTTAGTTTTATACCTTACACATTTCAAAATGCCATCCACACAAAGGTCAAAGTGTTCACTTTCTCTCTTCAAGATGCCAAGGGTCAAAAGACTAAGCATGCCTCTGGCCCATTGCTCTTTAAATGAAACATAAGGAATTTGAACCTTCTGAATATAATGAACAATTTCTACATGAAAAATGTATCATGTAACTATGCATTCCAAAATTAAGATAATTAGTCTTTAAAAGAAAAAATAAGTAAACAAATAAGTAAAATGTATAGAATATGTTTAAAAAATCTGGACATAGTTCCTGAAATACTGTCAATAAGTGCCCAACTGGGAAGAGGTTTCCAATGGTTAAGGATACCATCAGGATAACACAGAGCAAGGAAAACTTTCATAAAAGAGAAAAAGAAAGAGAGACTCTGCATGCCATGGTAGGAAGGCTGCAGCCTGTGTCACTTACGGCATTTGGAGGGCTACAAGGAGAGTCATCACTCAAGGACAGAGATCTGCACTATAAGAAAAAAGGAGTGCCAGTACCTTGTAAGACATTCAGGCCAATAGATAACAGCAAAGGGATCCTCATTATAAATAGAGGACAACATTTCAACCTTGGAATTGTGAAATATGTTATCATGACTGTAAGGATCTGTTTATGAATTTGATTGATCTTAAATGATTCTGTTTTTGAGTGGCAGAGATTATACTATATATACATTGCAAGGGGAAACAGAATAGTAATAGAGACAAGACTGGATATATTACTAATATATGTGCATTTTTTGCTAAAATATTGGTAAGTAAATACCAAGCAAAAATCAGGGCAGTGCATGCAGAGGAAACAAATTCACACTGGAGCAAGCTTGTGAATTGAAGACAGGGCACTCAATCAATGAATACGGGGAGATGCGGACTTCAATTCAAAAGCTAGATCCCGTGTAAATAGTTTCCTCTGTGTGCACTGTTCTAATTTTCTGAAAGTACTTATTTTTTTAAAAATAATTAGGAAACAAATGAATGCATTTTGATCACTGACAGCATACAACTGGATAATATGATGTGTGGATTATGTGATATGCATAACTTGAATGTTTTTTAATTGTTTGCTGTGGTCCATTGATGCCTATTCTATCAGAAAGTTTACTCTTTCTCCAGAAAACATGAGATTAAACATTTTTCTCAGCCATTATTACAAACCACATGGGGTACACACCATAAAAAATGCATCTTTTTTGGGTTTGTGTATTCCTTTGAATGCGAGGTATGAGTTAACTCATATCTCATTGAGCCTGTCAAGGCATGATGTACGATAGTACTCGTATGTCAGTGTACATCCACTATAGACTCAGCAAGGCTTGCTGACGGGTCTCAGTTATCTACTCTAGTGTTGCCATCTACTGGATAGCTATAATTTATTTATTTTTTTTTAGTTTTAGAAGCAACATATTGTGGGAAATAGCGATATGAACAGACAGTCCATAGATATGTCTTTACAAAAAAGGTACAGTGGAACCTCGGTTCACGAACATCTCGGTACACGTACAACTCGGTTTACGACCAAAAAGTTCACCAAACTTTTGCCTCGGTTCACGACCACACACTCAGTATACGAAAAAGCCAGTTTCCCTTTCGGTTTGTGCGTGCTGATGATTTCTACACGTGTTGCATTGTTCTTGGTCAGGTGTGCGTGCTTGCACATGCGTGCATGCTTTCCCTGTGAACTCTTTGTGCTCTATTTTATTTCCCTTCCGGTTCATACACGCCAATTACTGTATTTTAGCACGTGTTGAGCTGCTCCCTGTTCATGGTTCTCAGTCAGACGTGTGTGCTTTACCTGTGATCTCTTTGTGCTCTACAGTATTTCGTGTGCTTTTGCAGTTAACCATGGCTTCTAAGCAAGTGAAGAGTGGTGAGAAGAAAGTTTTGCAGAAAATTGAAATCGAAGTAAAGAAAGAAATTATTGAAAAGTATGAGCGTGGCGTTCATGTTACTGATTTTGCCGCCGAATACAAGAAGTCAAAACCTACGATTTCGACTATTCTAAAGCAGAAAGAATCTGTTAAAGCAGCTGATTTTGTAAAAGGAGTTACAGCGTTAACCAGGCAGAGGCTTCAAGTGCTGGAAGAGGTGGAAAATGTGTTTACCAGTTTACTCATTTACCAATTTGAGAACCCTCGTGCTTTTAAGTAGCACAATGTAAACAAAGCCAGACTGCCAGTAATGTGGAGGGCAAACACGAAGGGTTGGGTCACAAGGACTTTGTTTTTGGAATGGCTGCATGAGGCTTTCGCTCCCACCATCTAAACAGCTAAAAACACCAGAAACCCAAGAAATCACAAGAGAGAAAACACCTGAAGGAAAACATCCCTCCATCGTGGAGCCAGACTCTCCCTCAAAACTGTAACCTTCTCTCCACCCAGTTCCTCCTCACTTCATGCCAGAACTTGGCTTATGCAAGGTTAGTTTTCTTGGTGGTTTATGGTTTTTGTATTATGGATTTTTCAAATGTTAAATTTTCGGTTTGTAGTGTGAATTGTTGCAGTGTTACTTTTCACTTTTTTCAAATGTTCATTTTTTTCCCCACTGTGCTTAAAACTCATTAAAAAAGTGTTTACAGCGAGTGGTTAGTAGCGTGATTTGTTGCAATGTTACTTTTCTTGGTGGTTTATTAAATTACAGATTTTTCAAATGTTCCTTTTTTTCCCCTGTGCTTAAAACTCATTAAAAAAAAAGTGTTTATACAGCGATCGGTTTCAAGGCTATAGTGCAAACTCCTGTAATGTTATTTTCTTGGTTGCTTGTGGCTGGTTTTTAAATAAAGTTCGGATTTGTTCAAATGTTCCTTTTTTTTCCCCCCTGTGCTTAAAACTCATTAAAAAAAGTGTTTATACAGCGATCGGCTTGCAAGGCTATAGCGCGAACTGCTGCAATGTTAGAGAGAGTGAGAGAGAAAGAGAGAGAGAGAGGGCGAGCGAGAGAGAAACAGAGAGGGCGCGTGCTGGAGAGAGAGAGAGAGAGAGAGAGAGGCCGAGCGAGCCTGCGCGTGCAGCTGAGCTGGGAGCCTGGGTGTTTGTGTGAGTGTTATTCAATGTTTTTTTACATTAGTTTACTATTACACTGTGCATTCTATGGTGTAATTAACTATATTTGTGCTTAAAAATCTTTAAAAAAATATATTTACATACAGTTTGTATGGTCTGGAACAGATTAATTGTATTTACATACAATCCTATGGGGGAAATTGCTTCGGTTCACGACCAAATCGGTTTACGACCAGAGGTTTGGAACGAATTATGGTCGTGAATCGAGGTTCCACTGTATAAAGCTTCTAATGCTTTCAAACAACTAGATTTATTGCAAGATGAATATTTTGATGATAATGACAGTGATCAAGACAGTGACAACCAACTGGATGATGTGGAACCTGTAGGCCCTGAAACTTAACAGAAATTGTAATTGTTTCTTCATCACAAGGTGTCCAACTTGTCACTACTGTCAGGACAGCATTTCAGGGGCATTCTGTAACCCACTGACTGCAAACAGTCAACAACTACCAATTGTGCTGTATGCAACAAGGGTGGAGTACATAAAGAACACGTTATATCTGTGGCATATGTGCTTCTAAACCTGAACTCTGCAAGGTGCCATGCTTCAAAGACTCTCATTTAAATAGAGACTTTTTAGTCATGTTGCTGGTCAAAATAAATTAATTAACAGTTTTTCTACATTTTTCACAGAGTTACTGTTGATAATAAAAACTACTGCTTTGTAATACATTTCTTTACATTTTTTACAAATTATGATAGAGTTCATTATTTAACATTGTGGCAAGTGAGTCGGTGTCTTGCTCCCGAAAGAGGGTACTTATTAATAAAACCAGGTTTATTCAACTCAAAACAGCAACAGGACGGTTATTTATTGTAGGAGGATGTGCCGTTCTGCTATACACAGACACAGCAAACAGGCAGGGTTGGGGCCAGGTCAGTGGCCAAGTTGTAATGTTCCCTGCATCATCCAGTGACCAGCGCTTTGCGTGTGGACGCGGTCAGCTTGTAGTTGTTTCTGTGGTGCTGCAAATCTGTGGTTGCATTGGCGATGGACAAACAACCCTCAATAGACGCGGCAGTCGAGTTTCTGCGTGTCATCCAAATGGGGAGGATCACAAAAGAGTTCAGATGTCACCACAACATACAGTATATGCATAGATCTATACTGCTGTGTCCTGGTATTAAATAGTCCAGCAGTCACTGTGTTTAGATAGATAGATAGTTTAATATCTACTTGCGTAAGACTGATAGATAGCATTTTTTTGGTTGCCTAGGGGAGAATCACTTTACCTGCTTTATCAGAATTCTTCATCTTTTGGCTGCGCCTGTTAGGGGTTGCCACAGTGGATCATCTTCTTCCATATATACCAATATACCCAGCATCTCTCCTCTGCATGTGTCCAAATCAACGCAATCTCGCCCCTCTGACTTTGTCTCCCAACCGTCCTATCAGAATCATAATTCACTTTGTTGGCCAGGTACACTAATGTGTAGTAGAATTTTGTCTTGATAGTATTGGTGCAAAATACAAGGACAACATTGAATACAAATGATAAATATAAAATGATAAAATACGATGCAGCATGTAAGGGCAAAACAAAAAAAATAAAGAGATAGAAGGATTAAAATGTCCAGGCAGTCTAGTGTGTAGTTATACATAGATACTAAGTAGAAGCTCAGACTTGATTAGTAAGTATAACTGCAAAAGGAAGAAAACTGTTTAGGTGATGGGATGTTTTTTAGCTTTTACTCCAGAAAGACGTTTGCCTGAGGGAAGTCTTTGGAACAGGTGATGTCCTGGGTGAGTCAGATCAGCAATGATCTTTGCGGCCCTCTTCCTTACCCTGAACACATATAGAACTTGAATGTAAAGTAAGTTACAGTCTATGATCCTTTTATAGGCTTTGATGATGCACTGCAGATTGGCCTTAGCCTGAACAGAGGCATTATCAAACCAGACAGTGACAGATGAGGTCAAAATAGACGCGATGATGGCTATGTAGAATTGGACCAATATTGCTTGAGAGATATTTCCTCAGCAGACGCAAAATGTACATTCTTTGATGGGCTTTATTAATAATGCATATGATGTTATTTTCTCAATTAAGGTTTTGTGATAGCACAGTGCCCAGAAACTTAAATGATTCTGTCATTCCAATGGCAGAGCCATTTATAGCAAGTGAAAGATGAGCAGCTGACTGTTTCCTGAAATCTATGATCATCTCCTGAGGTTTTTGAATGCTAAGGGCCAAATTATTGTGGCTGCACCCCAATGTCAGATTTTCCATCTCTTGTCTCTATATGAACTTATTATTGTTTGAAATGAAGCCTACTAGGGTTATGTCGTCTGCAAATTTAAGAAGTTTGACAGATGAATCAGCAGAGGTACAGTCATTTGTATAAAGTGAGAAGAGTAGAGAGGAAAGGACACATCCCTGCGGTGCACCAGTACTAAGGGTTAATGGGTCAGACATGTGTGTGCCCAGCCACACATATGGTTTCCTATCTGTAAGAAAGTCTGTGTTGCAATGGCAGACTGAACTGGGCGGGTTGAAGTGAATGAGTTTCTTATCTAGGAGTTCTCGACTGATTGTATTGAAAGCAGAGCTAAAGTCTACACACCAGATCCGCACATATGCCCCTGGCTTATCAAGGTGTTGGTAAATAAAATTCACACCTAAATTCACTGCATCATCCACAGACTTGTTAGCTCTGTATGTAAACTGAAATGGATCCAGGAAGTCTGTTGTAGCATTCTTGACGTAATTCAGAACAAGGCGTTCAAAAACATTCATTACCACGGATTTTAAAGCTACTGGTCTGTAGTCATTTAGGCCTGTGACCTTTTATTTTTTTGCATAATTTTTTTTTGGAATGATGGTGGAGGTCTTGAATCTGGCAGGAACAGTGCACAGATTCAGTGACTGGTTGGAAATGTCTGCAAATACTGTAGGCAACTGCTCTGTACTGTGCCTGAGTGTGGGAGGGGAAATAAGGTCCAGGCCTGCAGCTTTTTAATATTTTGCTATTTGAATAAGCTGCAGACGTCTTTTGCAGTGAAGACAGGAGAGGAAAGCTGAGAAGAAGAGGAGGGAAGAGTAGAAACAGTGAGGCTATCATGTAGATTTATGTCCCATTGTCTTTCAAAGCAACTGTAAAACTGATTAGTCAGACTGGGATCAGCAGAACTGTTTGTTTGTTTCTTGTAGTTAGTGACCTGTTTAAGGCCTCTCCAAACTGATGCAGTCATTTGCAGGCAATTGTTCCTGCAGCTTATCTGAGAACTTTCTTTTTGCACCTTTGATCCCTTTCTCCAAGATATACTTGGTTTTCCTGTATTCCCCAGAATTGCCATATCTGAAAGCACACTCTTTGTCCTGGAGCAGTCATCTGAGGTCTCGGGTAAACCAAGGCTTATCACTGGTAAAATTCACAATTGTTTTTGTTGGAATGAAAACACCTTCACAAAAAATAATATATGAAGTTACAGCATCAGTGTATTCGTGTATATTTGGTAGGTGGCAGTTTTGGAGGCGCTCCAGTCTGTATTAGCAAAGCAGTCCTGAAGCTTCTCTATTCCCTTGCTGGTCCACTTTCTAACTGTTCATCTTACGGCCTTTACAGTTTTCAACTTATGTTTGTAAGCAGGAATAAAATGAATCATTGAATGGTCAGAATTACCAAGGTGGGCATGGGAGAAGGCATGATAATCATCCTTAATAGCTGCATAGCAGTGATCTAGAATATTTCCATCTCTGGTATGGCATTTTATTTACTCTTGATATTTAGGACCCAAAATAATGATTTGGGTTGTCTTTTTCAATCTCAGTGATTATATCAGCAAGTCGCCACTGCACTTCGTGAGCATTAGCGTGATGGCAAATGTAAACACCATCTAGAATTACTGAGGAAAACTTGCATGGTAAGAAAAACTCCTTACTGGTTATAATAAGAAATTCTCAGACAGGAGAGCATAATTTAAAAAAGAACTGTCACATCATTACACCAATGTTGATTATTGTAGAAAGACACTTATCCTCCCTTTGTTTTGTTGCAAAGTTCGGTAACGTGGTCCTCTTTGTACCGTCTCAAGACAAGTAAGTTCATTTTAGTATATACTAGCTGAAATACCCAGCGTTACCTGGGAGGAAAATAAAGTGTTTTTTTTTTTTTTAATTGTTTGAGAAAAATATAATTTAAAAAAACACAACTTTAAAAATAAAAATAAATTAACAAACAATGAAGACTCACTAATGTGCTTGTCTTGCGGTCTTGTATGTATGTTATCATTCAGTTGACACTTGGAACCAGGCAACTCTATTTCATTTCTAAAGCAACAGAGCTGCAGTGCTGCTCAAACATGAAGAATGCTGGCAGTCACCTCCAGTTTGCCCAATGGTGGTCATTCCAAGTGTCAACTGGATGATAACATGCATACAAGACCACAAGATCACCCCAATCCTAGGGTTGATTTCATCCTACAGTATCTTTAGATGACCAATGAGAAACATGTGTACCAAGTTTCATGACAATCGCTCCAGCCATTCGTAAGTGATGTTAGAACATACATACATACATATATACACACACACACGGACTTATATATATATATAGATTAACAGCTGCAGTTCGTTGACTGTTTTCCAGCGAGCACCCGTTAGATAGACATATTCCAAGCAGTGGTTGCTGTAGTCCTCTCTTCCGGAATAAAACCAGGATGCCCCTATGTCACTGTTTAGCTGCATGGGCACCTGGGATCAACAAAGTTGTAAGATCCATGGATGTAGTTAGAATATCTGGTGTCACATTGTTGCCAATATTCAGAAGCTCTTCCCATGTATATGTTATAGGACTAAATGGTGACAATGTATTTAACACAAAAATACAAAGACGGAGCAGCAAACTAGGCGCCATCAATCTATATGTACTGTCAGAAAATTATCTTGAAATCGCCTCAGCTAACCAATATTACTGGTGATGACAAGTGCCATAGTTCTTTGTCTTGAAGGAGTACAAATGAAAGCATTATGAATGAGTACTGAAAAAATACATTTTAGGAAGTGTACAGTGCAGAGGGTGAAAATAATTATGAAGAAAAAAAAACCCAAAAGTTAAAATGTCCTCTACATAGATAATTAAGGTCCACAATTAAGTAAGGGTGCAGTATGTACAGTATCTGAAAGAGAATGATGTCCATTTGAACAAATCACATACACAAACATTCCAGGTCAATGATCCATCTGTTATCCCCCCCACCTTTACCTTTCAGTAGATGTGAATCCTGTTGTTTCTTGTGTATCACAGCTTCTCTGTCTAGCCACCAACTTTCTGTGCTGAACTGCTATTCTTGATTTGAGTAAGGTTTATAAAGCTTCCACCTTTATTCTTCTTTAGTGAATTCCCATTTGCATCATAAAACCAAGTTAAAGAGCACTACGGAGCTATAAGCATCAGAATATACACTGTATCATTTTCTAAAGACAAAGTAGTGTTAAAATATCAAAATCAATAAATAAGACTCAAGAATATTCATAGTAAATGTACAGCTGTTTTCTGAATGCAGTTCATCTAAGTGACAATTTCTAATTAGCAAAATTACAAGAATGAATGCCTAAGTTAATTCAGGTAAGTACACACTCTGAGAGAATTATACTTAAAGAATGGATTTTAAGCACCTGCCTGAACACATAGTTTAATTCCCTGACAGTTTGTTGCTCTCACTTTAATTGTTGCAGCTCACTGGAGTACTGTATCTTCCATTGTGTACTCCTTTTCATGAGCAGTTTGTCATTTCATCTGACAGTAAATGCACAGCTGTGCTGCTGAGACAACTGTATGCTTTTAAATCCTCTTTCATTTATACTGTGCAATTGTACAGACCTGCTGGGCAAAATTTTTAATTCACTGATAAATCTCTGTATATGGTAGCAAATCTTATCATCAAGAAAATATATTGCTGTGAAAAAAATGAATGACATTAGAAGGATTTCACACTAAGGTAGAGGAATATTTACAGAAAAATGTAATACAGAGAAAAGTGAAAAAAAAAATTTAATGTATGTAAATTCAGGTGCCAGGTGTAAATTCTTAAATAAAAATATGCTAATTTAATGACCACACAGGATACAATGGTGATAACTGAAGTGTAGCACTTTGACTGAAGTGAAAATAACTACTGTGAAAGGTTTATGAGAAGAAACTAGTTCAGCTGCAGTGCAGTGACACTGTCACAACCACATTTAAGGAACACACTAGTTTAATGAGGGGCTTTAGCCTAGAAAACTAAATTAGACCAGGCCGATAAAGCAAGACGTTGTGGGTTCAGGTCCTGGTAGAGGCTTGTGAAGGAAAGTGGGCAACAAGCAGAGTTATAATATTTTTCCTATTTAATAAAAATGATTATATTGTGAACTTTATATTGTAAAGCTGCTCATCTATTTTCTGAAATAACTTTAACTATTTTCAGTTTCAAGATTTGGATCATATTACAAACAACCTCAAGTGCAAAACAGATACTAATTCCAGGATATAACTGCAGATCATCACCAGGCAAACATAAGCACACATTATTGTGCGTCTGGAGAAAGGCATCAAGGTTACCCTTTTCTGTTATACCAGTATGTCTTTATTATGGAAGTTGTATCTCCACGTGACATAGTGATCTACAGATGCCCATTTAAATTTTTTGGATCCATTTCTTGATGTGTTAACATATTATGTGAAAGGCCTTCGACTGGACAATCCTTGTCTGTCTGTCTGCACGAAATATCTCTACTCCCAGTAGACCAGTTTTATTGAACCTTGGCACACTTATTCTTCAAGGAAGTCTACCAAGGCAGTTTAATTATTGTTGCAGTATATTTAGTGCAGTGTGCTATTATAAGAGAAAAGAAGAAAAAAAGAGCTTGAAATTGCCTGTCTGTATAGGACATCCTGACTTTATAACAATTAACTTTATATTTTATTCTCTAATATAGGTCTTTTTTCTTTTCACCAGGTATTACCATGACTCTGAATAATTAACTGTTTTACGTCTTTTTATAATACTTCGTTTTGAGCTGTGTCTCTGGACTACACCATTTATCTGTATGCTAATTGGTATGTTTGAAATTCTTTCGTAGTCATTATATGTAAATGGACTTAGCTGATTAAAGGAATCTTTCGGTTAAATTTACTCAGTCTGGCATGTTACATTAGCAACAGCACATGGAGCATACCACCTGTTGATGTAAATAAAAGACGATGTTTAGAGTTCATTTATGATGATGACTCAAGACTCTTTATTTATTGAGTATTTTTCACAACATCTGCACACATGTTTGAAATTTCAGTATCTCCCATTGAGAGACATTGGCAATTTTGCAAACTCGTCCATCTGAAAACAGAGAAACATTCTGTGTGACTTCAACCATGAGTTAGTTTACTGTTTCAATTTTACCTTGCATTACTTCAGTTTGTATATTTTCAGATCTTTTTTCTTTTACTCATTCAAACTGCTGCTCCTGACAGCAAAACAGTAAAACACCTGCAGTTTTCCATGCTGAAGCAAATACTCCAGGAGTGGAGTCAGATTGTAGGCAGGCTTGAATGGCCAAGTACTATCATATACGGAGGGTATGACTTTAGATATGTATATATTTATTCAATTCTCCAACAATTATAATCTTAATGCATTTACTACCATAGTATTGATACACTTATTCATCACTGTACAAGGTACGTACTACCTCCAATTGTAACAGAAGGTAGGTCTCATTATATTCTAACAGTCTGACTTCTGCCTTATCCCCATCTTGGGCTCATCTTGTGTAAACCTCAGTTACAGCGGCTCACTTCTCCATGACCTTAAAATTGAAGTGGGTAATTGATATGATGAAAAAGTGAAAAATAAAAACAACTTAACTTTGGCAGACTTTTATGAAAGGTGGCTCAAGGCACTTCTAAGATGATTAAACTTGTACTTCCGCTACACTAAATACAACCACATGTATGCATTATCTAAAGATTATAATGGTTCAATATTTCTCTGACGCTGTAATTATTTTTAAATTGCCAGAATGCTCTGTGTGGTCCCGGGCTCTGAGAAATATTGTGCATTCAGAAAGGACACATCAATTATTGAACTCATTTTTACAAATAATACTTGAAGAAATAGATAAAAAGAATCATTGTCACACCCAGCTGCTGGCCTGATGTCTGTCACAACGGTTTAACTGTGTGCTGTCCTGCAGAAGCTCACAAAGTCATTCCAATATTTTCTCTAATCCAAGTCACCAAGTCACAGTTGAAGCACCAGAAGCCAGCAGTAGAAGTGAAGCCCACCCATGTTGCCATCTTAAAAATGTTAGAAAAGTAAGGCATTTTCTAAATATGCACAATACTGAGAAATGAATTCATGCATTTATTTTTAGTAGGATTGACTACTTCAATGTGGTGTTTACTGGCTGTTCAAATTGTTCTTTGATACAGCTTTCAGTTAATTAAAAATGCTGCTGCAAGAATTATTACAAGAACAAGAAAGTACGAACACATAACTGCAGTTCTAAAGTCCTTATTCTGGCTTCTGGATAACTTTAGAGAAGATTTCAAAATACTCCTTTTAACTTTTAAAGCCTTGAATGGCAAAGACCTGCTTATTTATATAATTTTATTGTTATTTCAAATGCAGAGTGCACATTAAGATCTCAGTAAGTCATTCAAAGGATTAACAAAATAACAGTGGGAGGTTGAGCTTTAAGCTATGAGGCCCTGAAGCTGTGGAAGCTGAGGCCTGCCTGCTATTATAAGAATTGCCCCTTTAGTCTTTTACATCCCAGCTGAAGACTCACTACTTCAGTTTAGCATACCCTGAACAGAGCTGCTGATTAGCCGTGCATACAGCAACTATGTTATTAGTCATTAGTACTAAAATAAAAGTAATACAATATTTATAAACTATTACTAACCATCACCTTTTCTGTTTCTCTTCTCAGTATCCTGATGTTGCACTTGGTGCCACTCTTCTAATACTAAGCTGTTTCCCTACCTATGGAAAAGTCATCACAGATAAAGGAGCACTGGAAACATCAGGGTGAAGGGTGCTTTCATCAGATTGGCAGGGCTGCACTGACACAGGTGTAGAATGGTTAATAACAAGAAGGTGGCTTGTTGGTTGAGGTCTCCAGGACTCCGACTGTGTCTGGCCTGTGTGACTCCTTTTCTACAATCTGGCCGGGGTTATCTAATTAGCTGATGTACAGATGTTATTTTTTATTTATGCTAATTAGTTACTACTTTGTTTTGATGTTTTTGAACAAATCTGTATCCTCATATGTGTATTTAGTGAGCGGCATAGGTTATTCTTGCATCTTGCCTTGAGAGCTATTGTGGCGCCCTGTGCCTGGACTTGGTGATAAGTGCTGTGCAAAAGCAAAATAGTTTGTACTATTGTATTTCTGAGGTGGCCATGATAGATTGGCCATCTAACTCTGTGAAGAGAATTACGTGTGTTCTGCTTTGTGAGTTGTATTTATGCTATTTTTATGACACCCATTTCACACCCAGCCTACCTGGAAGGGGATCTCTCTCTTAATTTCCTTTCACAAGCTTTGTTCCATTTTTGTTTTCTAAAAGGTTTTTTTGGGGTTTTTTCTTGTCTTCTTAGAGATAGCTGGGGGCTATCTCAAAACAGGTCCTGTTAAAGCTATTACTTGTGTGATTTTTGGGCTATACAGGAAATAAACTGCCATTATTGTTGTAACCAGTGTTGGATAAGAGACTTTTGTGAGACTTTTTCTGATGCAGAACTCCCTTATGCTTTGGCAGTTTTTGTTTTAAGAAGTGAAAGTGTAAGTGGTGATTTTCTCTAATATTTGAGTGTTGGAGAAAGAAACTGTGTGTTTACTGTCTCTTCAAAAATTACCAGAGTTTTTCAAATATCTAAGTAAATTAAGTTTGTAGAAAGACATTTTATTTGCACGGTACAATCCAACTTGTGACAGAATAAAACTTTTTTTTAATCTAATTTAACCTTTTTTAATTTTATTTTGAAGCATTTTTCATGAATTTTTTAATTCTGAATTAAACTACATTTTAAAGTAGTTAAAAATAAATCACTTGTTACCAGACAACAGCAATTTTTTTTCTATATGCACTGCAATTGTGGGAGAGTTTTGATTATTTTTGTCAAGGAGTTGCTATGCAGGGATTAGTGGGATTGCGTTTTGTGTGGCATGTGACGTCAGTTTTCATGATAACTAGTTTCAATGCTGTGTGCTTACTGGGTATCCAAGATTATGGATTCCCCTAAAAACAATGTTAGTGTTTCTGTGTTATTGGCTGTCTCTTAAAATATTATTGTGCTTTCTTCTTTCAAAATTGTTTCGGTTTTGTGTTTTGGCTAGGTTATTTGGTGTATTAGACTTTCCGCTTTTAAGTCGTGGTCTATTAGTACGACAGTGTTTCACATTATGCTCTCAATACAAATCCAAACTGCCTTCTGCACAATCTAGGCAGTGCAATGGTTACCTCTGCATCATATGCAAAATGGAAAAATGGGAGAAAAACAGAGGAACATTACATACCACAAAGAAAAAATGAAGGATATATTGGTTCTCTCACAAAATTCCTTTCATATATCAGTTCATTCTGTTTGTTCTAATAAGTGTCTCTGTCAAAACTGATGAAACATGCCTGCCTCCTACTTTTTTTCCCTTTATCTTTGTTCACTTCTGACTGTGGAGGTGGTCATCCATAGCTTTTTTAAAGAGTACCACACAAAGGCATTGTTGTTACACAGCAGCATTGTGTTCTGTAGTTGTTGAATATGATTTATCTGCATGAAGTGAGGCTTGCAATTCTTGTCTTTTTTCAGTCCTTGACATTGTTTCTTACTTTCATGAATGTCAGAACATTTAATTCATACTTGTTTATAACACTGTTAGTATGGCAGAATCTAGCATTTTAGATGGTACCATACGACTGAAAAAACAGTTGTCACATTTAATATCCACTACTTTCTATAGTGTTTCTCAGAGAGGAAATAAACTACAATTACAAGATTGTTTTTATCAATGTATTTCTTACAGTTTCCTTCTTGAAGTATTTTATTCCAGAGTTAACAGGCTTTGCCCAAAGGGGAGACACTTCACTGGCTCTCAGGTAGTTCACTTCTATTATAACTTTTTGTACTATGTTTTATAAAATTACCTGTGAAAGGAGAAGTTTGGTATTTTTTCAGTCAATTTTCTTTGCAATCATGGTATATATTGTCATGCATGCGTGTCAGTCAATCACTCTCTGTGCTCATATGAGGCAGGTACTTACTACCCCAGGTCAAGAGAGGGTGCTGATGCTTACTTTATCCTCCTCTGTTCCCCAATGAGAGCAACTGACTCTGCTCCTACCAGTCCTCCACCTATAAATCCAGAGGCCACCAGAAGTGGCATTCCATTGTGAATAGAATGCACACCAGGAAGGAGCTCCTATCTGGTAACTGAAACTTTTGAATTACAAACCTGCCCATTTTTCGCCTATAGTGGTTTTTGTTTACCTTTTGTTCAGTTCAATTAAATGGGGAAAACCAGGTTGGCACCCCTAAATTTCCTCATAGAACTTGCAGTCCTTTATTTAACCACAAATTTAATTTGCCACATAAAATTATGATCTAAAGTCATGCATTTTTTATACATTTTTCGTGCATTTTAAAAAGGAGCTCAAGAAAACAAAAGTAAAAATAAAAAGACTTAAAACTTACTGAATATATTCACTTTTAATCAACAAAGGTTTTGATTTTAAAAAATTGCCTTCTGAAATCTGAGATATACTTGTGACATACCAAGAGAAGGTGGAAACGGAGGATGCATCATCATCTATATGCTACACCGATCCCTCTCCCACTTGGACTGAGGCAGTGGTGCTCTAAGAATTATGTTTCTGGACTTCTCTAGCACCTTCAACACCATCCAACCTCTGCTCCTTAGGGACAAGCTGACAGAGATGGGAGTAGATTCATACCTGGTGGCATGGATCGTGGACTATCTTACAGACAGACCTCAGTATGTGTGTCTTGGGAACTGCAGGTCTGACATTGTGGTCAGCAGCACAGGAGCATCGCAAGGGACTGTACTTTCTCCAGTCCTGTTCAGCATATATACATCGGACTTCCAATACAACTCGGAGTCCTGCCACGTGCAAAAGTTTGCTGACGACAGTGCTATTGTGGGCTGCATCAGGAGTAGGCAAGAGGAGGAGTACATGAACCAAGGACTTTGTTAAATGGTGCTACTCAAACCAATTACAACTGAACACCAGCAAAACCAAGGCACTGGTGGTGGATTTTAGGAGACCCAGGCCCCTCCTGGACCCCGTGATTATCAGAAGTGACTGTGTGCAGAGGGTACAGACCTATAAATACCTGAGAGTGCAGCTGGATGATAAACTGGACTGGACTGCCAATACTGATGCTCTGTACAAGAGAGGACAGAGCCGACTAAACCTCCTTAGAAGACTGGCATCCTTCAACATCTACAATAAGATGCTGCAGATGTTCTATCAGATGGTTGTGGTGAGTGCCCTCTTCTACGCGGTGGTGTGTTGGGGAGGTAGCATAAAGAAGAGGGACGCCTCACGCCTGGACAAACTGGTGAGGAAGGCATGCTCTATTGTAGGCACGGAGCTGGAAGTTTCACATCTGTGGCAGAGCGACGGGCGCTGAGCAGGCTCCTGTCAGTCATGGAGAATCCACTGCATCCACTGAACAGTATCATCTCCAGACAGAGGAGTAGCTTCAGCGACAGACTGCTGTCACTGTCCTGCTCCACTGACAGACTGAGCAGATTGTTCCTTCCCCACACTATGCGACTCTTCAATTCTACCTTGTTATATCTATGGGCAATAATATTATCATTATAAAAGGAAGAAGACGGACACAGGTTCAAAGTAGTAACTAACAGGCCCTTTACTATTATGTTATTAGACTTAAGTGCAGCATTTGACACCATTGACCATTCTATTTTACTGCACAGGCTAGAAAATGATGTTGGTCTTACAGGCCACGTGCTCACTTGGTTCAGTTCTTATTTATCAAATCGATTCCAATATGTACAGAAATGTGCTGACAGTACTCCATCATTATACACAGAAGTTCAATATGGTGTCCCACAGGGCTCAGTACTGGGACCTTTACTGTTTTCACTTTACATGCTTCCACTGGGATCTCTCATTAGGAAACATAATGTTAATTTTCACTCGTATGCAGATGACACCCAGTTATACCTTTCATTTAAATCAAATGAAGTTTCTCCGATGTTGTCTTTAATTAGTTGTGTTAGTGAATTAAAGGAATGGATGAATGAGAACTACTTGTCTTTAAATACAGATAAAACAGAGATGTTAATTGTTGGAGGGAATGACGCTGATCACAGCAATATTTTGTCGACATTTAACTCAGTTGGAATCCCAATTAATTTTACTGAATCAGCCCGCAATCTAGGAGTTATCTTTGATTCTAGCATGTCATTTAAAGCACATATTACAAAGTTGTCCAAAACATGTTTCTTCCATCTTAAAAATGTTAGGAAATTAAGGCGCTTTCTAAATAAACAGGATTGTGAGAAATTAATTCATGCATTTATCTCTAGTAGGATTGACTACTGTAATGCGGTGTTCACTGGCTGTTCAAACTGTTCTTTATACAGCCTCCAGTTAATCCAAAATGCGGCTGCAAGAATTATTACAAGAACAAGAAAATATGAACACATAACTCCAGTTCTTAAATCCTTACACTGGCTCCCGGTTAAGTTTAGGGCAGATTTCAAAATCCTCCTTTTAACATATAAAGCATTAAATGGCCAAGGTCTGGCGTACTTGTCTGAACTTATCATGACTTACAAACCTGAGCGCACATTAAGATCTCAAGATGCCGGTCTGCTTATGATTCCAAGGATTAATAAAATAACAGTGGGAGGTCGAGCTTTTAGTTACAGGGCCCCTAAACTGTGGAATGGTCTTCCTGCTTCTATAAGAGATGCCCCTTCGGTCCCAGCCTTTAAATCCCGGCTGAAGACTTACTACTTCAGTTTAGCATATCCTGACTAGAGCTGCTGATTAACTGTACATACTGCATCTCTGTTGTTAGTCATTAGCACTAAAACATAAGTAACATGATAAGTATAATTGAATACTAACCCTCACCTATTCTGTTTCTGTTCTCGGTACTCAAATGTGGCAATTGGTGTCACGGCCCACCTGCCAAGTTGTTTGCCTACCTATGGTAAAGTCATCCCTGGTGGAGGATCACAGGAATCATGGGAAAGAGGGGCCCTTTCATCGGATTGGCTGGCCGAGCAACGTTTCAGCCGTGGAATGGCCAAATGGGGAGGCAGCTTGACGGATGAGGTCTCCAGCACTCTAAAAATATCAAAATCTTATTATATGATATCATCTACTGTTAAATTCTGCTCTGTACTTCTAAAATTTTTATTATTATGCTTTATTAAGGATTTGTTCTGTTCTGTGTATTGTATTGTATTGAACCCCTTCTTTTGACACCCACTGCACGCCCAACCTACCTGGAAAGGGGTCTCTCTTTGAACTGCCTTTCCCGAGGTTTCTTCCATTTTTCCCTACAAGGTTTTTTTTGGGAGTTTTTCCTTGTCTTCTTAGAGAGTCAAGGCTGGGGGGTTGTCAAGAGGCAGGGCCTGTTAAAGCCCATTGTGGCACTTCCTGTGTGATTTTGGGCTATACAAAAATAAACTGTATTGTATTGTATTTACTAAGATCGTTCCCAGAGTACACGTTACACAGCTTTTTTTATTAGTCTCTACTTCCTAATAGCTCTCTAATACCCATAATCCCTTATTACTACGGAATCCACAAAAGTCCAGACTTACAATATACTACATACCTGGTGGGGGGGTAAATGTTAACATTATACAAAGTTATTGTTTGTTTTACCTGTATTTTTATCACAATATATTTAATTTAATATTGTTTTTTATCAGTATGCTGCTGCTGGAGTATGTGAATTTCCCCTTGGGATTAATAAAGTATCTATCTATCTATCTGACAACAAAAGAAAACTGGGAGTAATACATTTTATCACAGGTTCTCCCTACTATTTTTTTGGGGTAAGGATATGTTTCCTATTCGCTTGTCTGTTCAAATCTGTCATCATGGGTAGAGTGTTAGCTTCAAGCTGCATATTTTCCTCTTTTTGTCTCTCCTCTTGTGTTTAATTAACAGTTATGTTCTGCCATGGCTTGTAACAAAGGATGTTTTGCAGAAACATGTGCTGAGTGCCTGACAGTCCTCAATATGCCGTTAAAGTACTGGTTTGAGTATGCATCTGCTGTCAAATGACTGTGACTGTATGTATTTTAGAAGAACACATGCATGGTCAACTCATATTTTTTATGCCATGTATAAACAAATCATATTCTTTTATATGAAATGCTGTCGCACATAGTGAATCACATAGAGACACAAGTTTATCGCAGATGAATTCATTCAATTAATTATTTTTCCTAAACAACAGATTTCCTCAATTGCCACTTCTAGTCTCTTTTTAGAGTGCTGACATTTTCTGCATTTAGCTACATGCAATTTGTGCTTCTTGAAAGAAGAAACTTCCTGTTTTCTTTTTGATGTTTTTTTTTTAATTTTCATCATCTATACTAATAAAAGGCAAAGCCCTCACTCACTCACTGACTGACTGACTGACTCATCACTAATTCTCCAACTTCCCGTGTAGGTAGAAGGCTGAAATTTGGCAGGCTTATTCCTTACAGCTTCCTTACAAAAGTTGGGCAGGTTTCATTTCGAAATTCTACGCGTAATGGTCATAACTGGAAGGTATTTTTCTCCATTTACTGTAATGGAGTTGAGCTTGACTGCCGTGGGGGCGGAGTTTCGTGTGACATCATTACGCCGCCCACGTAATCACGTGAACTGACTGTCAACGCACTATGTAGAAAACCAGGAAGAGCTCCAAAATACGCTGAACAAAACATGCATTATATAATTGAGAAGGCAGCGAAACATTAAGAAGCGAGCGAGTGACATACTACCATATTCATCAGTACAGCTACTTCGGAAACAAAGCGAGGTATAAACCTAAACTTTAAATTAACTTAATAGACAGGCTGCCGCTGGTGCTTTTCGTGCCCACGGGTAATGCGGGATACAAGTTTAATGAGAGGACGCAGGATATAAACGAGAGTTTTGATCACTTTGTAACTAAGTTAAAATTGCAGGTGAAGGGGTGTGCTTATGCAAATTCCGAGAGACTGTGTTTGTGGGGGATTGACAGTTAAGGCGGATGGGGGAGTCACGTCATCATCTCCCCTCCCATTTACCTCATTTCGCTCTGAGCTGAGCTCCGCGGCTAACGCCGTCTTCCGAAGCAACTTCGTCACACTGCCACCAAATAC